>CM057147.1:3969230-4346052 GCA_029964075.1 Patiria pectinifera | reverse complement strand
ACGTACATCAAGTGACCTATGTACATGTACATGTATGTGTAAGCAACAAAATAAATCAGAAATCATATTGTTCATTTGGATTTAAAGGTGTGTTAGTGCAGTGTGCATGCATGCGTTTATGTGTACTGGTATTAAGTGCATATTGTTTGATGTGTATACATGTACATGTAAGCAGGTACATGTATGTACTGGAATTATAAGTTGTACATGTACATTGTGAGGTGATAGTTCAATGTTTTGTTCATGGTTGAACCTGTACCTTAGAACTATTTTAACCTTCCTATAGATGCAAACATACATGTACATTCTGTGCCAAGTAGTCCTTTCAGTCAAAATCAAGCAAGTGACTGTTTTCAACAGTTAAAGAATTCCCAGTCCACATGTACCGGTACATTTACCGGTACAAAAAACAGGATTGACTGGCTGGGACTGATTAAAGATATAGTCCATCATTTGTAATTTGTGCATTTTGTTCGTTTGAAGCAACAAAAGGGCTCAAGATCTAAAGAAGGGTGCTGAACAACTAACCTGATGAAGTTTCAGCTCAGCTTCAGCTGTATATTCCGAGAAAAACAGCATTCTAGGATCTCAATTTCAAATCAAAAGTTACTGTATCATGTTTTGAATTGTTTTGAATTGCAGCTAGATACGCGACGTCGCGCACTGATCCGACGAATTATAGCAACCGCGTGTGCGTCGTGCATTGATGCTTGCGCGCGCTTCGCAGAATAACAAAACGAACTTCTAAATTAAATTTTCCTATGGTGCGTCTTTTGGAAAGGCCTTCTTTCGTTGATTGCTTCAAAATGACAGCTTCCCAGAAAGAATAATTTCACAGGGAGTTTAGTTCCCTTACTATCTTTCAACCAAGTTTGTTTTTCAACAATAATTACGCCAGTTACTTTTCGGATGGCTGCAAATGATGGACTATAGCTTTAAGTAACTTGATAGAGCTAAGCCTTGACTCCGGGTGAGTGGTAAAACAGCTGTGACCACAACTTGCCTGATTTGTCTGTTGACCTAGTTTGACTAGTCACAGTGCTTGCTTGACATATGACTAGCCTTTGTTAAAAGTATAGCAGGGGAAGTGGAAGTGAATTTTGACTGTCTGTGACTGTTAAAATTAAAAAGCAGGAGGAATATTCTTCTACCCAATACATACATGTACACACACACACGTGCTTCCAAAGTTGTACGCAGTTTCTTGGGGCCGAAAGTTTCTTTTTTGTTGTACCCGTTTTCTTCTAAGCCCTATTACTTTATTGACAAGTCTCTGGTTCCGTACAGATGCCGTGGCCCAGTCGGCCAGGGTGGTCGGGATGAAGCCATCCGAAGCTAGCCACTATGCTGACAACCTCGTCAAGGTGGTTCCTTCGTCAAACTCCTCAAACTCCTCCACCCCGAAAGACAATTTCATCATCGGTGAGCGGGTCATCGTTAGCGGCAACAAGCGCGGCTACATCCAGTACCTCGGAGAGACGCAGTTCGCCCCCGGTCAGTGGGCCGGGGTCGTCCTAGACGACGCCGTGGGAAAGAACGATGGGTCCGTCAACGGGGTCCGATACTTCCAATGCGAGCCCAAGAGAGGGGTCTTCGCCCGGCCGGACAAACTCTCCCGCGAGTCGGCTGCTGGGAGCGCCAACCTTGCCTCGGCTGTCGCGGGGCAGGGTTTGGCCAGACCCACGGGGCTTCCGTCGGCACCCAGGATGGGGACTAGGGTGGCCTCACCCAGGGCGTCGGTGGCCAAGCTTCCCCCTGCGGCGGGGAAGGCGTCAGGTCTGGTGGAGGATATGTCAGGTGACAACGCCAACACAGGTCTCAAGGTGGGTGTCTGTCTGATTGAAACCGGTCTTCTGATAATTTAAATGTTTTTACTTTTCCTCGGATCAGCTGATTTCCTCTTTTTTCATTCTACACTTTTGCCGTACTTTTTTACGTGTATTAGCATTGAAATCCAGTTACCGGACCCAAATCATTGTTTTATTTTCTGTTTTCTGAAAATGTATGGTATTCACTGCGCTGAAACTTCTACGGATTAGATATACACCGTACTTTAGATTTTGAGCAGTTTTGCTGCTTCAAACCAAACAAAATGCACAAAAAGCAAAGGATCCAACATAATTTCCCTTGAAAGGTGACAACATTTGCAAACATAAAATTTTTTAAAAAACTACCAAATTATTATGAAACCTTAGTTAGCTGTAAGTGAATAATAGTCTCAAGCATCCCATGAAATCGTGGTCCCTGGTGTGCTGTCACTTTCAAGAAAAGTGGATTTTTAGTATCAATTTCCAACACTGGTCGGCTGACCATCGTTTGGAAAAAACCCTGATTTTTTTCTTCAACTACTGCCCCCAATTTACCAAATTTGGTTAGTCCGCATTTTGTTTGCAATTCCCTGACGTCTACACAATTTGTAAATTGCTCCATTTCGTCTGAAGTAGGGTTTGGGAACCAGACAACAAGAACAACATTTTTTTCCTTGGTTTTTCCAGCATCTATGAATGTCCACAAAACTTCAAACAAATCAGTGTAACAATATATGCTATAAAATACCAATCCCCAAATCCATCCATTTCTAAAAATCACAGCAGAAGCAAATGCCCTCGTACTTTCGGAAAATTTACATTGCGTTTGGTATTCAGTGCAAAACCAGTGGGCAATGCACTAATCTACAGCACATTGTATCATCATAAACGTGTGTGCACGGTCATTGAAGCGTTTACACTGCAGAGTTCAACCCAGCGGTGGCCTATCAATATACAAACCCTACAAAACATCAACAGATCTGATTTCATAATTGCATTCCTCAAGATGGTGTCAACAGGTCGTTCGTGGTACCTCATAAAATGGCTGGATTTACAAGGGTGTTTCCAAAAATAAACAGTGAAATTATGTGGGAATTTTTATCAAAACACTGGAAATGGCTTCCATGTCACGCACTGTTTAGGAGTCTAATTTCGATGCTACACTTGTATGCATGTACGATTTTAATTTATTAGGAGGGGGGCTGCTTTTGGCCAAAAGTCATTAACACTTGTTGCATGAAAACAGGAACTAATTTTGATTAAAGGGAATATACAACATTTGCAAACATTGGAAAACAAAACTACCAAATTTTTACGAAATACCTTAATAGGATGTTGGTAAATGAAAGTCTAAAGCACCCTGTAAAATTATGGCACCTGGTGTCAAGTCATTTTCAAGAAAAGTGGTATTTTGTGTAAATTTCCAATGGTGGTCGGCCGACCACCGTTGAAAAAACCTAACTATTTTTCAACTACTGCTCCAAATTAACCATTTTTTCAGTCCAAATTTTGTTTGCTATTGGTTACATGTTCATGAACGGGTGCAGGCCAGCTAGACTGGTTTCCTTACCTTACAATTTTCGGGAATTAATAAATTGATTCATTTCATCTTTAGTGGAGTCAGGGAACCAGACTACTTGAACATATATATTTGTTTTTCTTGGTTTTTCCAGCATTTTCGAACACAAAACTTCAAACTTGTCAGTGTAACAGTATTTGATCTGTTATACTAACCCCTCATATAGTTCATTTCTGAAAATTACAGCAAAAGCCAATGATGTACATTCCCTTTACGTAAGTCCCCAAAACACTGTCACAACTTTCCAATTTCTTTATACTTGTGTTATGGGCGAGCAAGCGGACACGAGCAGATGAAACTTACTGCAATGTTTTTGGTCTCTTTGTTAAGCCATGTTTTCTTCCTCTAAGACCAATTTCATAAAAAATGTAAATTGTTAAGATATATACTTAATGATGTAGCACATTGAGTAAAATATTGGTAGCTACTTGCACTTCAGAAATACACATTATTATCAAGATTGAAATTTTTTTTCAAACGTCAAAACCTACAAACTTTGAAGAATACATTTTAGAAAGCAGACATTTATTGTCCCGATTAACCCTATAACTCCCTAGCCTGATTTACTAGGAACCGTACCCATCCTGGCAAATTCCAACACCATATGGGAAACTGCACACACATATTTCTGACTTTGTTTCTGGGGGTGTGCCAACCCAATGTAAAAGACTGTCAGTTTAGGGGTACTGTACCCATCCCGACAGATTCCAACAAAACATGCCGTTGGGGTTTGATGGGTTGAGTTCTGTTAGGGTTAATGTTGTGCATCGGGTCAGGTTGACCAGGCCAAATTAACCCAAAACATCACACATAAACTGAATATAAACTGAAATTGACATGAACTCCCTACCGGTACATCCGACCCAACTGACAAAAATTCAAGCAAGAACCGCCCCGAACTGACCCGAAACCAAACCGACAAAAAAAACAACAACCGAATATCTGGCTTGGGCAACTGTGTCCACTTTTTGTGCCTGAAATTACCCATGTTGGTGAAAATCATCGTCTTTCAGTAATGCATCATACCTTGTGGTACGGTTAAGACTCATAACGTTACCTACTGGTGGGCCTACACGTAATAGACTGTGCGCGATAGACCGCAAACCACATGCACAATCGCGTGGTGGGTTGACGTTGGTCGTACCGGGCAGAGTAACTCTGTAATAATATTGCACGGCGTGAGTTTCTGAACTGTTCAGTTTTTTTTGGGTCTATTTCGGGGTTTTCACAAGATGGTTTAAGTGACCCGACCTGAACTGAAAACGCAAAACCAAAACTGACCCGACCCAACTGAAAAGATGGAAAAACCGACCCAACCTGACCCAAAGTAAGTTTCGGGTTGGGTCGGTTTCGGGTCGGGTTTGCACAACATTAGTCCTGATTCAAGGGCCACCTTTACTACTGACCAGTTTTGAAACACTTCTCAGCGGTGTTTAAACAGCGGTTTAAAACCATCCACATGACAGGCTCTCGACCAATAGGAATTAGGTAAACTGTCTTAGGTATTTATGAATGTACATTTAAAACTACCGGGGTAGAGAGTGCATTTCATATGCAGACATGCCAATAAAGATGCACGGCGGCTATTGAAGTGGGCAAATTCAGAGTGTTATAATTAGAACGTACGATTAAAAAATACCCGCATGCATCCACTTTTAGCGCGGAAATTCTCTGTGTTTTGCTCACTTGGAAAATGGCCGCTGCGTGCCCCCGTTAGCATGTCCACATAGTGCACGTACTGGTAGCATATTAAAGGGAATATACAACATTTGCTTTTGCTGTAATTTTCAGAAATGGATGGATTTGGGGGTTAATATTTTATAGCAAATATTGTTACGCTGACTTGTTTGAAGTTTTGTGTTCGTAGATGCTGGAAAAACCAAGAAAAACAATCGAGTTCATGTGGTCTGGTTCCCTGTCCCAATTTAAGATGAAACGGAGCAATTTATAGACGTCGGGGAATTGTAAGGTTAGGGAACCAGTCTAGCTGGCTTGTACCTGTTCATAGGTGTGTAGTCGATTGCAAACCAAATGGGGACTGACTAAATATGGTAAATTGGGGGCAGTACATGTATTTGAAAAAAGCCAGTTTTTTTCCAACGTTGGTCGGCCGACCAGCGTTGGAAATTGACACAAAAATACCACTTTTCTTGAAAATTACAGCACACCAGTCACCATGAGTTTACAGGATGCTTTAGACTGTCATTCACTAACCATGCTAACAGTCCAGTAAGGTATTTCACAATAATATGGTAGTTTTGTTTTTTGAAGTTTGCAAATGTTGTATATTCCCTTTAAAAAAGAATTATAACTCTACGTTGTGTTGAAATCATCCATTTTTTCTTTTTTTCCCCGTCTTTGGTCTTTCAGGGTGGTGATCGCGTCATGGTCAGCGGCACCAAGCTAGGGACGCTGAGGTACATTGGCACCACCGAGTTTGCCAAGGGGGACTGGGCCGGGGTAGAGCTGGATGACGAGCTGGGCAAGAACGACGGTGCTGTAGCAGGAACAAGGTATGTATGCATGTACATGGTATACAGCCTGCGCTTGAACGCTTGAGGGCGGTGTTTGTCCTGAACAATCAAAGATATTATTAGGTTCGAGAAAGAAATTGACTCAGTTTTCCAAGTGGGGCTAGGCTGGGGTAGAGTTTGATGACGAACTGGGAAAGAATGACAGTACCGTGGCAGGAACAAGGTCTGTATGGCCTGCGCATGAAACTTGAGGGTACTATTTGGCCTGAGCAATCAAAGATATTATTAGGTAGGAGAAAGAAATTGACTTGCGCTTGGTAAGGTCAAAAAAAAAAGTCTCCGGTTTCTGGTATGCGCGCGCGTCGCCGTAGCCATGCGCGTCGACAAAATGAAAAAGGTTTTTTTTTCAATGAAAGATGATGTCTCAAAACCGCCAAACTCACTGGTTTGACTGGAATCCTGCTGCTGCACAATTTTAACGTGTTTTTGGATGGGGTTATGATCGAGAATAAGCTTTATATGGCCTCTCTGATCTCCCATAATATTTGCACCAAGTTTAGTCGGGCACCATTTGCAGTCATCAGCCGACATTTGAGGCAAAAAAAATCAGGTAATAAAAAAAAAAAAAGCCGCGTCGCCGCACCACTTTTCGGGCAAGCTCCATACCAGAAACTGGAGACTTTTTTGGGGGGGCCTAAGGGGGACTGCATCTTTGTTGAGTTGGAGGAAGAGCTGGGCAAAAATGATTGGGCCTAAGCAGAAACAATGTCTGTTAACGGCCTGTGCATGAACACTTGATGTATTCATCCTGAATGCGAGCAAAGTCATACTACCAGTAGTTTATCTGAAGTTGAATATCTTATAATACTGGAGTCTTATAGCGCACGTATCTACCAACAATTACATGTAGGTACTCAAGGGGCTGGAAATTATGTCTGTAAAGACAGGTAAATGAAGTTTATGAGAAATATGAGACCCATTATGTAGCACCTTATAAAGGTACATACAAGGTGCTGCGGCGCATATTGCAGCCACTGCCAGAAACACCGGGCGAACCCCTTCTCTTAGCGATAAGTGTTACTAGGTTCTTTAATGTGCATCTCACAACACACGGGACCTACGGCTTTAGGTCCCATTTGAAGGACGAAGCAATAATGGTAAAGTGCCTTGCTCAAGAGCACAAGCACCATGTTCCCGCAATCAGGATTCAAACCCATGTTCCACGGCACACAAGTCGAACACCGTAACCCTTGGACCACAGCACCCCATTACACTTGAGCTTGGTAAGAGGACTGCACCTTTCTTGAGTTGGATGTAGAGCTAGGCAAAAACATCTGGGCCTACAGGGTTATAAAACTAAAGTTGTACTTGGGAAAAGTAATACTCATAATTCCCTGTCTTCATATCAGGTATTTCCAATGCCAACCCAAGCACGGCCTCTTCGCTCCCATCCACAAAGTCACCAAAGTGCGGGGCAAGCCGCCTCCTCGCTCTTCCAACCTCGAGACGGTTACCAGGGAAAAACGCAGCAGCAGTACCAGCTCCCTGAGCTCCATGGGTTCCACGGCGTCCAGCTTCTCCAGGAACATGGGCCACGGGGGATCGGCGGCCGATTCGGGATCGCCGCGGACGCAGGAGGCTACAAGAAGAATAAGTGCTGGCGTGCCACAGGTAGGTCGTGTTCGCTAAACATTAAGTGCTCCCGGGCCAATTTTAAGGAGTTTCTAAACAAAGATATTTTGCTAAGCACATACAACAATGCGTTCAGGCATGCAACTTTTCCTCGGATCCGTTTTTTACTTATAATGAATGCCATTACAGTTGAAAAACACTGTACAAAGTCTTGTGTGGTTTGAAGTTTCCTCGTTTTTTTTTTAATTCCTAGCTGCATGCCTTGCTTGTACTGGAAGCTTTGCGTTCCTCAGTCGTGTACGCGGAAAAGAATTGAAGCAGATATTTTATAGAATCTGTGTATGCATGCGTGTTCCAAACTGTTGAAAATACTTCTGTTTAAGGAGATAGTCTTCTTCAATCTTTTGATTATGACAGTAGTTTATTTGACCTCTGATAAACGTCCTTTAGCAGTCATAAACATATTTGCATGCGTGATATGATGAGGTTTTACATGTACATGTACCTCCTTTTTCTTCACGTTATAACAAATGTCAAAATCACTCTTTAGACGTTAGTTACGGCAAGCTAGCAGTTGTATGCGAGTTGGCAACGAATATTTTCGTGACGTTCACGCGCATATCCATGTCGCAAACTAGGCAATCACGTAACTTCCCCTCTCTAATGTAATATTTGCTCAGTATCAACTGGTTACCAGCCAGATTGTCGTGAAATGTATTTTGCTTTTCACTGGTTCACAGCAGATTTTGGCAAAGCAAAATTTTCTGCGCTTCAGCTCCGCTTCAGCTTTGGTTCTTCATATCTTACTCTAGTTTTGAATGCATTCCTAACGTAAAAGCCACTTTAAAATTCTTGCGAATGCTCAGCGAATTTGACGTCACATGCTGTGAGATTCGCCGGAGAAAAGGATTTAACTATTGCAAATTCGCACTGCAAAAACTTGACGTCACAACTTTGGGTTCGCGATTTCGCATAAACTTTCGTGCAATGAACCGGCCTACCGGGTATAAGGCTGCAAATGCGTTGTGACTTAGATGCATTTGTATGTGATTCGGGCAAAAATTTAGACAAGGAATTTGTTTTTGCTTTCATTTTTTTATTTTTTTTTATTTATTTATTTTCTTGTGATATATACCAGTATGCTGTGCTTTTTGAATGACAAGTGATAGTGTCGGTTTCGGTGGTTAACAACTTTTTGTTTGAAAAGTAAACTCTGACAAAATCTGTACATTTACAATAAGAAACAGATTGCTGTGGTACATGTATTGTATTTCATTCAATTCACTCATTCTGTAATAATTCAAATATTATTTTTGTTTATTTTAATTTCTGTCTTTCCCTTACTATTTGTTTTAAGCAATTTTGTTTTTCTTCGCCAAA
Source organism: Patiria pectinifera (assembly GCA_029964075.1). Taxonomy (NCBI): domain Eukaryota; kingdom Metazoa; phylum Echinodermata; class Asteroidea; order Valvatida; family Asterinidae; genus Patiria; species Patiria pectinifera. Next base: position 4,337,179 of record CM057147.1, on the reverse strand, counting down.
CACATAAATGTACTCTCTGCTTTTTATCGTCAGTTTCATTGTAACAATAATGTTTATTTTCCTTTCATTTTATGTAAATCTGACGTTTTCATTTCTTTTTATTTGTCCATGTAACTCCTCTTTTGCCTGTTGCCTGCTTTTTTCCCTTTTCGAAAAAAAACCACCACCAGCCGGAAAAAAGGAATGGTTTTGGTTTTAAAGCTGACAATGCGCACGTGCATGGCCATGCTGATGAAATGCCCAACGAGTCTGGTTTGGTTGCCACGGTAACGCAGCCCCTCCACCAAGAGTCCCCTGCCCATTCCCGACTTCAGCGGAAGAGGGACAGTGACTCTGGCCTGAGCCGAGAATCGCTAGAGGTGAGGTCAAAGGTCACAGAAACCATGCACCCCCAAACCCTACCCCTCGAACCAAACCCCACCCCTCTCACCAAACTTGCCCCTCCCACTAGACCCCACCCCTCCCTCTAAACCTCGCCCCTTACACCAAACCTTGTCCCTGCCACCAAACCCTGCCCAACCAAATTCGCCCCTCCCACCAAAAATCACCATCAAACCCCGCCCCTCCCACCAAATCCCACCCCTCCCACCAAACCCCACCCCTCCCACCAAACCCCACCCCTCCCACCAAACCCCACCCCTCCCACCAAACCCCCCCCCTCCCACCAAACCCCACCCCTCCCACCAAACCCCACCCCTCCCACTAAATCACACCCTCCCCCCTATTCTGCCCCCTCCCACCAACCTTGACCCCTCCCACCAACCCTGCCCAGCTCCTACCAAACCTGCACCCTCCCACCAAGCCCTGCCTCTCCCACCAAGCCCCGCCCCCTTCCACCAAGCCCTTCCCAGCTCTCACCAAACCTGCCCCCTCCCACCAAGCCCTGCCACTGCCACCAAGTCCCGCCCCCTTCCACCATATCCAGCCCCACCCCATCCAACACCCGCCCCTCAGAATCACTTGTACCTTACAGTAAGAGCTGCTGGTGGTTGTGGCTAAGGTACATGTACAGTAAAAGGGATTGGCTGTTGCTAGGTTACATGTACATACATGTGGGCTCATGTGATTGGTTGCTCCTGTCGCTGGCTTTGATTGGCTCTTTCTTTCACTATTGGCCATTGGTTCTTTGTCGCATGCAGTGTAGTACATGTAGATGTATTTATTGACTCGCACCTTTTTCCAAAACAAACAAATAAAGACTTGCGTTGTACAGATATTAATCTGCCAAAATCTAGGCTTTGCACTGATTAAGGAAACTACGTGTATTTCAACTTAAAAACAAACTGTAGAATCAATTATATAATTGTGTGGGGAAAAATCTTGGGGGAAAAATCTTAATGTTCACATCTCGAAAATCTGAGCATCAGCCAGTCATTTTCATTTGAGACTTTTAAAATAAACTCAATTTACGTAATCATTTGACCAGCTCCAGGATTTTCATTTACTCGTTGGCTGACCCATTCGATCGATAAATTTTTTAGATGAAAATTTTTATTTAAGTTGATGTATTTTAACTAAAAAACAAAATGTTATTTATTGAAAATAGAAACAGACAAGTTTGGACTTTTAATTGATTTTTCAGACTTGTACGTGTACTCAACTATTATTGTGATGATATTACAAACGGTCACTGCATGTACATCTAACGGGATAAATATATTCTACTATACCCTTGAAAGCATCTTCCGACTCACGCATTTCGAGCACACATTCACGGGTCACCTAACCGCCACAGATGACTCTAATTCAGTAATACTAATGGACCAGAATGCAAGATGACACATACACACGTACGTACAACGAATCTTTACGCTTTGGACTGACATTAAAGTGAGACCATTTTCCTCGTGGCTTTTCAAAAGATTCCTCCATAATCTTAAAAAATACACGTGTACCGGGTACACACATCTGGTGGCTTTATAATTACAAAAACAAACACGCAGTTACGGGCTGGATTTGTGATTACGAAAAGTGTGACGTACAATGTATGAATTAAGATGTAGCTCGGTTGTAGAGGTGAGTGCACTAAATGATTCATTGTACATGTAAACGTGTGTTATTGAGTTAGGCATACATATAGGAATATTCTGGCGCAACCAAAAAAGAGTCCATTTGCTATTGGAAAACTGAGGTGTTTTTGTGGTTCCAGAGGGGCCAGCCTATAGAGATTATTCACGAGTCGGCCATATTGAATTGAAAGCGAGGTAAACTCTTCATTTATGTGTGGCCTAAACAAAGTTTTTGGGGGACACTTACCAGACCTAAATTCTGTATGACGCTGTATATATGACTGTATCTCTGTATATGACCGTATGTTAAAGTTTAGGTTAAGTTTTTGAATTTTTTTTTTAACTTCTACATGCTTTCATAGATTTTGATGAAACTTGGATGCAGTGACCCTTGGGTGGAAAGACACAATTCTTCATCGGATTACTGGGGTCAAAGGTCATGTAGGGGTCATTAGAGGTCATTGTTCAAATATGCTTCAAATGTTTCCTTGTCTACAGAATTTGATGGATTTCAATGTAACTGGATGGAGTGATCCTTGGGTGGGGGTTCATGACACCTCTTCCGAAATTGGAGGTCAAAGGTCATCTAGGATCATTTGAGGTCATTGTTCGAAAATGTGGCTTTTTTTAAGAGCACAAAACATTTTGAGATCGACTGTGGAGAAAAGGCGACATCTTTGATCCGCGGATAACCTTGTTGGAACTTGCGTGTAGAAATGAAAGCAATGACATTAAAGCTCATTACAAATTAATACCAGTCTGCTCTGATGAATAATTTAAAATTTGTGATTAAACATACCGTAATGTTAAAGCCACATTTTAAAAACAAATTGAAAGCGAGGCTTGGATTGTACTCCAATCGTAAAAACAGTCGGGCACCATTCCATTCAACAGTTTACAATTTATATAACAGATTCAGGGAACAAGATCGAAATGGCTTCCTCGTGAATCTATAGTCTGTGACTGACTGATTGACTGACGCACTGTCTGACTGACTGACTCCCTGACTCCCCCGTGACTTAACCTGGTTGTTAGCTGGTGACGAGAGCCGGGCAGTGCTATTGTATAGGATTACCCCATAGGAGCCTAAATTTAGCCTATTGTGTACACAGGATGTATACCTGAAAAGACTTCCAGTACAAATCCATTCTGAATCAAGTGAATAGAATTGTGTGCAGTCTGAGCCCAGATTTACTTTTTTAGCCTTGACCCATTATATCTGGCAGAATGGTATCAAGTTTCAAACAATATAATTTGGGTTTGTTAATATGAGATGTAGTCTTACATTATCTGTTTTCAAAATAGTCGGGTCCCATGGTGTACTGACCCATTTCATACTGATCTTATACCACATCCCTTGGGGACCATGACCAAATTTGGCCTGGACTCCCACCATTAATGCCACCTCAATCTTGTAGACTCCGCCCCTGCACTTATCAACGTAACTTACTAAACGAGGACCAAATTCATAAAGTTGTGAAGATGAAGATAAACGCTGAGCATAAACGAAAAATTGATGTTGTCAAATAATCTTCAATTAGCTGTATGTACACTAAGTTGTTTTGGCTATTATTGAACTGCTTTAAAAAAGGAAAAAAAGAGAAATTTGCTATTAATAGTCTTAAGTGAAACATGTTTACAGACATGCGTTCATTGTTGAATAACTTCTAAAGATTTGAATGGTAACTGTTGGTTTAACAAATAAACATGTAGGGAGTTAAATTTGGCTGGTAACCAACCATGAGCAGTTCACACTTTCATTGAATTATGGTTGGTATACTTGAAACAAATGCGAAGGGACAGAAATTGCTTAGCCAGTCTTCACCTAGAAACTCTATGGATTTGTGGCCCAGCATGGAAAATAACACTAAACCCAAACTTTATTTCTTCTTTTTTCCTCCTTACTTTTGTTTTCTTTTTCTCGCTGTCCTCATTTTCTCTTTTTTTCCCCCGTGCCTTGTGTTACGTTGCATCATGTCTGACAGTTATCTCACCAGGCCGAGCATGAACTAGCAGTTATCAAGGCGCAACACGAACAGGTACAGCATTCCCCTTGACAACCGTTGCTATGGACACCAAAGTTTGACAATCGATGGCAAAGGGCAATGAAAGGCACATTTGTAGATAAGTCATCATAAGTCCATCATGTGCTCATCACAAACTGATTACACGCCCATCAGATGATGAATATGTATGAGGTCATGTCCAATGGCCGGACAACCCTGTTGAATCAATAGCAAGAAAGAAAGGAAGGAAGTTGATGAATATGTATAAGTCCATCATGTGCTCTTCACAAACTGATTACACGTCCATCAGATGATGAATATGTATGAGGTCATGTCCAATAGCCAGACAACCCTGTTGAATCAATAGCAAAAAAGAAAGGAAGGAAGTTTATGAATATGTATGAGGTCATGGCTGAATAAGTTTATGAATGACCTGTACTTAATCCTGCACAACCTACTGGGTACAAGATTCTTATTTCCGTTTCTATTTTTAACTGATCGACCTAACACATCCTATATGTAGACTACCCATTTCCCCATTATGTCAACCAGCATGTTTACTAATCACAAACGAAACCTTGTACTTTAGAAAGTGCATGCCTAATATCAAACCTCTTATACATCGTCGAGGGGAAGTCGTTCGACCCCCTCAAATGAAAAGTTGATTTTACAGAGACACTGGCATGGGTTTTATTATTTCCTGTTGGGCTAAAACAAGGAAAATTCATTGTGTGGCATAGTCATACATGTACAATGCAAACAATGGCTCATTATTGTATTCATTACTTCACTGACACGCATGTACATAACAGACCTTTGTGGGTGCATCACTTACTGACCAGAGTGTCAGAAGATTTTTCTGGATACATGAGGCATGGAACTTGTATACAAAACTTTTGGAACTTGTATACAAAACTTGGATAATACGTGTCTTGTGCGAAATTTGTTCCTGTGAAGAATTGTGTACAGGGTGAGTAAAAAAACACGAAACCCACATGTCGGGACCATTGTTTTAGTGAAATTCTGCATGTAACACTTTCAAAATCTCAGATATGAAAGCCCAATTCATAAGCTTTCTTTCAGTACGAGAATCTTTCGAATCACTCATGTACATGTACTTTTCAAGTCATGGAAATTTAAAGGCAACCACCTTTTTTAATTTCTGTCCACGGATCACAAAAAGGGAAGTGTTCCTTCAGCAAAACCCAAACAAATCACATAGGGATGTGTGTGAGTGGTTTTTGTTTCGCTGAAAGAATGCACACCTTTATTGTGATTCGTGGACAGAACTTTAAAACGGTGGTTGTGTTTAAAATTCCGTGTAACTTCAGAAGTACATGAGTGATTTGAATGACTCATGTACTAAAAGAGAGCTTATGAATTGGGCTTTCATATCCTAGATTTTGAAAGTGCTACATGCAGACCTTCAATAAAACAATGGTCCCGACATTTGGGTTTCGTTTTTTTTTTCACCCTGTACATAAATTGCACAATACATGTCATGTGCGAAATAAGTTCCTGTGAAGAACTGTTTATGTGCTAATTGAGATGTATGTCATCAGAGAAAGTAAAGGACTCCGTGCTCAAGTTCTCCTTCAACGGTTACAAAGGCAGAGTTGGGGGAGACCACTGGAAAAGACATTCGAACGCATTGGCATCATCGCCTGACGCTCATGCAAAGACTCCAATTCAGGATAAAATAAGTCGCGCACACATGCGCAAACCATCACTCGCATGGGTTGCGCCCTCACGCACGGAGTCCGGACACAAATGCATCATTCTTCATTAAACACATCTCAGAAAAGTACGCTGTATATCATCTATTCATCCAGAAACTAAACTTTAAGTTTTGGAGTTACAGTACACGATGGCAAAATTGTGTCCTTTTTTTGGCGTAGTATGTACGCGACAGTGAGGAGAACTTGGACTCGTTGAGGGCGCTGGTCGAGTCGGCTGACAGGGAGAAAGTGGAGCTTTTACAGCAACTGGAAGAAGAGAGAAGGTGAGTTTCAGGACAGAAGTAATTTATTCTTTGGAATAAAAGTCCCATGAAACCAAGTCCCATCGAACCAAATCCTATGGAACCACGCCCTACGCACTTGTGTAGTGCTGAATCCAACAGAACCAAGACCAATGGAACCACATCCAATGGAACCAAATCCAATGGAACCAAATCCTATGGAACCAAATGCTATGGATCCAGATCCCACAGACTTGTGAAGTGCCAAACCCCATGGATCCAAATTCCATGGAACCAAGTCCTATGGAAGTACATCACACGCACTTGTGTTGTGCCAAATCCAACTGAACCAAATCCAATGGAACCAAATTCTATGGATCCAGATCCCACAGACTTGTGTAGCGCCAAATCCAATGGAACCAAATCCCAAGGAACCAAATCCTGTGGATCAATATCCCACAGACTTGCGTATTGCCAAATCCAATGGAACCAAGCCCCATGGCACCAAATTCTATGGAACTAGATCCCATGGACCTTTACATGTGTAGTGCCAAACTGAGTGGAACCAAATCGTAGGCAACTAAATCGTAGGGAACCAAATTGCATGCACTTGTGTAGTGCCAAATCTAATGGAACCAAGTCCCTGGAACCAAATCCTATGAAATCAAATCTCACGGACTTGTGTAGTGCCTAATCCAAAGGAACCAATGGAATCAAATTTTATGGAACCAAATCCCTTGCACTTATGTACAGCCAAATCCAAGGGTAACAAATCCCATGGCACCAAATTCTATGGAACTAGATCCCATGGACCTGTGTAGTGCCAAATCGAGTGGAACCAAATCCAATGTAACCAAATCGTAGGGAACCAAATCGCATGCACTTGTGTAGTGCCAAGTGTAATGGGACCAAATCCCTGGAACCAAATCCTATGAAACCAAATCTCACGGACTAGTGTAGTGCCTAATCCAATGGAACCAAGCCTCATGGCACCAAATTCTATGGAACTAGATCCCATGGACCTGTGTAGTGCAAAAACCGAGTGGAACCAAATCCAGTGGAACCAAATCCAATGTAACCAAATCGTAGGGAACCAAATCGCATGCACTTGTGTGGTGCCATATGTAATGGAACCAAGTCCCTGGAACCAAATCCTATGAAACCAAATCTCACGGACTTGTGTAGTGCCTAATCCAATGAAACTAAAATTTATGGAACCAAATGCAATGGAACTAATGGAATCAAATTTTATGGAACCAATGGAATTGAATTTTATGGAACCAAATCCCTTGCACTTTAATATGTACAGCCAAATCCCAGAGAACCAAATCCATGAAACCAATTCTGCGGTGGATTAAGGGCATGTATGGACATTCAGTATCAGTTGATTTTGTAGGATGGAGGATGAATGGTGTTTGAAGAAATGGAGGATATTGAGGCTGAATGCATTTTGCGAGGCAGGGCTGTTGAAGGATTTTGAAGGATTGAGGCAGTGGGTAGCCTTCATTTAAACATACATGCGAGTGAAAATTTTGGTGGATTTTGGAGGATTGAGGATGGTTCATAGCAAAAAGGGCCTAGGGGATTAGGGTTTAACCAAAACAGGTAATTTTTTTTTATAAAAAGCACGAGCCATGCACCTTTAAGTTCGAAGATTCATGACAACCCACATTCTACAAAGAAAAAAATAAAACTCTCTGTTGAAATAAACAGAAATGTTTTCAAATCGGGTAACTGGATCTTTCGTTGACGTCTTTATATCATGGCAACGCATGGTGTTGACATCATACGGTCTGGTGGGTTGCCCATAAATAACTTTTTCATCTGTGGCACTCGCTTATTAGCTTCCTGGTCAAAAGGATGTGAGACCTGCTAAAAATATAACATCGAGGGGCACAATTCCATATGTAGTCAAGAAGGCACGTCTGTTTCCAATTTCTTTTATTCACCCGAGGGTATTAAAGGTATAGTCCGTCATTTGAAATTTCTGCATTTTGTTCGTTTGAAGCAACAAAAGTGCTCAAAATCTAATGAAGGGCGCTGAACAGCTAACCTGATGAAGTTTCAGCTCAGCTTCAGCTGTATATTCCGAGAAAAACAGCATTCTAGGACCTTGATTTCAAATCAAAAGTTGCTGGATCATGTTTTGAATTGGGCCGGAATTCAGCGTCCGAGACACGTTCTGACTGAGCTGATTGCAGCTACGCGATGTCGTACACCGATTTGACAAATTATAGCAACCGCGCGCCTGTGCGTCGTGCCAAAGCTTGCGCGCGCTTCGCCGAATAAAAAACGAACTACAAAGTGAAATTTCCAATGGTGCGTCTTAAGATGCACCATTGGAAAGACCTTCTTTCGTTGCTTTCTTCATAATGACAGCTTGCCAGAAAGAATAAATTCACAGGGAGTTTAGTCCCCTTGCAATCTTTCAACCAAGTATGTTTTTCAACAATAATTACTCAGTTAGTCACTTTTTGGATAGCTGCAAATGATGGACTGCACCTTTAAAGGAAGCATTCCCTAGTGTAAACCACATTAATGCATGTGAGAACAGAAAAGTATTACGTCTTGAATAGCAGCGTTGAATATTAATGGGGCTGGCATTTGAGAATATGTCAGGCAAAACGATGACTTTCTGTCATATCAAGCGTGAGAAATTTCTAAAGCAGTCGTAAATGAAAAGAGTTGACGCTGGACATCAATGAATTTCTCAACGTAATTGCATTGTCATGTGTAATACGTGCTTAATGTAGGTTATTGCGGATTAAGGTATGCCAATGTGACCTTTTTGTGTTAAAAGTCATTTTCTTTATTTATTAATTTCTGCAGAAAGCTGGAGGATCTGCAGTTTCGGCTTGAAGAGGCCAACATCAATTCTACGGACCTCAAGGTGAGAGGCATTTTAATTTTATTTGATCCAAATTTTTTTTTTTGAAGAAATATTTAGATACCTTTCTGGAATCAGAAATATTGCAGCGGCGTAGCTTTCGATGTCATCGCGACATCTTCATTCAGCGTAGTGAATTAAACCATGTCGGTCATGTGACCACCTTTTGGGCGATCACAAACCAGCAGGTCATAGTAGATGTTGGGCAGGTCGTATCCGGTGTCTCTATTAAGGGATGGCTTTTGTGTCCTGATTTCGATTGCTTCGCGTATTTTCCTTTTCCAGAACTGGTCGTCCCTGGTATTAACTTGGGCATTTTCCAAGCTGATGGAGTGTAGGTGATCTATAGTTGTCTGTGATCTAAATAAAAGTTATTGCGACAAAGTGTTGAAATTTTGTTGTTGGTTGGTAAATATTTATTTGATTCAATTTTGGCTTTCCTATGCTACATGCATTATTTCTACAAAGTGCTCTGTTGTATTACAAACATATGCCATACCAATAAAAATGTGCACGTTTTTGCTGAATGAAGAAGACCAAGTTTTTCCTGAGTCCAGCAGAAACCCTTATCACATTCCCAAATTTGACCTTGCCTCTGAGAAAAATTATAACCAAATTCAATCAACAAGAAAAATTAGTTTTTTATTTTAAATTTTGGAGCAATGTATTAATTGTTTCATTCTGTCTCAAGTCCAGTTTTTGAATGCCCTTCAAACTAATAATCAAAATCCCAAAATCACTCCTATCTCAGAAAAGTTCATAATCATCCGAAGCAAAAGTGTATTTTTTTTCAAGTAATGAAATAGTCCGTCGTTTCTATCTCAAATCCATTTTTTTCCTGAGTTATCAAAAATCCTTTATTCCCATCCTAGAATAATTCTCAGTCGTCTGAACCAAAGTTGTAATTTTGTTTTTGTTCAAATAATGAGTAATTTTTTTTGTCCCTTTTAATTTTTAAGTAATGAGTCAGTCTGCTAATTCTATTGGTGTCTCTGGGGTTTTTTTCCAAGTCAGTGAAACATTTAATAATGTTCCTAAAGTAAATCCCTGCCTTTTAAAAAAATTGTAACTAATCGCGATCTCTATATTTTCACAAATCAAATTTGCAGGTTATTAAAAATATGTTTTTAACCCTAACTCCCTAGGCCTAGGATAGGATGTAGCCTCAATCCTGCAAAATCTTCCAATTGGCCTCATGGAAAAATAGCAGCATATAGCCTCAATCCTGCAAATTCCTCCATTATTTCTTGAATATGGTCCGTGGACGGGTGACCGCTGCCTGAATCCTGCAAAATCTTGCGGCAGTGACTGTCAATATGTTGAGGCTTGGCCAGTGGCATCCTGGAGCAGTACGGAGGATTCCAAGCATAATCCAGGCCTATATTTATGCATGGCTGAGCAAAAACAAGATCCGGCCCAAGACCTTGACAAAGTGCATCCTACGAAATCAGTAACGCACTTTTGCCATGTAACCTCAATCCTCTAAATTCCTCCACTTTTGCAATGAGGATTTTGAAGGATTCAATGCAGTTAGGGTTAAGTAAAGTCTGTCAATTCTATCACAAATCCAGTTATTTTCTTCCAAGTCCATCAAAATTATAATCACCTTCCTAAATTCACCCCTTCCCTCTCAGAATAATTATAACCAAAACAAGATATTGGTTGTTTTTTTATGCCCCGCGGCGAAGCCGAAGGGGCATACTGTTTCCGCCTTGTCCTTCCGTGGGTGGGTGGGTGGGTATGTGGGTGTGTGGGCGGGTGGGTCTGTGTGTGTGTGTGTGTCCGGACAAATCTTGTCAGCGCGATAACTTGAGAAATACTTAACATATGAACTTCAAATTTGGTTTGTGGATTATCCTTGGTAATCCTAAGAAGCCTTTTGCATTTGGGGCCGAAACGTCAAAGGTCAAGGTCACAGTGGCTGAAACAATAGAAATTTTGTCAGCGCGATAACTTGAGAAATACTTAACATATGAACTTCAAATTTGGTTTGTGGATTGTCCTTGGCAATCCTAAGAAGCCTTTTGCATTTGGGGCCCAAAGGTCAAGGGTCAAGGTCACAGTGACTAAAACAAAAGAAATTTTGTCAGCGCGATAACTTGAGAAATACTTTACATATGAACTTCAAATTTGGTTTGTGGATTGTCCTTGGCAATCCTAAGAAGCCTTTTGCATTTGGGGCCCAAAGGTCAAGGGTCAAGGTCACAGTGACTAAAACAAAAGAAATTTTGTCAGCGCGATAACTTGAGAAATACTTTACATATGAACTTCAAATTTGGTTTGTGGATTGTCCTTGGCAATCCTAAGAAGCCTTTTGCATTTGGGGCCAAAAGGTCAAGGGTCAAGGTCACAGTGGCAAAAAACAAAAGAAATTTTGTCAGCGTGATAACTTGAGATACACTTTACATATGAACCTCAAATTTGGTTTGTGGATTGTCCTTGGCAATCCTAAGAAGCCCATTGCATTTGGGGCCATAAGGTCAAGGGTCAAGGTCACAGTAGCTAAAACAAAAGAAATTTTGTCAGCGCAATAACTTGAGAAATACTTTACAAGTGAACTTCAAATTTGGTTTGTGGATCGTTCTTGGTAATCCAAATAGGCCTATCACATTAGGGGTCGAAAGGTCAAGGGTCAAGGTCACAGTGGCTAAAACAATAGAAATCTTGTATTTATTCTGAGATCATAGGGATTAGGGATTAATTCATTTAAAACCTACAGAAGACACTAATGCTGTCAATGAATGTTCCATGTGACCAAGGTACATGTAAGTTGATGTTAAAAGAGTATGTGTTATGTCATGGAAACAGTCACGGTTGCGGGGCATTTGTGTTTGTAAACACACCTTACTTGTTTAATATTACCCTTACCTTTTAAGTAAATGAGTCGGTCTGTTTACTCAATCGAAATTGAACGGCTAAAGTGCATTGCTTTCCCTTTAAGCTGATTAGCGGCATCCATTTTTAGGAAGACATGTCCGTCTTTGACCTTGAAAGGAACGGTCATCCCAATTATTCCTGTAAACCGCGGACTCCGGACGGCTCCGCTTGTGATCCTTGAGTAACAGGACTCGTCTGTATGAGTGATAATTGGATTAAGCCTCTCTGGTTATCCTAAGCTTAAAAAAAAAAGACTTAAAAAAAAAAAAATTATAATAATAAGATGGCTGGTTATTAAATAATATCTCAGGCAGAGATGGGCAAACCTTGAAAAGCCATTTGCCTGATTGGAATGTAGTACAGTGATTTACATTCTTTCAGGAATAGTGTGATTACTAATTCTACGGTAGATTTTTCTAATTTTTTGTAAATTTAAAGATATGTAGTATTATTTGCATTTTGTCAAAATTTTTGCTCGAAATCTTAAGTAGGATGTACAATAACTAACCTGTTGAAGTTTCAGCTCTGGATATTATTCATTTTGAGGGGAAAAAAAGATAAATATATAACATTTTGGGGTTTAGTTACTGGATTCTGTTGCTATTTTGATGTTAGTTTTCTTCAAAATGAAATCGAGTCAGGCGGACTACAATCCTGGCAAAATCTCGCTGGGCCCCCACCCCCCGGCCCCCTACTCAATGTTGTCTCTCATTGCGCTGTGTGTGCTACATCCGCTGAAGAGAACAACATTGACCGGGGGAGCGGGGGAGTGGGTGACCGTGGGAGGCTAAGGTTATTTCCTAGTGTCCCAACCATTTTGGCCGGGATTGTAGTTTCAGAGGGTATTTGATACCAGTCCTATCTTCACTATGACTATGAGCAAGGTTTTCGGTTGTTAAATCACTAGGTACTTTTCCACGTTGTTGCAAACGATCCTATGTGACTTTAAGTAGTTGGTCTTGCCAAATATTATAAACAGTAAAGGTTGTAATATTATCAACATATTGAAACAGTTAAAATCATTATAATTTGGAGTCAAAGAGAATTTTTTTTTTGTAATCGGGACTGATGCCATCTTGGGATATCAATTAATATTCCTCAAATTTTTGACATGTTTTGGAATTATGCGGACAGAATTGTTTAGGATTAGGGAGAGGGTGATAAAATGTACTGACCTCAAAAGATTGAAAATTGAAACGTCTTGACCATCTGCTATGGGAGTAGAAGTGACTGACCTATGGACGTAACTGAAAGAGCTATGTCATCGTGGTGATGTTAACATGTTTCTGTGTTGGTTTTCTATAATTATTTTGTCACTTCATGTTTCAGTTCTGCAAAATTTTTATTCTTTTTTTCTTTTTACTTCGTAGTTGGCATAGATCAATATGAATATATCTAGCCCTCATTGGATGTGTGAGAGTTACCTCTAACCTTCCCAAATCCTCCAATATCCTCTTTGCAAAATGTAGGATTTTGCAGGATTAAGGCTACATGGCAAAATTATGTTGCTGATTTTGGAGGATGCACTGTGTCAAGGTCTTGGGCCGGACCTGGTGTTGTTTATGCTCAGCTGCGCAAACATTTCCTAGATTATACTTGAAATCCTCCGCATTGCTCCAGGATGTCACTGGCTCTGCCTCAATATATTGACAGTGATTGCTGGAGGGTTTTGCAGGATTGAGGCAGTGGTCAACCCCTCCAAGAGCCACATTCTAGAATCAACAGAGGATTTTGCTGGATTGAGGTTGCATCCTAGTAAAATGCCTAGAGAGTTAGAGTTAAGAAAAAAAAAAAAAAATGAGCGTGTGCGAATTTTTCCTAAGTTTTTGTGTGTGTGTGTGTGAATTTTATGCCTTAAATGTGTGTGAATTTTATGCCTTAAATTTTTTTGGGATTTTTGTATGTTTACACCAAAGTCTACATCAGTGCCGTTGCTTCTTAGTAACTTTCCCATTTTTAGTTATTTTACGAGTACATGACTGCATGAGACCTACAATATTATTCATACATGTATGTAAATACCTGATAGTAGTTGATCTATTCCTATTGGTCGAAAGCTTACCACGTGGGTGGTCTTAAACCACCATTCACATCTGAGACAGTTTACCCATTCCTATTGGTTGATAGACCGTCACATCGGTGGTTATAAACCACTGATAAAAAAAAAAACAGCTGCGTTCTGCACCACATCATGCAGTATGCGCATGTGTGTCAGTCTCCATATCAGGACACTTTTAACACTCTGCGCGCAAGGCACATACCACAGCCAGAGGGTTGCCCAAAAAAACATGAAGAAATGTAAATTGTTGAACAAAATTGTCAGAAAGTTGTAACGTTTGTCTTGTTTTAAATTTTTGACCGGAAAGGTATTTATGAATAGCTTTTCGCTCGGGTCATTATCCGCGTCCCTAGCTAGTTTTAAACTTGTACTTGTTTAAAACCGGTTAAGCACATATTTATTCCCTTACTTAAACACCGCTTGTTGTTTAAATGGAAAACCCTGTACATTGTACTTCCAAAACATGCGTGCAATATGCACCGCGCAAGCTGCCTAAGTTTAGTGCTTGAAAACCCCTTACATGTATATGATCTTCAAATACAAAGATGTCAAGTACATGTACATGTACACCGCGGCCCACACAATAGAAATGCATGAACTGCAAGTAAAATGGCAGAACACAATTGTTTGGAAGTTTGTCACCTTTTTGATAAGAATACCAAGCAATGGCTTAAACATCCTCAGAACGATCTGAGGTCTTTTCAAGTACTCATGTTAAACAAATCAAACACTATCACCTTTTTTTTAACCAACAGGCTCAAGATCAAGATTGATTTATCGGTCGTTAAGCACCGTCGATATATCTTAACTTGATTTTTCGATATTATTTTGATAGCGATATCACCAATAGCAATTTTTTAATCATATTTCGATATTGAAGGATGATATCAACTTTTTGATAAGAATACCAAGCAATGGCTTAAACATCTTCAGAACGATCTGAGGTCTTTTCAAGTACTCATGTTAAACAAATCAAACACTGTCACCTTTTTTTTTATATCCAACAGGCTGAGCAGAAGGAAGAGACGGCCCGCGTGAAAACCTTGAAAGAGAGGCTAGTGGAAGAGAACCATCGGGCGTCCAAACTACAGCAAGAGGTCGATATATTGCAGGTCCGTCAAAGCTTAGATCAACATCGATTTATCGGTCGTTAAGCACCGTCGATATATCATAACTTGATTATTTGATATTATTTTGGTAGCTAAATCACCAATAGCTACATTTTGATACCCCGTTTGCTACTAAAGATTGTAAATTGTTCAAGATTGACAACGGTTTATGAAAAATGATGCAGTTTGAAAGTTGCATATTTAAAGATTACGCGAGGAGAAGTTGCTAAGCGTAATCACACATGCCGGTATTTGACCCCTTTCGACTATACGGTGCCTGAACAAAGCGCGGGTAATTCAATTTCGCGTGCTCCCATACATACAAGCACTGTGCGATCAATATTCCCTGCCGTTCGTTTCGGGCAGTGTAACATCATCAGGCAGCAATTTCAACTCGCGTACTCTGTAAATTTGAAATTTTCAAACTGCATCATTTTTCATAAACCGTTGTCAATCTTGGACGATTTACAATCTTTGGTAGCAAACAGGTATCAAAATGTAGCTACCAACATTCCCCAAAGAGCTATATAAATGATGTTATCATAAGACGATCAGATTCAACATAATGACCCCTCCAATAAGTGTGGACTTTTTTTGCGGTGTTTGGATGGGACGATGCCATAGCTGGTGTGTAACAAACCCACGATTGTTTCCCTTCTCTCTCTCCCCTCCCCCCTCCCTACACCCTAGGGCCATTTTGAGGAGAAAGACTTCAAGATTGCCGAGCTGGAGGCAGAGTCAGCCACCTACCAGGAGCAGATCGACTTCCTGCAGAAGGAGAACCAGAACGCCTTGGGTCAGGTCGCCAAGCAGGAGTACAACAAGCTGGTGCAGAAGCAACGGGAGGAGATGGTGACCCAGCGTGACCTGGAGATAGCCAGCATGCAAGAGAAGATGAGCGGCATGGTCAAGGAGAGGAAGGCTCAGGAGGAGGAACTCGCTCAACTGGTATGTAGCCAAATCCTGACCCCGATCCCCTACCTTCATTCCGTCCCCACCACTAACCCAAGACAGCATGTAGGATACGATGGCTGGGATAGTAAACGAGAAAGCATAGGAGGAACTGGCCCAGCTTCCCAAATCCCTACCACTTGTATCCCACTTCGATTCTGCTAATCCAACCCCAACTCCAGATCCCACTCCCAAATGGCATGGGTGGCTTGTGCGTAAAGCGCTCGCCTCTCACCATGGTGGCCACAGTTCGAATCCCGGCCACGGATCCTGGCCTGGCCGCGGATCACATGTTAGTAGAGTTGTGCGTTGGTTCTCTCCTGTGCCACGAGGGTTTTGCTCCGGGCCCTCCGGTTTTCCTCCCTCCGGAAAAATCAAACACTTTCGATCTCAGGCTGTGCTCCGTAGTCATATATGGGTGGGTCTGGCCGGTAGTCATAGGCGCCTTTACGTGCCGGCGGCCCGACCACGTTGTAGCTGCGTCCTTCGCAATTCAGCATAGCAGCTACCAGTAAGGATGATTAGCCTCCCAAATTATTATTATTATTAATCCTTAGCTCCCACCCCCACTCCACCCTACCTCACCCCACCATCACTCAGCCCGGCCCTTCCATCCCCACCTCAAACATCATTTGAGTACCCCCTCTCACAACCTTCAACCCCTCTCCCACCCTTCAAGGTTTGTTACCAACTAACTAACAAAGAGACATGACAACTTGTTGAGCTACTATCTACAGCTAAAAACCTCCTTGTCAATATCTGTGGATCCTTTAGGGTTATGGTTATGGTTATGGTTATGATAGACATATACATTGTACATTACACTTAGGTTTTTATTCATTTATCTATGTGATTTAACTTCTTTTGCAGAAAGCACAAATTCAAGATGGATTATCAAAGCAGCAACAGTCATCGAAAACAATAGAAGGTAAGCATTCTCCACTAAAAGGGAATGTACATCATTGGCTTTTGCTTTAAATTTCAGAAATGAACAATTTGAGGGGTTCGTATAATAGATCATATATTGTTACACTGACAAGTTGGAAGGATTGTGTTCGAAAATGCTGGAAAAACCAAGAAAAACACACACAAAATCGAGTAGTCTGGTTCCCTGACTCCACTAAAATGAAATGAATCAATTTATAAATGCCGAAAAACTGTAAGGTAAGGAAACCAATCTAGCTGGCCTGCACCCATTCATGAACATGTAACCAAAAGCAAACAAAATTTGGACTGAAAAAAAAATGGTAAATTTGTAGCAGTAGTTGAAAAATAGTTAGGTTTTTCCAACGGTGGTCGGCCGACCACCATTGGAAATTTACACAAAATGCCACTTTTTCGAAAAATGACTTCACACCAGGTGCCATAATTTTACAGGATGCTTTAGACTGTCATTTAGCAACATCCTAGTAAGGTATTTCGTTAAAATTTGTTAGTTTTGTTTTCCGATGTTTGCAAATGTTGAATGTTCCCTTTAAGAACCGTATGCCTGGTTTCGGGGTTTTCTTTTATCGAATGTCAAAATACTCTGATATGCTCGGAGCCTGCCTTTTCATATCACAACTCTGACAATCTTCTTACCCTTCAAGTTAAGAAAGAAGAGTAAGATTATAATTAGTAGTTACTGATTTTACAGATCCTAGGGAAAAAACCTTAAAATTAATTTACTAAGTAGCTTTGATTTCTTTGACTGTAAAGAATGTATCAAAAAGTTTTGTTCAGGATCCAGCCGGATTTTTTTTTTTTTTTGCCAATTAAATTAAATTTTACTTAAATTAAAGTACTGCCACTCACATCAATTTTTGTCCATTCTTATTCAGATTTAGCCAATCAGCTTACAGAGAAAGAGTCTTCCCTTCAGGAGCTTGCATCGTCTGTCCAAGGATTAAAGAACACGTGTGCAGGTCGGTGGCAAAAAAAAATTAGAAACCTTCTAGTTTATTTGTCACGTTTTTGTCCACTTCACAATTTGTGGTGTTATTGATAAGAATATTGTTAAAAATTTTATGAAGTTCCATGTCAGCATAAATCATGATTATTTTGTCGAAATGTTGGCTTTGTGAACACTTTCTTGAATATTTAAGTTTAATTTGGTTGAGGAATGGATTAAAGACATATCAAATACTGTTTCTAACAAGGGAAGTTTAATGTGAAAATAGACATCCTGATAAATCTTCTTTATGCATTTTGCAGTTCTGAGAAAAATATACTGTCAGAGTTCTGAGAGTCTGGGTTTCTCAAAATCACACCTAACATGGAAGTTATCAGGGAAAAAATGTTGCAACCTGACGCCACTTCAGCGGTTGTGTACAAAGTCTATGGAGAGTCAAGAACATTTTCTAAGTACAAAATTGGAAATGCTTCTCAGTCCCAGATTCATGTCTTATCATCATTTTTGCAATGACTGACCTTCATTGAGATGATATATGAAGAAAAAAGTGGCGTCATGTTGCAACATTTTTTCTGTTATCAGAAAACCTTTCATCGGTCATCCTACTTGGCAAACCTTGGATTATGCCTAGTGTGCAAGACGCATGATTTGGACAAAACTCATGTTCTGGTGTTTCAGAGGCAACAGTGACGTGGGTTCGAGCCCGGGCCCGGACACTTGTGCCCTTGAGCAAGGCACTTTACCATTATTGCTTCCTCTTTCGGATGGGACATTAAGTCGAGGTCCCGTATGTTGTATAAGGCCTTGCACACGTAAAAGAACCCAGTAACACTTATCGCTAAGAGAAAGGGGTTTGCCCCAGTGTTTCTGGCCTCCTAGTTATGCTTTCTTGTGGAAGTCCTTAGGAGAAGAACCAACCAAGTAGTACCAAGCATGTTTCATTATTTTTAATTCTGAAATCTGAGTTTTACATAGACACCATGAATTACTGTCTTTGTCCTTTTTAGATTTAGAAAGAAAATGTGTGGCGAGCGTAGATCGCTGCGCCCAACTGGTAGAAGACAAGCAGAAACTGGTGAGTCATTTTCCTACCAACCCATTCAGTATTATAAGATGGAATTTATGAGTCGGGGTGATATAAATCAAATCAAATTACGTTTTGCCCTTCACCGACGTTCAAACACTGTATACTCAGTGTGTTACCTCCCGAGTGAAAGTTGGAAAAAATCACTCGGGTGGGACTCGAACCCACGACCTCCTGCTTTCTAGTGCAGATGTCTTATCACTCGACCACCGAGCTAACGGGATTGGTTGGCTGGTTCGAATCTGATGTACATGTACATAGCAGCAGGTACCGCATAAACTATTATAAGGTGAAATTTTGCGTCGGGGTGATATAAATCAAATCAAATTTGGTTTTACCCTTCACCAACGTTCAAACACTGTATACTCTGTGTGTTACCGAGCTAACTGGATCCGATCCCGTTAGCTCGGTGGTCGAGAGGTAAGACATCTGCACTAGAAAGCAGGAGGTCGTGGGTTCGAGTCCCACCCGAGTGATTTTTTCCAACTTTCACTCGGGAGGTAACACACTGAGTATACAGTGTTTGAATGTCGGTGAAGGGTAGAACCTAATTTAAACCCATTCAGAATTTGTTGCAGTAACGGGATGACTTGACTCCAATCCCCGGCAAAACTTGGGAGCCACGAAAGATTGTTTCGTACAGGCACTTCTCCCCGTTCGCGTTACGCAAAGTACGCACAACTAATTCATTCCGTATATCTGCAAACTCTGAGCCTCTTCGCGTTACAGGCATCGCTTGCAGTGCATTCAAGTTTTCCCTCCCAGATGTCTTCCCAAACTTTATCTTTGTAACCGTTAAGGGGGTACTTGCGCATGCATAGTCAGTTGTTCAGTGTATTGGTGTTTGTTATAGCAGTGTTACGTAACTTTTTCGGTAAATTTTGGTTTTTTCTGTTTTCGTAGGAGGCAGACATTGCTCAGATAATGAAGAGCTCGGGCGACAGTTCAGAACAGCTGGTCAACCTCAACGAGCAGCTCAGGACAAAAGAAAGGTAAGGGAGCTGATTTGCAACACATTTTGCAGTTAATATAAATTTCATTTCTCAGACATTGTTATCATATTTGTATGAGACAATCACAAAGTTTGTTAGGTCTGTGCAGGCGAACCGTGTGTTGATCTTGAATTGGCCATTGTGCACGGCCTGTCAAGGGCGGATCCAGGGGGGGGCCAAAGGGGGCCATGGCCCCCCCCCCAAAAAAACGAAACCAATTGTTTTGTTTTTTTTATGTGACATCGCAATAAAGGCAGGCAATCTTTTCCTCAAAAAAAAATTGGTTAAAGTGGTCAGAAATTGCCTCAGATCGCAGCACAGAGCATCTAGAATCCAAAAAACGCCGTAATTTTTTGACCCACTTTTTGGGGGGACCAAATTTTTTTTTTGGCCCCCCAAAAAATTGTGTTCTGGATCCGCCCTTGCGGCCTGTTCTACAATTAACACTCCAGTGCACACCTCGGAGTATTGAAACATACATGTATGAGGTTTCGGCAAGAAACATCGTACAAATACTGTTGAAATGACTCTTGCGAATCAGTACTTCTGGCGTTTGGCTGTATATCAGAAGTTGGTTGGAAAAGTTTGCTTTTTTGCGAAAATCGAAATTTTCAGCGACAATAATCCCGGCGTGAAGTGGTTAACAAACTGAGACCCTTTGTTCCATCCATAGACATATAATAAAACCTAGACACGACATTTGCTATTGCGCCTGTGAGCAAAATGCTAAGCGTATAGAATAATGTTAATTACGCGAACGCTCATTATTTGCGTGACGCCTCGCGTCCTAATGATCTTGCGCGACGCGTCACGCCCATGATGAGAGCGGTCTCACTGCACGCGTTATTTGGAATCGTTTGGTCCCGTACGCATGTGGAAAAAAAACAACTAAGTGGTGCACAAGTGCGTTCGTGCCGCTGGCCTGAACTTACGTGGTATATGTATGAAATATGCGCGTAAATCAAAGCCACATGATAATTCGCGCATTGTTCCAGGCCGCGTGCGCAGCCCGTTTTGCTCACAGAATTCACAACGTAAAAGCAGATAATGTTGTGTCTAGGTTTTATTATATGTCTATGGTTCCATCTTGCACGGAGGCTGCTTTCCTGACACGTTAACAAGCTACAAAAAAAAAAAACACGTTGGGATTATCATAGCTGTAAGCTTTACTCCCATCATGCAGTGCTTTCAGTCAAGACCACTCGCAAATCTTACTAGATAAAAGTCACTCAAGTTTAAAATTCTTTAATTTATAATAATTTATAAAGTCAGTGTAACACATGCTCAAGCATCTTGTAGGAAACAAATTTTTGTTTTGGGCCCTAAAAACCTTTCCTCTACCCCATTTTTTTTTCAAGGCGTGTTGAGGAGCTGATGGCTGAGTTGTCCGAAGCCAACCAATCGGTGGCCAAGCTGCGCGAGACCGTGAGCCAGAGCACCGAGGCCGCACAACGAGACTCCATGATGGCAGCCGAGCGACACCGGCAAGAGGTGGAGAAATGCCGGCTGGAAATACACTCACTGGTAAGGTTTGCGTTAACATTGTGCGATACGCGTGTAACAATACATCGCGATAATTGCGATAAATGATCGCATGAACAGCGAACGATACAAAAACCTGTATTATGTTTATCATGAATGGGCCAATGCGTAAACAATAGAGGGCGCTTTTTGACCGATACTAAGAGCTTCAGCGGGGGACACATCACGTACGCACACTGGTTCACGTGTGCATGGTGCGAAGTATGCAAGACCAGTTCAGATGCGAATGTTCACACAGCCGTAACGTCATCTCGCGAGAGTCAGGCGTTGTCGGCATTGCCTTGTAATGTCTCTCCCAGTGGTCTCCCCCAACTCTCCCTTTCGTACCGTTGAGGGGGTAGTTGTGCACGGAGTCCGTAAACTCAGTGACGGACATCTTTGGTACATTTCAGACGCGCGCACCCCCTTCCTATGGCAAAACACACTGCACAGAAGATAGTAAAATTAGCTGAACTGGAATTTTCATATTCACGAACAGACGGGCATCTTGGCTGACAATTTTTTGCAAATTAACCACATAAATAATGAAAGGTTTGAAGAAACACCATGTGCGAATAATTTCTCAACTAAGAGAATGGTTCTGAAAAGAACCAGAGGTATAAACTCGACCTTCCGGTCAGTATATATGCTCTGACAGTCTTCAGGGGAGTGTTAAATAGAAAGTTAAGCTCCTTTAGAATCATGTTGGCATTTTATTTACTGCATAGAGTAGATACATAGTGGTACATTTTTCAATTCTAAAATAAGATCTCTTGCGAGTATCTCGCAACATGTTTTTCATCAGCATTGACATGCCCGTCCCTTCGTGAAACCGGGGACGGTATGTACGTCGCTAATGCCTCTCCAATGCCACATTACACGTTCCAGCTGCGCGCGTCATACGCACGTGCACGCATTAATCGCGGCCGTGATCGGTCAAGGCCCCGTGGAGCAAGCTCAGTGAATCGCTCTATTGGTATTGTTACACCCGTATTAAGCATCTTTGTCGTTCAACTTGGGCATGAATGCTTCTTGTGCAGACTGCGCACTTGGACGTTTGGATCAGCTGGGCCTGCATCACGTGGCTACGTCCGGGAATGACACGCGCAAGCTGTGAAAGCCGCTGGCGAGTGGCTACAGCCACTTCCCATAGACCTGTGTGTTATTACCGGCCACAGCCATGCGATTCAGACAGGCCTTACATCCAATTCTCTTCATTTTATCCGTTTGTGCGTGGTATGCATAGGCCTTTATTTAAAAGCCGCATTGCTGACTGTAGACATGTATATCTTGTGCTCCCTGTTAAGTGTGCGCTTCCAGCATGATGCATTTTGTAGAAATAAATAGAGTTTTGTCCGGACTTTTATTGGATGTGTGATTGACTTTACTACAACACTGATCGAGGTCCAATAAACACAACTTTCCTGCTATTTGTGAAATTGGCCCAATTCTTAGGGTAGACTTGTACTGCATAACTCCAGCCCATTTCCCAATGATTCGTGATTAGCCCACTCCCCCACCCCCTCCCCACCCTGCCCTTTCCCCACCCCTTCATCTTAACCCACCCCTCTTTCTGCTGGTGACCTCTATCTCGTACCATTCTCTGCCCACTAATTTGTGCATGCTAGCATGAGATCCTACTAATTTGCACTAGTGTTGGGAGAAATCAGAGATTTCAAAATTCGGTTATCCTAATTTATTTCAAACCGAATAACGGTTATTTGATTTCACTGGAAGGTCCCATCCAACTCACAGTCATACCAACAAAAAGTGACGAGTGAGGTGCCACATGAAATGCCCTCCCAATGACTGGGTATAGATTGCAGGATTCTGTGACCACTGGGCCTTTACACAAACACTCCAGAGCTGTAATGTTGACAAAAATGGGTGGGAACTCTCTGATCAGTCGAATGGGAGGCTATTCATATACCAAGAAGACCACTAGCAAGTGAATGCAGTTACAATCAGCGACCATGGAGCAAATTGGGGGATGTTCCTGTTGTTTTCTTAAGCCTGTGTCACAAAAAATGGAAGGCTTAATTTTTTTTTAAGGTTTGTTTCGAATATCTGGTTTCCAAAATCAAAACCGAATTATGGAATTCAAACCGAATTTAAAAAATCTGGTTTTAAATCCCGCCACTAATTTGCACCAAACAGCATGATTATATTTGGCATTGCCACCTGTTTTTGATGCACCGTGGTTAATGAGACAGAAACCTATACTAGCCATCTACCTTAATGTTTTATACATGTACATTAACATCAACATGTTCATATAGTCGGTCTACATTTTTTTATCTAGAAAAAAACTACAAGCTAATTTTTTTTAATAGATCTAATTAGCTTTTTAAATAGGGCCTATTAGGCCAAAAAAAAAAATACTCGGTCTCTGGTCAGCGCGCGTCAATTTTAATCATGCGCGTCAACCTTTTTTTCTTCTTCAAATTAACACGGAAGCTACAACAGCGCCAAGGCAAATGATAAAGGGCACCAAGGCAAATTATGGAGGACACCAATGTATAATTAGGACACAAAAAGCAAACTAGTACCCACCTTGTCTGTACAATACAAGCTTGAAAAAAAAAAAGACAAAAAAAAACGCATCGCCGCATCAATTCCGGAACTTCGGTCTGACCAGAGACCGACTTTTTTTTTTTTGGCCTTAACCCTAATACAACCCCAGAGCCTTCAGAGATACATTTTTAAGGATACCAGTAGCATTGAAAAATTACATTGCATGGGCCCTTTAACGCATGAACATAATAATCTTCCAAATTAGATGTCCTGTTCAATCTGAACCACATCCTCTTCCATCAGCTTCAACGCGTCGTTTTCCCTGCAATCAAATCCAAATAGGAAATGTTGGCTTTGGGAAGGGATTAAAGGGGCTCTCAAGGGCTTATTCATTGACTCAGTTTCCTCAATCTAATCGCAGTAGAGATTTTTCCCGGATTAAGTCGTGATCCAGATTGTTTCCTGCTTTTCAGCAGGACTCGGCTGTCATACTAGTCTTCGCCCAAGACTGGGTATTGTTTTTTTATTCCTCTGATAAAGTTACTGCGGCTGTCGAGGTCGCTATCAATTAACAAAATAAATGAAATCCAGACTTGGGAATTTCGGCAGTGCTACCTGGTAAATGCAGAGCATTATTTCACGTCCGCCGCATTCATGCTATTGCATGTGCTTCAGGTATGCTTGGAATTCTCCTGGATAGCTCTGCCAATGTTCCCCTGACTGGATTGAATTTATGTTGTAGACAGCTTTACCGTGCTTGTCACATACCACCTGATTAAAAGTCCCACCAAAAAGTCTTGGGCAGAGACTACCATGATAATGAAGAAGTTGAGACTTTTTTCCCCTGATATAAGTATAATAAATAATAATAATCAAAATAATAATTGTGCTTATATAGCGCTTTCCATCGTATCAATGATCTCAAAGCGCTTTACAATTATTACCCCGTTCATCAAGCCATGGGACCACGCGGCAGCTGATATCAGCGCTCAATCGGTCCTCGACCCTCACAGGTACCCATTTATACTCCTGGGTGGAGAGAGGCAATTGTAGTTAAGTGTCTTGCCCAAGGGCACAAACACCATATTCCTGGTACAGTTCGAACCCACGCACCATTGTACATAGTCAAACACCGTAACCACTGGACCATGGCGTTATACTGTGCATGTCAGTTATGTCTTTTGATTAGGTATTTCAGGCTGTAAGTTCCTTACTTTAAAACAAAATGCTTTAAGAATAAAGCAAAGGGAGTCACAAAGAAGGGAAACAGTTTAATAACAAAAGCTTTTTCTTGAAAATAAATGAAATACTGAAATGAAATATTTGTTTTGACTATTGCAAGTATCTTTGGTGCCGGTGTAGCATGAATTTAGGTTTTATGAAATACGGACTCATTGGTCGTATTGCGCATGCTCATGCATAGATAATTAGGCGAGGGACCGGTCACGTGAGAGGGTTTAACCAATAAAAGGGGAAAAGAGTCCGATTTTCATACGAGTCCGATTTTCATGTGACACCGGGAATAAAACCCAATTGAACTGTGGCTTGGCCAAATGCCAACTGTATTCAGAGATATTCTAAAAATAATTCTTTGACAACAAAAAGTCAAAAGGTTCAGCATGAGAACGTGCATGCACTCTGCATATCCCGTGAAGCATTGTGTATTTTATTTTATTTTATTTTATTTTATTTTTTTGTCGTTTCTGTTCTGCATAAATTTTCACAAGACACTTTCACTGTACTGTAGTGTGCATTGCTAGAAAACACTTATTATATTATCCGAATGCTCAATACTGCGCTATTAGCTTGCCAACCTTTTCCCGAACACGCTTCAATTTTGTGCCAGTTTTTTTGTTCCAAATTGTTGAATTTTAAGGAAAAAAAGGGAGGGGGTCAGTTTCAGTTTTGTGGGTTTGTTAGTTTCAAGCACGTACACTGATTTTTAATTTTTTTTCAAAGTTGAAAAAAGAAATTGACTGGAGCGGGTTTGAACCTGCGACCTCCGGATTGCCGTTCCGGTGCTCTACCAACTGAGCTATCCAGTCCTATGTTGGTGGTTCTCCAATTTGTCATTATCCTTGTTCAAGGGGCGCTAGTCAGATATTTTTGGACACTATTTTTTTTTGTCTGATTGTATGAAGAGTGCGATAAAGTTTCCACCTTTTTCTCGATGGTTGTATTGAGAAAATGATATTTCTGTTTTTAGCAAAATCTTATCTAAGAGATAGTAAGTTGCAGGATTTTTCAGCAAGCTCAAAATATATACAAGGACATATTTTCTCAGCTTGAAGCTTATGCTGAGGTACAAGTACACCTGTCGAACAACGGGGCTTTTTGGTTCAAAAATGTGGCCTTTTTTTTTTGGAAAGGAACTTGTCACAATGCTAAGGCAAAAATTGCAGTGTTCCGTGACTCTGAAGTTTAATAATCACGTGCTGATATATTAAAGATTTTGCATATTTTGTGAGGCGTTCTGGATAAATGAGACGGAACTGGGCACAGGCCAAAGTGGAGCAAAATGCAAAAAATAAACGAGGATGATTTTTTTTTCTCAATATTCAGATTAATTGATGATATTTGTAATCTTTGATATGTCTATTGCACATGATTTAAAGAAAAAGTATAAAAATTGTGGAACAAAGATGGGGTTTTTTTTTAGGAAAAACAACTGGCATCTTTCATTTTCACAACTACAAAACTCAAAACTTTAAAGGTGAGTAAAAAGAAAGGAAACCCAAATGTCGGGACCATTGTTTTGGTGAAGTTCTGCATGTAGAACTCAGGGGTGTGAAATCTCAGCTTTTTAGCTGATTTCAGCTTTTTTTGTTTTGGATTTCAGCTTTTTCCCCTCACTCTCTGTGTACAAAAGTATAGGAGATTTCCAAAATTCAGCTTTTTTACACCTTTTTCAGCTGTTTTCAGCTATTTTTATCAGTGGTCACTCACACCCCTGAGAACTTTCAAAATCTAGGATATGAAGCCCAATTCACACGCTTTCTTTTAGTACAAGAATCATTCAAATCACACATGTACTTTTCAAGTTACGGAATTTTAAACACAACCACCGTTTTAAAGCTCTGTTCATGGATCACAGGGAGGTGTTCTAAGTTCAGCAAAACGGAAACAAATCACATAAGGATGTGTGTGAATTGTTTTTGTTTTGCTAAAAGAACGCACACCTTTTTTGTGATCCGTGGACAGAACTTTAAAACTGTGGTTGTGTTCAAAACTTGAAAAGTACAATGTACATAAGTGATTTGAATGATTCTTGTGCTAAAAGAAAGCTTATGAATTGGGCTTTCATATCCTAGATTTTGAAAGTGCTACATGCAGAACTTCACTGAAACAATGGTCCCGACATTTGGGTTTCGTTTTTTTTTACTCACCCTGTATTGTCTTGACATGTTGATGAATGCGAACTTTAATTAAACAGCCATAACTTGTCAACGGAATGTCCGATTGAAGTGCAACAAACAGTATTGTATTAAGGAGAATTTGATTCTCTTTCCTAATACCTGCATTCCCTCATTTTGACCTTTGCCCAGTTCTGTCTCATTTTGCTACAACGCCTCCTTTTCAAAATATTTTTCTTTAATCCCACTTACTTACATACATCTCGTCTTTTGCTATTGAAAGAGCTCCATCATGTTTCAAATCATTCTAACTGGTTGGCAAGTCAATGCTATCATATCTATTTATCGAAAACTAGCTCCACATTTTTTGCAAGTCAATGCTATCATATCTATTTATTGAAAACTAGCTCCACATTTTTTGCCAAAAAAAAAAGTTTGCACCCCTTTTTCTGACAGTTTGACCCCCTTCCTTTCTTCTCCTAGGTGATGCAGTAACCCGCCCGACCCCCTTCATGCCTAGATCTCATTGTTTTGATTTTAGTTTTGCCTTAGTTTATTTTTTTCTTTAGTTAATTCGTAAGTTGTGTTACATAGCAACGCTGCCACTGCCGCTTTTATTTTTCACGCCCGACGACTAAAATCGATCGGGCGTGCCATTGCCTTTGTTTATTTTGCCTGTTTTTATTCAATGTTGCGTGTGTGTGTGTTTTGTTTCTCCTCCCCTGCCCGAATTCCAAGAAGAAAAAAAAAGTGCAATAAACTAAGCAAAACAAAATCCAGCAAAATTTGTATTGAAGAATTCTCTTTTTGAGTATAAAAAGAAATTATTAAGGGTACAAGTCTTAAAACGCAAAGGTTTACTTTTTAAGCAATTCAAAGTGATTCCTTACGCATTTTAACTTAAGTATGCCGTTGGTTTCGTGTATTAACCAATCTTAACTTAGCCATTTTTGTATTGCCGTTTGAAGTTTGCGGACCAAAGTTGAAGTAATCTTTCACGTTAATGAGAATCAAAAGCAGTTCAGATTTGTTTCCATGATTTTAAACTAACATGCTGTCGGGTGTTTTTCCAAACTCACTGCATGGCTCTTGCGCACTAATTGAAAGTTAAAATGCAGTGCACAACATTGACTGATAAGTTCAAAGATTATTCGTCTTTTAAGTTTTCTGCCGAAATATGTTGAATGTTTATAATCGAAAATAAAAAAATATTGAAATTACATCTTGAGGATGCCATTTAATTTTGCCAAATTTGTAAATATATGTACGATATGTATAAATCTTTTGGCGGATAAACTAGGGTCGTTTCTATTTTCATCAGTTTTAAAAGCGCCATTTTTTTCCCGTCACGTGCACAATTGTTTCGTCCATTTTAACGCTGTAGCAAATTCTAATTCGACCAAATTTTACTTCCAAAACTGTGAAAAAAATTTTAAAAAGTAGCCTTCAAATTTTTTTTTTAAAGTAGCTATCTTTGAACATTCCGGCTCACATTTCTATCTTCCAAGCTGGAATTTTAAATTACAGCAAATTCCTTTGCCAACTTGTAAGAAGTAGTTAAAAAAAAACCAGACAATGTATCTTTGGATTGTTCTAGCTCACATTTCTAATCTTCTAAGCTGGAAATTTGAAAAAAAATACCTTTTCAAATATTTTTCACATGCCAATTTGTCGCCAAGCTTAAAAAAAGAAAGAAAACTCCATTTTTGTTGTCATCTTTCAGTCCCCATCATAAACCCTCCCCTCCCCTCCCTTTATGTTACCGTTACCCCTTCTATCACCCCCTCTGCCACCCCTACTAATCCCCCTTCCCGTTGTCTCGTCAACTACGCCTGCTCCATCAGATCTCCGACTTTCTCCGTGTTTTAGTTGCTCGGCCCTTTCTGTCTCTCTGTCCCCCTCCTCATCAGTTTTTTTGCCCTGTCACAAACAAAAACCTCAGCAAGCGAGCGTAGAGGCGGCCCAAGCCAAGCTTAGCCAGTCGCAGGAGGCCCACGCCGCGGAGGTCCGGTCGCTGTCGGCGACCCACGAGAGCAAACTGGCCGAGGTCAGAGGAGCGGCCGAGAAACAGAAGGCGGAGTTTGAGAGGTTAGGGGAGGAGGCTGACAAACTGAGGAACTCGATGAGGGAGGCGGAACACAAAGTGGAGAAGTTAACAGTATGTTGGGTTTTCATCTATTTCTTCTTCCAGTTTGTCATAACGTTCTTCCCTTTAGGCAAAAAATAAAAAATGGTTGGTCTCTGGTCAGA
Source organism: Patiria pectinifera (assembly GCA_029964075.1). Lineage (NCBI taxonomy): Eukaryota > Metazoa > Echinodermata > Asteroidea > Valvatida > Asterinidae > Patiria > Patiria pectinifera. The sequence goes on along the minus strand of CM057147.1, from coordinate 4,307,716 downwards.
CCAAAGTTCCGGAATTGATTGGTTTTTTGTTTGTTGTATTTTGCCTTCTTTTTTTTTTCATGCTTGGATTTTACAAACAAGGTGGGTTATATGTTGCTTTTTTGTGTCCTCATAAAAATTGGTATCCTCCATCATTTGCCTTGGCTGGAACCCACAATCTCACGATCATGAATCCTGTGCCCTACCCCTAGACCACAAATGACCACAAATGGGTTGACCACGAATGGGCTGCTGAGCTAATATCCCTAAAAGTATCCTTCTTAATTGATGACCACTGTTTGTCCAATTCCTTCTCCTCCCTCGGCAGACGGATAAAACCCAGGTTGAGTCCAGCCTTGAGCAGACCAGCAAGGAGAGAGACCAGCTGAAGGAGGAGCTGGAGCAGAGTCTAGCTGAGAAGCAGCAGCTGCAGCTAGCCAAGGCTGAGCTGAGTCTACGCCACGACGAGTCCTCGGGCAAACACAAACTGCTGCAAGATCAACTGGAGAAAGAGGGGCAGACCACGGCAGAGGTGAGAAAGAAAATCAGAAGCTCGGAACGTTGTGCGTAAAGATGTACTGTCCATGCACTTCAACATTTAACAGTTTTAGTCTGGTCTGGAATCTGAAATTTATTTAAAGATGTATTGTCTCAACCCTGCGCAGCGTTTACAAAAAAACTGTGCAACAACTCGTCTTTAAGGTACTTTCCCGCACTACGCAAGACCCTATTCATAGCAATACAACAAAAAGCCACGTGCCAGACAGTTGCCAGACAGTGCGCTGGAAAGATAATTAACTGGCGGCTGTGGTATGCAGTTATGAAGGGAGATGACTGTGTCAAGTTACAGGTCTTTGTTGATGTTTCAATGAGACTTGGCAGGAGGCCTTGTCGAAAGTTTGTTGACACGGCCTGGGTGTAGCCCTGGCTGCAAAGTTCATTGAACCAGCTGATTTGGCAAGGGTTGAATGAGGATTAGATACGAGTTGCACGTTATTGGCCCAAATTTTTTTTTTATTCAAAACTTTCGGTTACCTGGGGCCCAAAGGGCAGCAGGTCACTCTGCGCAAGGTTAACACATTTGTAAGTGAGTGGAAAATCACATTGATTGTGCTTAAAGATGGACTATACAGGGTGAGTAAAAAAAAAGGAAACCCAGATGTCGGGACCATTGTTTTAGTGAAGTTCTGCATGTAGCACTTTCATAAGCTTTCTTTTAGTACAAGAATCATTCAAATCACTCATGTACTTTGCAAGTTACAGAGTTTTAAACACAACCGCCGTTTTAAGGTTCTGTCCACGGATCACAAAAAGTTCAGTGTTCTTTCAGCAAAACGATAACAAATCACATAAGGGTGTGTGTGAATTGTTTTCGTTTTGCTGAAAGAATGCACACCATTTTTGTGATATGTGGACAACCCAAGTTACGACGTGTAACACGTCGCAACTCGCAACGCATCGTATGATCCATTTCATGAAACCTGCAATGTGTTGAACGCGTCGTAAGTTCCTTGACAACGGCTTGAAACACGTCGCAAGTTGCGATGTGTCTAGTGGTCATCGCAAAATAAGAAGCATCCTTTTCTTAGCAAGTTTTATGCCATAAAAATACATAAACGGGACTAAAATACTGAGACAATGTGTGTAAAGTTGTAAATAGAAAATGCACTGAATAATTATGAATTAGCCTGGCAGATTGCAGTTGAAATTTCAAAGTAGCTATACAGTCCTCTGAGAGCTTGTTTTCCTGTAAAATTGCATCACACGTCCGCCATTTTGATTTACGTTTTAAAAAATTTCTTTGTTGAATATCAGACGACTATTGACTGCACGCCTACTAAATACATAAAACATTTAACGAGTTGTGCCATAAATACACCTACGACATGTCCACTTGTGACGTGTTTTGTGAAATAATCGCAGGACGTGTCACAGCTGTGAAGCATCGTAGGGATATGACACGTCGCAGTGCTGCGATGCATCGTAAGTTACGATGAGTTTCATGAAATCGGGTGCTGGTTCTTGAAGCTGCATTTTTCACATAAGATGCCTCCGTATTACAGTTCATTTTTTGTCTTCTTTTGCCTTCCCTCCCTGCGTTCCTCTTCCCAAATCAGCTCCAGCAAGCCCTAGAGGACTCCAAATCCACCCTAGACCGGCTCACCCAAGAGCGTGACACAGCCCTGAGAGAACGGACGGAGGCCCTGGCCCAGTGCCAAGAACTGACCATGAAGCTGGAGAGCAAGACTACCGAGGTAGCCGAAGCAACGAAGAGGGAAGGGGCTGAACACCAGGAGCAGCTGCAGCGGCTGGAGGAGGAGTCTAAGGCGGCCGAGGAGAACAGCAGGCAGCTTAGAATACAGCTGTGAGTATCACATCTTCGAGCAGACTTGAAACCTCGAACCTGATTGGTCGATCCATGGCAACAACTGTGTGATATACCTAATACCATGGTCTATATCGCATTCTGCGGGTCACGCTATTCTAATATTTGTGCACTATTCCTACTGCAGGCATGTGTAATACGGTAACCATTGAAAAGTTTGTGTGCAGCACGTGTTTACGTGTATGGCTTTACGATTTGGCTGCGCGAATACGCAGACAACGCTGATTGCGTGTTAGGAATATTATAAAAACAATCTGCGCGCATTTTTTTAAGAATAAAAACGCTCATTACCTGAAATACTGTGATATGAGTGGCTTCTACCAAAATCGGTAGAAGCCAATCACATCGAGAATTCATTTCCATAGACTGTGTACAAACGTGGAACAAACCAGCGCGTACGCTTGGCAGATTGACCAAGTCTGGGTTGCTGCATCACTTGAAAATAACATGCACATGTACGTTTTTAACATGATGGTCCGGATTTGACGCATGAGGGCGCGCGTTATGTACTGTAAGGACGTATGCGATATGCGCTGTGAGTGGATTTAGGCACAGACCAAGCACAACCCAGACTTGGCCAAGTCTAGGTCTGTGGGAGAGTGTTATATTACAGAGCAGTGTCCTGGGGCGAATAGAAATTCACAACTGTGTGTTCTATCTTTACTGTGTGTCAAGTTTGCTTGAAGATAAATTTGTTATCCCACTAGCGTCCTTGGAACACAGGAAATGTAGCGCGTCTGTCCCATACATGCATACTGCTAAACCATTGGCCTCATTGCATATGGGACTGCAGTATCTTGTGATCCACAAGTACTCCTTGGATGTTACTCAAAGTATCGCGCCCGTTTTAAACAGGAGTTCCAGAGTCTTGCAGCTCCAAACTGTTTCGAAGTTTGAATTAAAGGGAAAATACAACATTTGCAAACATCAAAAAACGAAATGATCAAATTACCACGAAATACCTTACTGAATTGTTAGGGACTGACATTCTAAAGCATCCTTTAAAATCGTGGCTCCTGGTAGGCTGACATTTTCAAGAAAAACTGTATTTTTCCAACGCTGGTCGGCCGACCAGCATTGGAGAAAACTGGCTTTTTTTTCAAAAACTGTTCTTAATTTTTCATATTTAGTTATTCTGACTTTATTTTGCAATTGATCACACACCTGTGAAGGGGTACAAGCCTGCTAGACTGATCCTCTGACCTTACAATTCCCCAAAGTGTATTAATTGCTTCGTTTCATCTTAAGTGGGGTCAGGGAATCAGACTACAAGAACATGATAGGTTTTTTTGGTTTTTCCAGCATCTGCAAGCCCGAAACATGAAACAAGTCAGTTTAACAATATTTTATAACATACTAATCCTCCAAATCCATTTATTTTTTGAAAATTGCAGCAAAAGCAAATGTTGTATATTCCCTTTAAGCATGCGAAAAGTTCAACATTTAAAATGGGAGCGATGACTGCAACCACTGCTACAGCTTTTCTGTGTTGCAACAGTGAATTTATACGAAGTTTATATGACGAATGGTCATTTCATTCATTCATTCATTCTTTTATTATTTTTACCACATCTCATGTCATTATGTGACAAGGCATACATACATACATGTAGTTTTGGGTATTATAAAGTTCGAGCTTGTTTTACAAAATATATTTATACACTTTGGACGCATTATTTTCTAATTAGAGATGGTGGAAGGGGATCCCCAAAAAGCGGAGCTTATCGAGTGGAGATCCCCTTTAACATGGATTAATACAAACATTTAATGAAAAACAGTTGAACGTATAAATTTTAAATTGTACATAACACACGGAAAAACAAAATATTGCTGATCAGAAAAAAGAAAAGAAATACAGAGTAGTAACCCAGTAAGAAGATTAATCTGAGCTATTATAATTTGATAGTAAATTCGATTTAAGTTTGGATTTAAATAATGGAAGGCTACGAGTGCCCTGGAGTGATTTATGTAAGGACTTCCAGTACTTAGGGCCTTCATGCCTAATTGTCTTTTTATAAACAGTTGTTCTTGCAAATGAAAATTGAAATTCTCTACGTCGTCGGGTAAAATGGTGATGTATAGTTTTGTTTCTGCAGAACATTTGTGCAATGGGATTTGGAAGATTAGTCATGCTAATATTGGTACCCTCCTTCCTTAGAGAGGCAGCGAACCAGAGTCTGGAGGAAATCACGTCGCAGAAGTCCCAACTAGAGTCAGAGAAATCACAATTACAGAGGCAGCTTGAGGATGCACAAACGAACACGGCTGACGCAAACCAACAGGTCTGTCATAGGCTGTGTTTTCTTTTTAAGTGTTGCTCTGAAAATCCTCAGTTTTTGTTTGCCACTAAAACCACGAAGGATCATTCGCCATAAAACCACGAAGGATCATTTGCGATGACTCGAAAAAGTACCTACCGATTTAAGGCGGAAACCTTTGAGATAACATTTTTGTTATTATTTTTCGTTGGTCACCTTGTCCGTATACTTTTTTTCCCAAGGGTTTATAAAAGTTATAAAAAGAAAGGTTAACAAAACAGCGACAGATAGGGAGTTCACTGATATAGGGCCATAGATAAAGTGAAAGAGCAACTGTTTTGTATTCCTGAAGTTGATGGTTCAAATCCAGATTTTCTCAAATTTCTGTGATATTGTAACAGACGAGCACAGAGCTAGAGAAGCTAAGGGAAACACTAGAGACACGTACTAGAGAGAAAGAAGTCCTCGCTCAGGAGAAACAATCTGCACTCCAGGACAGAGAGGCTCTCCTGAAGGACAGAGAAGCCCTTCAACAGACACGGGAAGCCCTTCAACAGACTCGGGAAGCCCTTCAACGGACTCAAGAAGCTCTTCAACAGACTCAGGAAGCCCTTCAACAGAATCAAGAAGCCCTCAGGCAAGAACAGGAAGCCACCAGCAAACAAAAGGAATCCGTGGTCTTGGAGAGAGACACTGTACTCAAGGAGAAGGCAGACGCAGAGAAGAGAAACTCGACTCTTGTCCAAGAGAAGGAAGAAGTCTTGCTGGCTAAGACCGCAGCGGAGAGCCAGGCTCGGGATTTAGAGCAGCGGCAAGTGGAGATACAAGGCGAGGTGGAAGGGCTGAGGAGACAAGTGGACACGTACAAGCAGCAGCTGGAGTCGCTGACGCAGGCCACAGAAGAAGGGCAGAGTAATGTGGGCTCGCTGCAGGCTCAACTGTGAGTTCCAACTCAGGAATACTTGTTTTACATTGTATTACATTTTATGTATAGACCACTCTCATAGACAGCCACATTCGTAGGAAAAGTACAACTGCATATTCAACACCATCAGGTGCATTGGCACACAGTGTGCAAAAACACATGTGCATGTTGATCGAAATTTCTTCGAAGTACGGCACAGTCGATGCGCGTCATGAAAATTTGACCCCCAAAATGCCGATGCGCGTGATGATCTGTAGGCAGTGACGTCATTTGAGAGATATCTATTCCATGATGATCCCAAATGCAACCATACAGTGCAAAGCGGCTTGGACAGTTTGGGGTGGTACAGTCGATATCAATTTGAAGTGCATGGCTTTGAATTCCGTCTACTTAATGTAATCAGTTTCACAATCTTGTTCAAATAGCATAACCAATCTGAAGGCACGACTCTAAGTCGCCTTAGTGTTCATGAATATTTACATCTATGAAACTGTTGCCTTTTCAGAGCTGAAGCCAGATGCGAGTCCGACGCCAGACAACACCAAGCCGACCAGTTGCAAGCCGAGGCCGCCAGACTGAAGAAAGAACTGGAATCTCTGCAGGCAGAAAGGCAATCGAAACAACAGGTACACGCACAGCTAGTTAATGAAATCACAACAATTGTCGCCATTTTAGAATTTCTCTTGATATAAATCCTGCGGCCAATTTCATGAATTTTAAAGATATAGTCCATCATTTGTAATTTGTGCATTTTGTTCGTTTGAAGCAACAAAAGTCTTCAAAATCTAATGAAGGATACTGAACAACTAACCTGATGAAGTTTCAGCTCAGCTTCAGCTGTATATTCCGAGAAAAACAGCATTCTAGGATCTCAATTTCAAATCGAAAGTTGCTGAATCATGTTTTGAATTGTTTTGAATTGCAGCTATACGCGATGTCGCGCACTGATCCGACGAATTATAGCAACCGCACGCGCCTGTGCGTCATGCCAGTGCTTGCGCGCGCTGCGCCGAATAACAGAACGAACTACTAATTTAAATTTTCCTACGGTGCGTCTTACGACGCACCGTTGGAAAGGCCTTCTTTCGTTGATTACTTCAAAATGATAGTTTGCCAAAAAGATTAATTTCACAGGGAGTTTAGTCCCCTTACTATCTTTCAACCAAGTATGTTTTTCAACAATAATACACCAGTTACTTTTTCGGATAGCTGCAAATGATGGACTATAGCTTTAAGCAATTGCATACGTCCACTTGCACCACAGTTGTGCGCTCACGTTGAGCAACATTTCAGTTCTGACAATTTCACGAAAGTTTCATAGTGCGTAAGTCCGCAACAAATTATGGCGTAACTTGCGCAATCATATTAGGGGGCATAAGTTGTGGCCTTTTGACTGAAAATGACCTATTTAACCAGCAAATCGTGATCGTCGTGGAGCCTGTTATTCCACAACATATCTAGGTTGATACAAGACACTCACAGCTTTGTGTTTGAAGTAAATGAATTGTTTTTAACTCATGACAGAGTTTTTTAGAATTGCCGCGCGATTCCGAAGAAGTTTGGACAAAGAACAAAATCATACACAAACAGCCGTTGTAAGTGCTGTTAGGCCAAAAAAAAAAAAATTCGGTCTCTGGTCAGACCAAAGTTCTGGAATCGACGCGGCGACGCAGCTTTTTTTTTTTTTTTTTGCTTTTTTTTTTCTTTCTTCACGCTTGGATTGTACAGACAAGGTGGGGTACTATTTTGCTTTTTTGGTGTCCTCATGTACATTGGTGGCCTCCATCATTTGCCGTGGTGCTTTCGATCATTTGCCTTGGTGCAATTTTCCTTTCCTTGGTGCTCTTTGGTAAAACAAATTGAGGAGGTGCGGAAATAGAGGGCGCTATTGGAGCTACCGCGGAACATTTTGGAAAAAAAAAAGATCGACGCGCATGATTAAAATCGACGCGCGCGCTGACCAGAGACCGACTTATTTTTTTTTTTGCCTTATTACCCTTGTCCAAAATGTTTAGATAACGTTGTGCAGCTACGCCAAGTTTCATGAAATCGATTGTAAGTTTATTGCGCAGCTGTGCAACAGATTTGTCATGTGCATGTTGTAAGTCACACACTTTGTGAAATTGGCTGCAGGAAAGTTGCAGAAAAATATGCAAAGTTAAGCTGTTTTGCTTGCCAGCAACCAACAAAGCACAACACCCGTTTGTTGTTGTAAGACTTTGTGACATTGACAGTAATATGTTTTATTCTACTTCTTCAACAGTTGGATGCAGAGCACACAAAGATTTTGAAAGAATTCCAGGAGCTGAAAGAGAAGTGGGTATTCACTCAAAATTTCTTTTTGTTAAAAAGTTGAACAAAGAAAATGAGTAGAGTGGGATTTGAACCTGCGACCTCCGGTTATCCGTTCTGGTGCTCTACCAACTGAGCTATCCAACCCTGTGTTGGCAGTTCCCCATTCTTGTCAACGTCTCGTTTCAATTGGCGCTAGTCTGGCGTGAAATGATTCCTCGTTTCACTGATTTCCTCGTTTTCCACTTCTCATGAATGCCATTACAAATTGAAAAACACTGTTCAAAATCTTGCGTGGTTTGGAATTAATTTCCTTGTTTTTTCCAAATTCCCACTTGCATGCCTGGCTAGTTAGAAGCCATAAGCCCGTTTATAACACCTCACCCACAAATTCTGTGTCTTGATTGGCCGAGAGCGAGTCACATGATACTTTCTATTTTTGCTATCTTTCTGTGCACGGCCAAAAGTACTATACCCGTAGCAACCAAAGTACTATACCATTAGCAACTAAAGTACTATTTCCACGGCGCGATATTTGTGTGCAAATGCATGCCGGAGTGCGCGTAGCACGTTTTGTTCCAAAGAGAGCGCGTCACAGAGTTGGGTTCAAACATTTCGGGGTAGTTTGGAAGAGAGAAATACATTTTCCTCCAATTTTGTATTGAAATTGAAGTTTATTTCAAATGTGTTTAGATTTAGATAATTTGAAATATTATAACCAAGCAGAATCTGTGGGTGAAGTGTTATAAAACAAATACTGAATGCTTTATCTCGTGGTGAAGTAAAACTAGCCGGCTTCGCCTCGGGAAAATAGAATGTCCATGGATCACCTCGGGAGGCTAGTTTTACTACACCACTCGAAGATTCAATATTTGTATAATACGCCATGTAGCCAGGGATCAGGCCCAAAGTCACAACACTAGCAACATTAGCAATGCTGCAAACCCAGGAAATAGCAGACGGGGATCACTCAAAGAGGATACGGCTTTTTAATGACAAATTTTCAAATATGCCACAAATGGAAACCGAGTAGTAATAGTTCTTCTGTTTATTTGCAGTTCCATCATCTTCCCTCAGTATTAAATACATGAGCGAGTGCAATTGGAGACCATTCGTTGACTAGTGGTCAATGTTGTTATGCAACTTAGACCCGCAGGCTACTAGCAAATTGAGAATGTTTGTTTTTGCGGATGTTTAGGTACGAGACGGAGACCATGGGATATGAGGCTGAGAGGGACTCGATACAGAACACGCTGGACGTCACCAACTCATTGGTGACTGAAAAAGAACGGGAGATTGTGAAACAGAATCAAGAGGTCAGCAAGCCATTTTGTTTCCTGTCCATTTTAAACTCACATCCCTTGAGCAAATGTAACTGGATCCAATGAATTCCGTTCACAGGGGGGGGGGGGGGGGGTGGAGTCCTGGGAGGGACATTCAAATGCATTGCCAACGACACCTGAAGCTGACGCGAAGAAGCTATGGCATTGTGCGCGTACTTCATGCGCGCGAGCCAGTACGTGCACACAGTGTGTCCAGTCCACTACTGGGCTCTCAATAATAGTCAAAAAGTGCCCTATACAGTGGAACGCCGCTATACCGTACACCGCTATACCGAACATTCGGCTATACCAAACATCAGCCTTGGCTCCCAGTTTTAATGTACAAAACGTACCGAACATCGTTGTTTAAAAGTCAAAAGATTAACACAAAAAACCTACCGGTTGTACGCGTATTAAACACTGTGTGGGCCACTTTTAATTCCCGAACATCAAACTACCCATGGTTACATCGTGTTTGAATGTTGAAGAGGAATTAAAGGGAAAATCACCCGTTGCAAAGGTTTTGTGACAACTCCTCGTGCAGCCGCAGGATGTGAAAAATGCCAGTCCAGTGACTTCACTGTTGATCAAAAGAGGGTACCGGCAGTTTGAAATCGCTATACCGAACGATCGTTATTACGGACACTTTCTTTGGATTTCACAATGTTATAGCCACGTTCCACTGTACTGTTTGTGCATGGAGTCCATATTATTATTAATACAGACTGAACCAGATGATACATGTATTTGTTCAAACATTTTGTAGAGTGGAAGTAATTTGATTTCAGTTTTTAATTCAGGAGGGCCTGGCCAAGTCAAGGCTTTGGCTTTCTGCAACCCTGTTTTCATCATCTGATTATCACTTATTCTGCTAAAATGTTATTTTTATATGATGTTGTAATGCTTTGAAATCAGATCAAATCTAATCAAATCAGACTGATCTAGCCTAAGAAGCAGACTCAGGTTACTGAAATCTTTTCATCAAAAACTCAATTTTCACAAAGTTGTCTCTTTTTGCCTCCTTAAAACTTAAGATTACCAGCCTAAAGGGAGAACTGATATTACTAGGCAGCTACAAGACCTCAGTGGAAAGACTCGAGGAGGAGAAGACAAGATTAGAGGATCAAGCCAGTGACTTACAAGCCGCGCTGCAGCAGGCTCAGCAGCAAGCAGCGCAAGCCAGCCAGCAGACCAACAGGGATATAGATGTTGACGGTAGGTGAACAACCCTAACCCTTACCCTCTCAGATCCTTCAAAATCCGGGAGGAGATGCCTCTATTTCAATCTGTCTTTTTCCTTTTGATGCTTTAGCCTATACAGGTTGAGTATAAGAAAACAAAACCCAAATGTCTAGACTATTGTTTTATTGAAGTTATGCATGTAGCACTTTCAAAATCTAGGAGATGAAAGCCCAATTCATAAGCTTTCTTTTAGTACAAGAATCATTCACATCACTCATGTACTTTTCAAGTTACGGAATTTTAAACACAACCACCGCTTTGAAGTTCTGTCCACGGATCACAACAAAGGTGTGCGTTCTTTCAGCAAAACAACAACAATTTACACACATCCCCTTGTGATGTGATTTGTTTTCGTTTTGCTGAAAGAACACTGAACTTTTTGTGATGCGTGGACAGAAACTTAAAACGGTGGTTGTGTTTAAGATTCTGTAACTTAAAAAGTACTTGAGAGAGTTCAATGATTCTTGTACTAAAAGAAAGCTTATGAATTGGGCTTTCATGTATCGTAGATTTTGAATGCGCTACATGCAGAACTTCACTGAAACAATGGTCCCGACATTTGGGTTTTGGGTTTTTTTACTCACCCTGTATTTATCTTCAATCATTGTTTTAATGAGAATGGATTGTTTTGATGAGATTTTCTCCGTTTGTGGTTAATTACAGGGGATCCAGTTCTTGCTAAGCTGCAGGAGGAGAGAGAGATGGCAGAGGGCCAGGTATTTTTACAACCAAATTAACAAAGTTTGGATAAGGTCATGAGTCATAAGAATGTATCAAGTCAATCACAAGTCATCTATTCTCAAGTCTAGTAGCAAGCTATTCAAATGAACTGTGTCAAAGGCACTCAATATTCATCGCTCATCCCCTGTTTACTGGTGATTAGACGTGTAATTAGACTTAAGATTGGACTCGTAATTTGAGTTGTGATAGGCTTGTGATTTGACTTGGAATTTGGCTTGGGGTTTTACTTTGGATTTGACTTGAAATTTGATTTGTGATTTGACTTGTGATTTGACTTGGCATTTGGCTTGTGAATCGAGGTGTAATTTGACAAGTTTTGTGGTTTGACTTGTGGTTTAACCTGGGATTGACATGGATTTGATTGGGATTTGACATGGGATTTGATTGGGATTTGACTGGTGATTTAATCTGGGATTGACATGGATTTGATTGGGATTTGACATGGGATTTGATTGGGATTTGACTGGTGATTTAATCTGGGATTGACATGGATTTGATTGGGATTTGACATGGGATTTGATTGGGATTTTACTTGTGATTTAACCTGGGATTTGACATGGATTTGTTTGGGATCTGACTTAAAATTTGGTTTGTGAATGGAGTTGTGATGTGACTTGTCATTTGACCTGAGATTTGACCTGCTTTTTGATTGGGATTTGACTTAAAATTTGATGTGAAATTTGACTTGGGATTTGACTCGATTTGATGTGGGATTTGACTTGTGTTTGACTTAAAGATAAATGATAGAAAAGGAACTGCATTCTCATCCTTGAGAATTTCTTTTTTCTCCAAAGGTTACCTTCCTCAACTCCGTCATTGTCGACCTCCAACGGAAAAATGACGAGCTCCGAGCACGGCTAGAGATCATGGAGGAAGGAGGGATGAACGGGGCCCATAATGACCTATCACTGGACGACATGGAGTAAGCAGGAAGATTTTTTTCCTACCCCTTGCAATCATAGTCCCTCCCCTGGAAAAACTCATTGGCAGCCCCTCCCATTTTTACTTCTCTTATAACCACGTCTATTCACAATAACGTACACTTTTTTTCTGCCATTTAGAACTTGTCTTTGCTTTTTCCAAACCAAAGCCAGTTTCCCTTTTCTGCCCCTCCTCCTTTTCATGTGGACTTGCCCCTCCCCTGTATTGGTTTAGACCAGCCCCTTCCCTTTATTGATTTTGGACCAACCCCTCCCCTGTATTGGTTTTGGACCTGCCCCTCCCCTGTACTGATTTGGACCTGCCTCTGCCCAGTATTATTTTGGACCAGCCCCTCCCCTGTATTGGTTTAGACCAGCCCCTCCCCTTTATTGATTTGGACCAGCCCCTTCCCTTTGTTGATTTTGACCAGCACCTCCCCTTTATTGATTGGGATCGACCCCTCCCCTTTGTTGATTTGGACCTGTCCCTCCCCTTTATTGATTTGGACTTGTCCCTCCCCTTTATTGATTTGGATCTATCCCCCCCCCCCTTATTGATTTTGACCTGTCCCTCCCCTGTATTGATTTGGACCAGCCCCTCCCCTTTATTGATTTGGACCTGTCCCTCCCCTTTATCGATTTGGACCTGTCCCTCCCCTGTATTGGTTTGGACCAGCCCCTCCCCTTTATTGATTTGGACCAACCCCTCCCCTTTACTGATTCAGACCTGCCCCTCCACTTTATTGATTCAGACCTGCCCCTCCCCTTTATTGATTTGGACCTGTCCAATTTCCAAACTGATTTTTCACACACTTTTTGTTGTTGTTTTCAGCCTTGAGTTGTCCAATAGAATGCCGCCGCCGCGACTGTTTTGTGACATCTGCGACGTGTTTGACCTCCACGACACCGAAGACTGCCCCCTACAGTCCAGTTCAGACAGTCCACCGCCGTCCCAGTTTCATGGAACCAGACATGAGGACAGAGCGTACTGTGATATCTGCGAAGGTAAACCACGTACATATAAATATTTAAGAGATTCAATGATGCAACCACATTCTGTACTAAAAAAAATGTGGTATTTGAAGAGTATATTTCCAAAACGCGCGATAGATCCATTTGAGAAAAGTGAAAATGTTGCACAGTGGTCCAATGGTTATGGTGTTCGACTCGTGTGCTGTGGTACATGGACTCAAATCCTGACCGTGGGAACATGGTGCTTGTGCTCTTGAGCAAGGCACTCTACCATTATTGCTTTGTCCTTCGGATGGGACGTAAAGCCATAGGTCCCGTGTGTTGTGTAATGCACGTTAAAGAACCCATTAACACTTGTCGCTAAGAGAAGGGGTTTGCCCCAGTGTTTCTGGCAGTGGCTGCAATTATGCGTCGCAGCACCTAGCAAAAGGTGCTACATAATGGGTCTCATATGTTCATATACTTCATTTAACTGTCTTTGGTTGCAATGTCCCCCAGCGCTTTGTATCCTCTGGAAAAAGGCGCTACATAAATACAGTTATTATTATTATTATTATATGAAACTCTATAGAACATACACAGTGTAACTGCTGTTTCTAAACTTCCTTTTTGGCTTTATTTTATTCTTAACCTGTGTTTAAATAAACACTGCCAAAAAAGAAAGTCCACACTTATTGGAGGGGTCATAATTTTGAATCTGATCGTCGTATGATGACGTTGTTTTTATAGACCTTTGGGCAATGTTGTTAGCTACATTTTGATACCCCGTTTGCTACCATTTACTGTAAATCTTCCAAGATTGACAACGGTTTATGGAAAATGATGCAGTTTGAAAAGTTGCGAACTTATAGATTATGTGAGGAGAAATTGCTTAAAGCGTAATTACACATGCCGGTAATTGGCCCCTATCGACTGGACAGTGCCTGAACAAAGCGCAGGTAACTCCATTCGTGTGCTCCCACACATGCAAGCACTGTGCGATCAGTATTCCCTGCCATTCGTTTCGGGCAGTCTGACATTGTCACGTAGCATTTTCCACGCACGTACTCTTTAAATTTGCAACTTTTCGAGCTGCATCGTTTTTCATAAATCGTTGTCAATCTTGGACGATTTAAAGTCTTTGGTAGCAAACGGGGCATCAAAATGTAGCTAACAACATTCCCCAAAGGTCTATGTAAATGACGTCATCATAAGACGATCAGATTCAAAATTATGACCCCTCCAATGAGTGTGGACATTTACTTTTTGCGGTGCTTACATAAAAGCTGTCCAAACTTACTGTGGACAACCAGGAGAGGGCAGGCTTCAAAAGGGCAATAAAATAGCATTTATCGCATTTTGGCAACAAACATATTTGGGTTATTAACAAAAAGTTGACAAAATTCCTGTGGATATCCCTCCTATGGTTTCCATAGAATAATAACCAGCAATTGCTATTGTTGCAAAGTTAGTACCAAAATCAAAATTTCAACCAATGAAAGAAGTGACTTTGGCTTATGAATATGTATAAGTTTTAATAATTAACAGCTTGAAGATGTCTAGTGAAATAAAACTCTGGATTTCAAGGTGATTTTCTTTCTTACCACATGTTTGGTTTTCTATTTGTTTTTCAGTCTTTGGCCATTGGACGGAAAACTGTGATGACGAGCAGACGTACTGAGCAAAGCCAACAAATGGGGAAAAAATAATGCGGTGTCTTCAAAAAATGCCATCCTTACGGAAAACAAAAGCCTTCCATTTTTTTTGTCTATGTAACAAGTAACTACTCAATGCATTGATGGCATAGCTAGCTGAGGAAGTTCTGATAGCGTTTTGAATCGGCAGTATTTTTTCAGCTGTGTGTTGCAACAGCGCCCTCTGCAGGAATGCGTAGCCCGATACAGTTCAAATTCTGCTATTGATGTTGAAATTTCAAAATTGTAAATGATTACAAGACGATGTATTTGAATAAAAAATTGGATGAGGTTCAAGAAGAAATTGCATATTTATAATGGTGATTAAACTATTGGGATGTAAATTGAATTTATAAAAATGGTGCAGAGTACCGACAGCCATTTTGAATGGGATTGTACCAGGGTGGTGCAGAAAGAAGGAAACCCACTTTTGACAGCAATTTTCACCTACATATTTCAAAAATTCCATTTAATGGTATTAAAATATTGATGTTTAAATACAGGTGACGAAAAAATGATTACAAAGGCATATTTTGTCTCTGAGATATGGTAGTATAACAATTTCACGTGCCAAACCTGTTTGTCCACGGACAGTTTTATTCCATCCGCTTGACGGAGCTCCGGAGCTTGATTTGAAGAAATATTACCCTAGACTTACACGTGGACAACAGTGATTTTGGTGACTTGTATTCAATTAGCGTAACACTATTCTTGCGATTTTTTAAAAGATTTTTGTCACCACGTATGGTTGAAGAGCTATACTTCACTACATTATAAAAAAAAACACAGTTCAAATAAGTTTAGAAAGTACATGTAGCTTAAAATTCCTGTCACAAGTGGGTTCCTTCTTTTTACACCACCTATAGAAGATGCAGTCAAAAATATCTGTGTAAAAATCGTGCTTGCAGAAGCCTTCATTTCTTTTATCAAGTACATGTACATGTACATGTAACAGAAAAGCTAAAGGTGCTGTATCGCAGGTCATTCATGGTACAAAATAGACTGAGCCATTTAGCCCCGCCCACTGTCACATGGGCAACAATGTGTGTGCCTCTCCATGCTTTACCACATGTTCCAGCCACGCGCGTCATACACACTTGAACACGTCAGACTTGCATGCACGCATGTCGGATATTAATCACATCTGTGATTGGTCCAAACATCTTAGGCGGGGCTTAATGAATCAGCCCATTGTAGGAGGGGAAGAAAGGTAGAAAGGGGAGGGAGTATGCTGTCAATCATTTCAGAGACCCCTCCCTTTTGCATCAAAATGATCATGTGGTACTTATGTAGCACTTTATACCAAAGGTGACAAAAACCACAATTATTACCCCTGTTCATCAGGCCATGAGACCAGTTTTTGTAGCAATCGAGATCAGCGCATTCTTCTGGGCTCTACCTTCACAATTAATACCCATTTATACTCCTGGGTGGAGAGAGGCAGTTGTAGTAAATTGTCTTGCCCAAGAACACAAGCACTATGTTCCCCATCAGGGTTTGCAACCACGTAGAATCCATCCATTAAGCCCAAGTACATCCACAGTTACGCAATTGAAGTTTGACAAAATGCATGTATTTGCATGTGATTTGCATATATGCACATGTGTAAGTGCCCACATGTGCAGTAGGCGGGGCTTAATGGATCAGTCTATTTTCCTTTATTCCCAAGCCCTGCCCACATAAAACAGAGAGCATTTCATGACGGGAATTATTGGATAACCCTAGCTTCTTTTTCTTTAATACTGAATTGTAAGTTTATCGCTGTCTCTTTTCATTCTGAATTTTTACTTCAATGACGAATGTACAGATAATCTGTCTTATATGTGATTGGACGCAAATCTTTTCACAGAAAAAAAAACTGATTCTTTAAAAGAGTGGACAGTACTGTTGTATGTAAGCGTTTGAGTTGATTTCCTTTGTGTAAATAAAAAAAAATCGGTTTCCACTGTCTTTGTTTTGGAAGCCTGTTTAAGAAGTGATGGAGCTATATACAAAATAATTTAAGATGACATTTATTTGTACAGGCAAAGGGTATGTGTACAGTTGCTATAGACAAGATGCAGAAACTATAAAGGTCACTTTAAAAAAAAGAAGAGCTATTTCAGATTTGTTTTATTATCTTCGAAAGCATTAAAGTAATATTAATGCAAAAAAAATGGTAACTAACTGGGTTGTTTTGTTACATGTGGTAATTCAAGCATTCTGAAAAGAAAGTGTATTAACCAGTTTGCGCTGGGGTTATTTTGACAAGAACGAATGAGATGCGGGATTACTTTTCACTCAAACTCAAGCCAGGCAGGTTGAAGCCATGACCCTTGGGCAGCACACTCATATTTCCGGCCTCGCTCCGTGCGAGCAGGTTGCTGACTAATATTTCTGGCCTCACTCCCTGCGTGTTTATCCGTCATCCGTTAAAAATACCGCAAAACTTTTGCGTGTGTACATGGCATCCAGCGTGAACTGGTTAAATATCCATGACAGAGCCAATTAACCATGATATCTAATTAATGGTTCAAAGAATGATCCAAAAACTCCTAGTCTGTAAACTCTGTGACCATTACTAGATGGTGGATGTATACAATTTGAAAAATACATTTTCAGTTTAATTCGCAGAGCACTTAAAAGTTCTATCACAGACATCATATAGCACTGGAATTGCCAATGTATGTAGCACATACATTGATTGCTAATAAACAACTTGGCTGTCACTATTTTATGCAAGAAAGAAACTGCAAGGAAAAACAAGGTTGAAAATGAACTAGAGTCACATTTTAATTTTTACTGCCAGGTGCGTATTTGTTGCCATTTTGAAAGTCAAGCATTATACATTGTATTTATAGTAGTGTGCTTATCAACATTGGAATCACGATGTGAACCCTGGCATTAATGTTGTCCAAGCTCAATTCAATTACTGTAGTCTGAGTATTATCCTTAGCTCAACGGAGCCCGCACGCTATCTCCGCAACAACATCTGATATATGTGTGCAGTGCCAATTTGTGCGACCTTGCAGAAATGTGAACTAAGCTGTTGAATTCGGACAAGATGGAACTGGGAAAAGGACACCAGTTCAATGCCATGCACTTGCATATCAGTTCGGACGACAGATGGTAATCTTTCAGCTGAAGCAATCTATCTGCTAAGCAAAAATTCTTAGCAACTCTTTCAAATCAACCGAATACTTCAAGATCGCTGTGAACAATACACAAAGTGCTAGCGTAAAACTGCTATAACAATAAAATGTTCTTCTCCAGTCTCTTGTAAGCATAGCCTGTGTTTATTTTTGTTGGACTGCAAATTGATTTATTTATTGAATTCCAAACGCTTCATTTATTAACTTTGCCTATTGCTGCTCTTATTTTGGTTGATTTGTATTGAAAGCACCAGGTTATGGTTGTTAAAATTACATAACTTGATTTATTGATTTATCAGTAGCAATACCTGTTCTGTAAATATAACTAATTATTGAGTGGGTATTTCTCAGCATTTAGGATTCTAATTTCTTTTTCAGATTAAAGTATTACTTCAGTTATGATTTATTTCAAAAGTGAATGGGTTTTTTTTGGTCGCAAAAAGGGTATATGATGAATTTGAATGCATTATTTGTAATTTGATGGTTTGGCAAAGTTTTGAATTAAAACATTTGCAGACTTTTTTCATTGTAGTCGTTGTTTTCTGTGCATTAGAATTAGAAAAATAACAATTTTTAAAGAACCATCCCCAAAGTCTAATTTACACGCAGTTTGTGCATTTGACACTCGACAATGTCGTGCATTTTTATAAATACACACAAATCAATGAGTCTGTTTGCGCATTTACGCGCCTATGAAACGCATGACTTAATGACATAAATTGGCCTTAAATTTTCAGCTTTGATTTTTTTTTTTTAATTTGGGATCAGTCTGCCTTTTTCAATTCTGAGAAAATGTGAAGGAAGTATCAACCTCTCCCCTTCCACTGAAGGATGTGACGTTTACACATTTAAATGTTTTAAACAAAAACAATTTTACAAACTTTCCAAAAAAGTTTAAACAAAACCCGAATATAAAAAGGGACCTACGCTCAACTATTCACCCAGTCTTCCTTTGAGTTAAACCTACATAGCACACATAATTAACGATGTTTTCAAACTTATTTAATTTACAAAACCCAGGCCCCCCGCCCCCCCCCCCCCCTTACAAAATCCCCTCTCATACCACCTCCCCTCCTCTCTGATAGACCGATCCATTAGGCCCCGCCTACTGCACACATGGGTAACAACACGTGACGCACTGCACACACGGGGATGTTCTAGTTGCGCGTGTCATACGCACGTTCACGCGCGTCGGCTTTTTAGGCACGCTGCTGTGATTGGTCAAAACACAGTGGGCGGAGCTTAATGGATCAGGCAGCTGACTTTTTCCATCGTTGTTTTTGGTTTCTAAAAAATAAAACCGTTTTTTTGTTATTATTGAAAGATGGATGAAACGTGGATGAAAGCGGCTTGAACCCTTTTCTCTTGAACTCTATGCTGAAAGAGCTTTTTTTGGTACAAGTTTAAGAACATCGTTCTCGATATCCCTGCCAAAAATTACCTAACGAAGTTTTGCATGCCGCTAGCACTAGCTAGCTAGCTAGCTAGCTGTGCATGTGTGAGATTATGACATAATATCCAAAATGGCGGCCGTGAGATATCTTGGAGGGCGACTGGCGTCTGCTTGTTGTCGCAGATTAAAGCGAACAGAGACAGGTATTGTACCAGTATGGAGTTTCCTGACGGAAAGATACGTTTATAGAAGGGCTAGGAACACTTTTCATGTTGAATTAGGCATAAATGAATGAATTCAATAGAGGTTTACGTTGTCGGACTGCTTGCGTTGCCGTGCGTTGCTCGCGCTCATTCAAAACATTGCATTGGACTGCACGGGTCATTTGGTTCCGATTAAGCGACTGCATGCACGAATTGCCAATGTCAATTTGTATTGTATACTCATGGTAGGCCTTGGCCTATAAACGTTATTCAAACAACAAAGGACGGTCATGACAGTAATAAAGGTCCATAACATTTGACTTGTTGGACCGTTTTTATAGCTCCCTGGTGGCATGGTCACGATTAGCCCCATAAATGTGGCCAGTTTACTGGACTGCCTCCGTAAACATAGGCCACACACTGACCGTATGGGAAACTTACTCGGCGAAATTCATGAAATTTTGAAAGTGATTTCCACCACATTGCGACTTCAGACCCAGTTCATTTATGCGTTAAACATACACTTACCCTCTTAATAGCAAAATTAGAACCTGCTGCCAGTGTCAGTTGCCCAGCTGCTGCGTAATTTACGACATTTTCTGGAGCCTTCTTGGCAACTTGGTCGGCACTTGGTTCAATGCATGGAGCTATCTCCATGGTCCGACTGAACAACGCCCTCGCGCAGATCGTTCACCTGTCAATCACGCGTGCAGGACGCACGCCGCAGGCCCAGTGGTAGTCCGGTTCTCAGACCAAAAGATTCTGACTATTCCTAGGATCAGGATCAAAGCGTCTCCGTGCACAAGAATGAGGAGTTAGCTCTCTCATAATTTAATATAGCTCTATGGCAGCTACACAGTTTAATTGCAAATACTTTTTTCGTCTGAAAAGTTCCATGAATAATTCTTCTTTTTGTTGTTCAGTTGCTACCAAACATGCACGATGCATGTCAAGCCTGGCCGAGTTACCTGAAACCCATGCCATGCTCAGGCAGACTTGCCGGGACTTTGCCGACAAAGAACTGGCGCCCATCGCCGGGGAATTGGATAAAGAACATCGATATCCCAGGGAGCAAGTAAGTGGAATACATGTATAAAGTACATTCCATTTTTACCATCTGTTGTTTCGTGAATAAACCTTTCTCATTCTGATCAACAGTTACAAGAACATGTATATTTTTATGTGTACTGTACTTGTATGTGTCTTGTTTACAATTGATTCTACAGTACAGCATGTGTCTTGTGGGGCGCTGTGGTCCAATGGTTACGGTGTTTAACTCGTGTGCCGTGGTACACGGGTTCGAATCCTGACCGTAGGAACATGGTGCTTGTGCTCTTGAGCAAGGCACTTTACCATTGTTGCTTCGTCCTTCGGATGGGACGTAAAGCCGTTGGTCCCGTGTGTTGTGTAATGCACGTTAAAGAACCCAGTAACACTTATCGCTAAGGGAACGGGTTTGCCCCGGTGTTTCTGGCAGTGGCTGCAATATATGCCGCAGCACCTTGTAAACCATTATAAGGTGCTACATAATGGGTCTCATATTTTTCATAAACTTTATTTACCTTTCTTTAATAATTGGCATAATTCCAGCGCCTTGAGTACCTAATTGTTGGTAGAAACGTGCACTGATATAAGACTCCATTATTATTAGACTCCGTTATTGTTTACGAATCGATTCTGCAATACAACATTTGTTTAAAGTTTAATCCAAAACCTAGGCATTTTTGCCAGGATGCAACCTCAGTCCTGCAAAATCCTCCAACTGCCTCCAAGTCAAAATTGCACACAGCCTCAATCCTCCAAAATCATCCATTATTTCTACATTGTGGTCCTTGGAGGGATGACCACTGCTCAATCCTGCAAAATCCTCCGGCAATCACTGTTAATATGTTGAGGCAGAGCCAGTGACATCCTCTTGGCCTAAATTTATGCACGGCTGAACAAAACAAAAAAAATCAATTCCAGAACTTTGGTCTGACCAGAGACATATTAGTAGACGTATCAAAGATTTATATCAATAAATCTGAAAATAAAAAAAAATTCCCCCATTTGGTTTTTGCGTATTTCGCCTCTGAGGCTGTGCCCAGTTCCATCTCATTTTGCCAGAACACCTCACATATTTCATAGGGCTGTGCCGAATATTCGAATATTCGGTTATTCGATCGATAATCGAATATTCGAATATTTATTTTCGAATAAGAATATTCGGTGGTGATATGCAATGAAATAAAAAGGTGGAAAAAACTTCTTTTTTTTAACAACAAAAGTGTATTCTCAAAGTTAAGTTTCAAGTTGCTGCCAAAAAAACCATAAAAGTAGCTTGTATATATGCCAAGCAATAATGCCATACATATATTACTTCTGCTTTGGGAGTGCTTGCAGTAAAGCCAACCCATTTTTTTAACGCCGGACTGCAACACCAATCGCTGATGCTTCCGACAAGATAAACAAGACATTTTGTCTTTCATGTCTTCACAAAACACTTCCTGACACCTTTTCATATCAAACTTCTAGCATGAGTAGTAACGTTTCCGTTGTCCGTTTTTGGCTTTTTCGCAATTTTGCGAAAAAGCCTTTGTTTTTGTTCTGGTTTTTTTTTTTTTTTCTTTCTTCTTCTTCTTCTTCTTCTTCTTTTTGTTCCACTTCAAATGCCATAGACTTTGTGCACGTTTTTTCTGGCCTCCACTTTTGGCATTAATCTTTGTCATACATCATTGTAAGTTTGCATAAGCATAGTCCCTATAGCAAAGATGTGTCCCGAAGATTGACGTCATGGTGACGTCATCGACTAATTTATTATAGATTTTTGAATATTTAATTTTTCCCATAGACTTTGTACACAGAAATTTAGAAAAAATTGTCGATTTTGAAAGGGCATTTTTGACTCTTTGCCAGTAATTCATTTGCACCAATCTTTGTCCAAGCAAAGACCCTAATTCAAACAACATTGTGTAATGATGACGTCATGATGACGTCATCCGGTGTGTATTTATATGCAATTAAATTATGACACTTTTAATATTTAAAAATGCATAAGAAATCAACCGTACGCGTCCGCAGCATTCTGTTACCGGCAAGTGGTAGAGTAGGTTAAGGTCTTTATTTCATTCAGTGTGCGTGAAATCACGTGACCCTTGCTTCCGGTCGAAAAAGGCCAAAACCGGAAGTGGCTTTTTATTTAAAAATGGTAATAGATATGAACTTGCTTTCAACGGTGTTAGTCTCTTGGCTAAAAGTATTCTTCAAATCATCTACCAATGACGTCATGCACTCTTCGAGCGCCCTCTAGCGACAGGTGAAAAGTTTGCAAAAATGTATTTTGAATAGATGTCTGTGGCGAAGTTTGTCGGAATCGCCTAAATATTGGTGTATATGATGACCTTGATCCACTTAAGACGTGTGCGAAGTTGTAGGCGAATGACGTCATCAGACCGGAAGTTATAATAAAAAGACCCTTTTTCATTTGGAAATTCCTGAAAAATCAACCATGGCAGATTTTATGTTAGTTTTTACTTTAATTGTCGATTTAAGGGTAGCTCTAAAACATTTCAAAGCTTCGAGGCAATAAGCGAACTCGGACATGCCCTGCGCACGCTTCAAACTACAGGTTGACAACACCTCTGCTCTAAAACATGCACAGAACGTCTATATGTACATACACGTACGTTACGCACATACATCGTATGTCAGTCAGCCTGCAGAGCACGTGTTGCTGAGGTCAAATCCTGTCGACATCACAGTGACCGTTTTAGCCGATTTTCGGCTAACTTTGACAGATTTTATGTTCATGCACGCGCATAGTCAGGGACGTATATTAAAAAAATCATAATGCCGAAAAGCCCCATGTTACGTATTTAAAGGTGCAGTTTTTCTGCAGTGGGATTTTCCACAAGTCTTTTCCTATACAACACTGATATCTTACTGAATAGTTCTGAACTTCAGCCGAGAATTAGTATGAGAAGGAAAGAGAAATCGTATTTTTTTCGCGCTGTCATTCGATTGAACATATTCCTAAGGGTCAGAATATCAAGTAATATTTCATCAAAATGTTTCAGTTCAAAGGCAAATTACAAATTTAAAGGTGCAATTTTTCTGCAGTGGGATTTTTTTTTAGCCCGTTAACTTTGTGCACGTGTTAGCCCATTGACTTTGTACACGTTTTCAAGCCACCATTTTTATAACTTGGCGATCTGGAATCGTCATCAATGTTACAGCCAAGGAAGACCCTCATACAAAAATTATGCCAAGACTATGACGTCATGATGACGTCATCACCTAATTTTTTTATTGATTTTTGAAACTTGACGTGCATATTATGAAGTCCTATATTTACAGAACTGTAAGTCTGATTGGGTTGAAACTTGGTATGTGGCTAGACCGGGATGTGTTATAGGTAAACAAAAAATTAAGTGACGCCATGATGACGTCATCCGGAGATTGTATATGAATATTTGAAGTTTTTGACCTTTTAGCCATATTTCATGAACGTAACATGCAAAATTCAAATTTTTTGTGTATTTGGTCTGTTAGGTAAAAGGTATTTGCACAAAATTTTGAAAAAATATCTGACATCATTATGACGTCATAAAAATGTGATTTTTCAAAATACATATAAGGAAAGGTCTGACTGTCATGAAACTTAGTGGGTAGGTAAATAATGGTACTAGTATACAAAGTTTAAAGTGACGTCAGGATGACGTCATCGTGTGGTTTTTATAATTTTTAGATATTTATAATTTTATTCTGCTTCCACAAATTACACACTTTCTTTCATCGGATTGACATTCAACTTGGTTCAAACCAAAATCACAATGACAAAATGTGCATTGAGAAGGGTCTTAAGGATGACGTCATTGCAGGGCAAGTGACATCATTTGATAAAATTATACTTTAGGAATTATTTTAAGCGTTTTGAACAATCTTTAACTGCATGAAGCAAAGTGACTGCAAAAGGACAAACGAAACAAATATTTGTAAAATGCGAAAAAGCCCTGTGTTCTGTTTCCAAACAGACATACAGCTCTAGTTTTGTTTGTTGTTGTCCTACTTACAATCCCTACTTTCAAAAGAAAACCGCCGCTGTTTTCCCCGATGCGATCCTGGCAAGTTTCCCCGCGCGTTGGTGTTACATGTACATGTGTGCAGCATAGGAAAATGCAGCGTGGCATTGGAGAGGAGCACGTGTAAATTTGCCCACGTGCGCAGTGGGAGGGGCTTACTGGATCGGCTATTGACATCGCGAAAATGGCATGCCAACATCAATGCAGAAGACCTCTGCAATCTCATGCAAAGAACTTGATTTCTTTTTTCTGTGTGGGCCTTTGTATTTTCCGTTTTCATGTACTTATTTTGAGGACCTGCTCGCACAGGGTCGCACAAGACGCGGTACATTACACTGATACAGCGAAGCCAATTCCCCCCCCCCCCCCAACGTTTTCCATCGCCTGTTCAATCGTGTCGAATGCACGTGGTTATAGGGAATCGCCTTGCACGCAGTATGCTGCCCACAGCACGTGGCGGTGTTGTAGAAAACTTGTTATGAACCCCAACATTACATTAAAACGTTTTGAAAACCTTGGTTCATTTACGTTACGGACACTGGGATTTTTCTAAAAGAATTTCTTGTTTACTTTTAGGGGTAAATTTATTATGACTGTTAGATGTTCGCCTCAATGCCTCCGTAATTATATACATGTACATGTACAAAATAATCTAGTTCTCTCAACTGATCAGAGCACCCTTTTATCGAACACATTTTCGTTCGCTGTCCGTCAGCTTTGTTCGCTGGGTTAGTCTGCTAATTGCACCCAATATTTGCACAAATAAAACATACATAAACACTTCAAAAACTAGTTCAGCAATTATACTTTCAGTAATAATAGCGGGAACCTCTGGCTTATGTCCTCCAAGTCGAGCAAAACGCAAGAAAAAGGGCAGACAACAGAGAGGATTTCAAACTCAAAAGAGCTCTCATTTATTTCGCCAGACAGACTTTGCAGTCAACTCACCCCACCGTACCCCTGATTCCCAGCATAGAAAACCACAGCTAGACAAAATGTATCAAAATGTTGCAAGTTGGAATATCCAAACCTTTTAGTGGTCTATTTGTTAGAAAGTTATCTCCAGAGCACGCACTTAGCCAGACAAAAGAACCGGGTCAGCGCACCTGTGCCCTAATTAGCCCGCCAACAATGCGCCCGCCGGAGCTCGGCTGGCGAATTTTATTTTTTTTTTGCTGAAATGTCACCCTTCGTGTTTTGGGTACACAGCTTATAATACATCCCCTGTGGGCCGGGCAAACAAGGAAATACTGCTTTGCACATGTCAAGCTGGGGCGTGTGTATGCCGCGCCCACGCCCATTATTTGCATAAACTTAAATATGCATTTACAATTCAAAGACCCATATTTCATTGAATAAAGACATTAAATATCATAGGTTTTTTTCTTGGAGTTTTTGGTTGTTGAGAATAAGTTTATTTAAAATGATATAAAATCATTTCCTCAATTCTTGGTGACAAAAGTGCGAGTTATTATTATAAAAGTGATTTTTTTATCCTCAATACTGTGACTAGGAAGTACACCGTTTTGTAGACTTCAAGAAGCTTCCAATAATAGATATGCTCGGTTCCTGTTTGCGAGTTAAGGGTCGGAGAGTCACAATAGCTGACGCCACCCGCCGTGTTTGGGGTTCATGGCTTAATACGTCCCCCATGCAAACAAGGAATCCTTCACTCTAGCTTCTCTAGTTATTGTTAATCTTTAAATTACTGACGACTGAAGAACAACTGATTGTTGTCAAATACCTAACTTACCTGTGAAGAAATCATGCATGGCATGCTGACGTGCGCACGTACGTTGACTACATGTACATATGTATGGCATATTTTTGCTTTTGAGGGAATTTGGAATGGCCAAATAACCGAATATTCGAATATTCGATCGATTGGAAGGTCGAATATTCGAATATTCAATTATTCGAATTGACTCGGCCCTAATATTTCATGATTTCCAGGGGCGAGGGGGGGGGGGGAATGACGGCTTGATTATTTTTTTTTTCATGGTGTTGATCCCTTTTTAAATGTAATATTTTTTGTCCACAATTTTGTGTGTGTGTAAATAAACAACATGTACTTGCGCTCGTGGACACGAAAAACGTAGTTCGTCTGTGTTCCAATAGTTACAGATGCATTCGTGGGATAAGGCCAAAAAAAAATATTCGGTCTCTGGTCAGACCAAAGTTCTGGAATTGACGCGGCCACACGGCTTTTTTTTTTTTTTTTTTGCTTTTTTTTCTTTTTCTTCAAGCTTGGATTGTACAGACAAGGTGGGGTACTATTTTGCTTTTTTGGTGTCCTCATGTACATTGGTGTCCTCCATAATTTGCCTTGGTGCTTTCGATCATTTGCCTTGGTGCAATTTTCCATTCCTTGGTGCTCTGTGGTAAAAAAAAATTGAGGAGGTGCGGAAATAGAGGGCGCTGTTGGAGCTACCGCGGAACATTTTGAAGAAAAAAAAGATCGACGCGCATGATTAAAATCGTCGCGCGCGCTGACCCGAGACCGACTTATTTTGTTTTTTGGCCTAACTAATGATGTGTGTAACACAATGTGCACTATTTGATCCTTCTTTTTTTTTCAGGTGAAGAAGTTAGGAGAGTTGGGCCTGATGGCTGTGGACGTCCCGGAGGCATATGGTGGCACAGGTCTGGACTACCTAGCGTACGCTATAGCCATGGAAGAAATCAGTAGAGGGTGTGCCTCAGTGGGCGTGGTCATGAGTGTCAATAATGTAAGCATCAACAACAGACATCCCCTAAGCTCCGCCCTGAGATGTTTCTGACTAATCACCGCCATGATTAATGTCCAACATGCGTGTACAAATGTCCGACATGTGTTTACAAATGTCCAATATGTGTGTACAAATGTCCAACATGTTGTGTTCAAATACATGTCCTACATGTGTGTACAAATGACACGCGTGCACTTGCATATGACGCGTCTGAAACATGCAGTGTGCAAGTGGAGAAGCGCATGTGTTGTTGCACACGTGCACAGTGGGCGGGGCCTAATGGATCGTTCTATTGATGAATAATAATTCTAATGAATATTCAATTCATGCCATTATCCCATTACAGTGTGATGCTCAGGATGCATGAAAACAAAACACTTCAGAGAAAAAAGAAAGAAATACTATATCACTTATAAGCTCGAAAATTCTTTTATCTAAATTGTTCTAGATGTTCAAATATCTTCTTTCTCTGTGGTGTTTTGAAATCATTCACCACAATAGTCTGCATTTAGAAGTTTATTCTTTAACACTAACATTCTAGGCATTTTTGCTAGGACGCAACCTCAATCCTGCAAAATCCTGCAACTGCCTCCATGTAAAAATAGCATACAGCTTTAATCCTGCAAAATGATCCGTTATTTCTTGAATGTGGTCCTTGGAGGGTTGACCACTGCCTGAATCCTGCAAACTCCTCCGGCAGTCACTGTCAATATGCTGAGGCAGAGGCAGTGACATCCTGGAGCAGTGCGGAGGATTTCAAGTATAATCTAGGCCTAAATTGATGCACGGCTGAACATAGACAACACAAGGTCCAGCCCAAGACCTTGACACAGTGCATCCACCGAAATCGGCCGCATGCTTTTGCCATAAAGCCTCAATCCTGCAAAATCCTCCATTTTATTATTCTCCTTTAAATCCCGCAAAGGCCTAGATTATACTTGAAAACCTCAGCACTGTTCCAGGATGTCACTGGCTCTGCCTCAACATATTGACAGTGATTGCTAGAGTGTTTTGCAGGATTGAGGCAGTGGTCATCCCTCCAAGGACCACATTCTAGAAATAAGGGATGATTTTGGAGGATTGAGGCTGTATGCAATTTTGACATGGAGGCAGTTTGAAGATTTTGCAGGATTGAGGTTACATCCTAACATAAATGCCTAGGGAGTTAGGGTTAAGGCATAGAGCCTTGAAAAGAATAACAATGTCTTTTTTTTTGTACCATTTATTTTTGAAATTTATGAATGTGGAAATGCTGGTTGGAATACAGAACTCTACTCTGAAAAATGTGTTGCCATTATTTGAAGGCTTTAATAATCCAGCAAATTGACTGAGAATTTTCTTACTATATTTTGCACATGTACATTTTGTGTGTTTGTTTTCCTTTTTTTTACTAGTCATTATATCTCGGTCCTGTCATGAGATTTGGTAACGAAGAGCAGATAGAGAAATATGCCAAGCCATTTCTGGATGGGGAACGAGTTGGTTGCTTTGGTCTCAGCGAGCCAGGTAAGAAGGAACTATAGACTGATTAAAGCCAGCCCTACGCAGGCTAACTATTCAACACTTAGACTGCATCATTGCAATGGTCTAACTCGTTGGGTGCCCGGCAGAAGGGCATGTGAGCACTCTGACACGAAAATCACAGAATGGAAACGTCCAATGTTCCCTGGATATGAATCATTAGCTTTGGAACAACTTGTATTAATTTCCGATGTAAATCTTTAAAGTTCATTGAAATAGAGGCTGTTTTCTGCATATATGCCCTTTTGCTTTAAAAACATTTTAGTGATTACGCATTTGTGCATAAGGGCGTACACGCATATATTCTGCCAGGCACACAACAAACTATAGACCGACTTAACAGCCACAGCTTTAGGACCATCTTCCATTTTGTGTGATACAATCTAAAGAATTACTCTCGAACATTGCTCCACCTGCATTCGCTCGCTAGCGGTCATCTTGGTTCAACAATAGCCTGCACATTTGACTGATCAGAGAGTTCTCATCTGTATTTTCAACATCACAGCTCTGGAGTAGTTTTGAACCCCTCTATACCCAATCATCCAGGAAGGCATTGCATGCAGCTCCTCACTTGTCACTTTTTGTTGGCATGACTGTCAGCTGAATGGGATTTTCCGGTGAAATGAGACAAACGTTATTCAGTTTTTAATAAGTTAGGATGATGAAGATTGAGATCTCTGATTATTCCCACCACTAGTAAGAAACATTTGTAATCGTTGGAAAAATCACTCGGGTGGGACTCGAACCCACGACCTCCTGCTTTCTAGTGCAGATGTCTTACCACTAACTAACGGGATCGGTTGGCTGGTTCGAATCTGATGTACGTAGCAGCCAACTTAGCTCGGTGGTTAAGTGGTAAGACATCTGCACTAGAAAGCAGGAGGTGGCAGGTTCGAGTTCCACCCGAGTGATTTTTTCCAACTTTCACTCGGGAGGTTACACACTGAATATACAGCACTGAAGTATCTGCACTAGAAAGCAGGAGGTGGCGGGTTCGAGTTCCACCCGAGTGATTTTTTCCAAATTTCACTCGGGAGGTTACACACTGAGTATACAGTGTTTAAACATCGGTGAAGGGCAAAACCTAACTTGATTTATATCACCCCGAAGCAAAATTCCATCTTATAATAGTTGTAATTGTATTATTAATAGGAGATCAGGCATATTGTGTCCCTGGAATCTTGTTATTTCATTAGCTTAGTTGAGGCACGGACCCTCCACACACGGATAAACGACTCATCTGAGCTTGTGTACAAAATGTACGTAACAGTTTGTCTACATGCGCTATATGCCGCATCCGTGCACAGAACAACACATCGAACATGTAAAACAATGCTCGTACGCCATGATCGCAGACAGCTGGTGTCCTGACAGAAACTTGACCACTGAAAGACTGCAGTCACGCACCTCACACGCGCATGCACGACACACAAGTGCCATATCATGCCTATAACCAGAAATTTGGGGAAGTCGATTATCTTTGTGCAGAGGATCCGTCGTTGAGGGTTATATCTTGTGTTTGTAACTTTTCCCAAGGTAATGGCAGCGATGCAGGTGCGGCCTCCACCACAGCCAGACTGTCCGGTGATCACTGGGTTCTAAACGGCAGGAAGGCCTGGATTACAAATGGCTATGAGTCAGAGGCTGGTGTGGTCTTTGCAACGACGGACAAATCACTCAAACACAAGGTGAGCAGGAGATTAGTATTTGCCGGTTTGAAGCTGTAGACTCTCTTCACATACGTATTCCAGCCCTCACAAGTCCTCACAAGTCTGCACTTTTTCTCAGAGTTGTAAATAAAGTCCATGCAGCTACTTGCTAGTCCCCACGAGCCCCAATAAGTCCTCACAAGTCTGTACAAGCACTTCCAAGTCCCCACAAGTCCTCACAGTTGTAAATCAAGTCCTCACTTGTCCATAAAAGTCATAACAGATCTTCACACATCCTCACAAGCACCTCAAAGTCCTCCAAAATCCCTAAAAGTCCTCACATATCCTCAAATATCCTCAAAAATTTTCACAGTTCAGAGTCAAGTCCTCGCAAGTCCACACAAATCCTTGCAAGTCCTGACAAATCCTCACAAGTCCTTGCAACTCCTTACAAGTCCTCACAAGTCATCGCAAGTCCTTACAAGTCCTCAACAGCTGTCATTCAATCCTCAAAATGTCCTTGCAAGTCCTCACAAATCCTCGCAGGACCCTGCAAGTCCTCAAAAGTATTTACACATCCTCACAGTTGTAAAAAGTCAACTCTGCACAAGTCCTCAGATGTAGGTATTTGCAAGTCCTCACAAGTCCTCACAAGTGCTAACCATTGTAAAAAAAAAGTCCTCAAAAGTCTTTGCAAATCCTTGCAAGTCCTCACAAGCCCTGAAATAATCCTGAATTGTGTGGGGGGGTTTTCAATACAGGGCATCAGTGCCTTCATTCTTCCAAAGCCAACAGAGGGTCTGTCCTTGGGCAAGAAGGAGGACAAGTTAGGCATCCGAGCCTCGTCCACCACCGAGCTCATCTTTGAAGATTGCGCCATCCCCCGAGAGAACCTACTCGGCCAGGAAGGGATGGGATTCAAGATTGCCATGGTAACCACATCTTATCATTCTCCGTGGTAACGGCCATGTTGTATCACTTCGACGCCTGATGCAAGAGTAATAGGGCGCTATATGTATTTCAGAATTGTCGCCTGAAGGAAATTCATTGAAATTGTTGAACATTGAACCTTTTGAGATTTAATTGCTTTGGGTGATTTGGTGAAATTTTGTTGATATTGTGGGTCTTTTAAATGGTTGGCCTTTGTTAAAGTGACGTATCTGTTGGAGTTTTGTGTCAGGCAGCAGTGCTAAATACACTGTGGCCTTTTTTTTCACCAGTGCCAAGAAAATAGTGTAGAATAAAAAAAGGTTAAAAAGGTCTAGTCCATCATTTGTAATTTGTGAATTTTGCTCGTTTGAAGCAACAAACTTGCTCAAAATCTAAAGAAGGGTGCTGAACAACTAACCTGATGAAGTTTCAGCTCAGCTTCAGCTGTATATTCCGAGAAAAACAGCATTCTAGGATCTCAATTTCAAATCAAAAATTACTGAATCATGTTTTGAATTGGGCCTGAATTCAGCGTCCAAGACACATTCTCACTGAGCCGATTGCAGCTACGCGATGTCGTGCACTGATCCGATGAATTACAGCAACCACGCACGCGTGTGCGTCGTGTCAACGCTTGTGCGCGCTTCGCCGAATAACGAACAACGAACAGAAAAACAAACAGA
Organism: Patiria pectinifera; assembly: GCA_029964075.1. NCBI lineage: Eukaryota > Metazoa > Echinodermata > Asteroidea > Valvatida > Asterinidae > Patiria > Patiria pectinifera. Next base: position 4,275,707 of record CM057147.1, on the reverse strand, counting down.
ATTTTCCAACGGTGCGTCATAAGACGCACCGTTGGAAAGGCCTTTTTTCGTTGATTTCTTCAAAATGACAGCTTGCCAGAAAAAAAATGATTTCACTTGCAGTTTAGTCCCCTTACTATCGTTAACCAAGTATGTTTTTCAGTTACTTTTTGAATAGCTGCAAATGATGGACTGTAGCTTTAATAATATTTCACATAATCTGAATATTTCTTTCACTCATAATTTGGTTTTCTGTTTCATTATCAGATGACATTGGATGCTGGTAGAATAGGGGTCGCAGGCCAAGCGCTAGGCATTGCGCAGGTAAGCTTTCAGTTTAACCTGTTCCATGAAAATGTCAATCTTTTACTTTGTAAAGAGTGTCCCTTTTTATTTTTTTTGTTGCTCATTTCCGATCGACCCTATTTTGGGCTCCCGACCTAAGAAAAAAACTTTGTATTACCGCCGACCCTGTCAGGCAATCAGGTTGTGTGTTATTTGAAAAGCTATTGAAACGAGTGGCAGATTTTCTTTTTTAGCTAAGTACGGCATATAGCAATCAGCGGAATCCCATAAGATGAGGATGTTGCCTCTCATCATATTACGTGTCTATAGTATGCCTTTACTGGTATGCCATGGCTGCCACTACAGCCAAACAAATTCACATTAGCAAGCTGCTTGGTGCAGATATAATGTTAGTCAACTAAACAATACTTGACAATACGCACTTGGCATCATTTAATTTAGCCATAAACAGTTGCAACCGCAATTTTGTTTTTCCTTCAAATTTTTTTTTCCAGACCGACCAACCCTACCTAAGAGGCAAAAAAATATGAGAACCATAGAAATAAAAGATCTTTAAAATATTGAAATATGACTGGGCAATAAAGTACACCAGTAGACTTATCCCCTCCCCGTGATGTTTTTGACCAAGCTGTGATTTATTATGTCTGACATGTGCGCACAAATGTCTGACATACGTGTTCTAGTAGAGTGTGCGCGTCTGGAACATGCAGTAAGGCATTGGAGATGTGCATGTGGGCAGGGCTTAGATGGATCAGTCTAATCAGATTGGATGTCAGACAGTTGTCTGACGTGCATGCTGTTGTATGACGTGCGCGTTTGGAAGCATGCAGTAGGGCATTGGAGATGTGCACATGTTGTTGCCCATGTGTGCAGTGTGCGGGGTTTAAATAATGGATCGAACTAATCTGATTTAATATCAGACAAATGTCTGACATGCGTGCTCTTGTTTGACGCGCGCGTGTAGAACATGCAGTGAGGCATTAAAGATGTTCACATGTTGTTACCCAAGTGTGCAGTGGGTAGGACTTAATGATTCGGTCTAATCCGATTTGTTAGCAGACAAATGTCTGACGTGTGTGCTCTTGTATGGCGTGCATGTCTGGAACATGCAGTTAGGCATTGGAGATGTGCACGTGTTGTTGCCCATGTGTGCAGTGGGCGGGGCTTAATGAATCGATCTAATCTGATTTGAAATTGCTTTGTCTTTTTTTCATCTGAAAATTTGAAGGCGTCGTTAGACTGCGCGATCAAGTACGCCACGGAGCGTAAGGCCTTTGACAAGCCCATCGCCAGCATGCAGATGATCCAGAGTAAGCTGGCGGACATGGAGGTCAGGATTGAGAGCGCCAGGCTGCTGACATGGAAGGCAGCCGCGATGAAAGACAGCGGCAAAAACTACACCAAGGTGGGTAGCTAATCACCACGGCATAACTGAAATTCCTCATGTGATTTTGCTAAAAAACCTTCTTGAATCTGTCAAAAACCAACATTATGGAATTGACCGAGAGCACATTCCGTAACTCTTGTCATTTGACTGACAATTTGGGCCACTAAAGGGTCAGTGCGTAAAATTTCTGAGGAACCCATTTTGTGCAACTTTCTACTATTCTTAAGCGTAAGAAAATATCTGGTCAATAATATCGAAAAGTGCACTTCTTTAAACATCTAAAAAAAAATCCCATGCTTTTCCGGACAACTGAGGGCGCTGTGGCTCTGTTGTCCTTCCAGGAAAACACTGTTCAGTTTAGGGGTTTTCTGTTCAAATTGAGGTCGCTGTTAACTTGCATCTTGCTGTATTGACACACCAGTGTGGTAGTATTATCCTGCGGACCTTTATACATCTACACAGCAACCTCTGAGACATAAATTTCGGGGTTCGGTTTCTGTAATGGTACCTGGGTACCCATGTTTCTTTCAAGCAGGTTCCCAATTCCCGTACTACCCATAAATGCACACCTCTTCTACGTTTGCTTTTATAATATTAGGTTTATTAAATATTATTGACTAGCTGGCAGATAAGATCTTTGCACCGGAACTTTGCACTTTGTCTCTGAATAACGTTTCCATTCTTCTGACACAGGAAGCTGCAATGGCCAAGTTGGCAGCATCGGAGGCGGCGACGTTTGCATCACATCAGGTACAAAGATAGTGATCCCCGGCTGTATGGCATACTGGTTTATGGCTTCTGACTAGCGCCGCTTGAACAAAGATATTGACAAATTGGGGCACCGCCAACATAAGGCTGGATAGCTCAGTTGGTAGTGCACCGGAACGGTAATCCGGAGGTCGCAGGTTCAAACCCCGCTCCAGTCAATTTCTTTGTTCAACTTTTCAATTTCTGTACATTTCTGTTTGTGATGACCAAGTTCAGTGTCATTTATAGTCAAAAGCATCTGAATAACAATAGGGTTGGTTGTTTTAGTCAAAATTTGCATATTACACTAATGTGAAAGTCTCTACCAGCCTACGGAAACTTCGAGAAATTAACTGTTGCATATCTGAGAGAGATGGAATTCCCCACCCCAACCACGACTGTATGATGACCATCAAGAGAAAACAAATTGCTCTTTTAGGGTTGACCAACTCCAACGTCCAATTGTGAGGGTAGGTTCTTAAATTGTGAACTTCAAACAGTAACCATCCTGTAGAAATAATAGTTACCTTTCAGAGTCTGATTTTGTTAAGCATGATGTAGCTTGCGAGGTCGTCACGACCTCTTTATTCAGCTTTGTGGCCAAATCCCTCCGCTCACGTGACCACCTTTGGGGCAGTCATGTGAGAGCATATCGTCAAAGATGGCAGGCAGGTCGTATCCCGTGTCCCAGTAGAGTGTTGGGTTCTGGGTCTTGGTCTCAATGGCCTCCCTGATCTATCCTCACTAAATAACTATCTAGTAACCATCCTCACTACATTTTCTTTTCCCCTAGGCCATTCAGATCCTGGGAGGCATGGGCTACGTGACGGATATGCCTGCCGAGCGTCACTACCGAGACGCTCGCATCACTGAGATCTACGAAGGCACCAGCGAGATCCAACGCTTGGTCATCGCTGGACGGATGCTGAAAGAACACGCTGAGAGAGCATAGCTGATGTCCCAATTGCTTCATCACTTTGAGGTGCTCAGCACGACACAGATGGTAACCAGCCACAGGAAATATACTTTGCATGGTATTCTTGGTTGGTAACCTGTTTCTGCTTAGTATTTTATGTGCTTAGTAACTTTGTGTGCTGAGCAGTGCCATGAAAATGGCGCCTGGTCCCAAAACAGTCCAATAATTCAGCAGGGTCAAATTATTATTATTATAATAATTATTATTATTAATTATTTCTGGTAATGAAGCCAAGAATTCCTCAAAAGCGCCTTAGGCTTAGTAGCTCGCAAGCCTGAAGAAATCTGTGGAGAGAAGACAATGAGAAGAAATTACAAGTTTTAGAGGTGGCAGGAGAACCCCAGAATGATATTTGTAGGGAAAACCCACGGAATCAGGCAGGAACTGAATACCCAATCCACGTATTGGCCCAGGCGGGATTCGAATCCGGGTCACAGCAGTGGAAGGCGAAGAAAGTGCCGCTACGCCAACCTGACTCAAATGTTTCTGTGTCATTTCCAATTTGTCTGTGTCATTTTCTCCATAGGTTCATCTGAATGTCATGTATGATGATTTTTTATTTTTTTTTGGCTTGAGTTGGGTGTTAATTTTAAAAGATGGGTTTTTTTTTTTTTGCCCATTGCAATTGGAAATTCTATAAGCACAGTATGCTGATTGTTCTCTCAGAGCTTTGCAAGTAAACAATTCACAACGCAATTTGTTTATTTCGGTGACTTGTGTAACACCAGATTTGAACCTGCCAGATAACCTTGGCAAGCTTGGCGGTTGAGTGGTTTAGACATCTGGACTAGTAAAGCAGGAGGTCGTGGGTTCGAGTCCCACCCGAGCGAGTATGTGAATTTTTCAAGCGGGCCCTCAGACAGCACTGAGTATAGACGAAACTGACCTTGCGATCACTTTACCCTCACGTGACCCCTTCAATGGACAAACCATTGTGCTTGCTATTGTAGAAAAACAACTTCCCCGTGATGGATTATCTGAACAATAGGTAGCAGAATACTAAATTACCATTGAACGGGGCCTTCGTTATAGAATTGATAGCGTGCCCGGATTGGTCTGAACAGTGCTTAAAGGGAATATACAACATTTGCAAACATCAACAAATAAAACTACCAAGTTTATACGAAAAACATTACTAGGATGTTGGTTAACGACAGTCTAAAGCATCCTGTAAAATGATGGCACCTGGTGTGAAGTCATTTTCAAGATAATGGTACTTTTGTATAAATTTCCAACGGTGGTTGGCCGACCACCGTTGGAAAAACCCAACTATTTTTCAACTACTGCTCCAAATTTACCATTTTTTACAGTTAAAATTGTGTTTGCTATTGGTTACATGTTCATAAACGGATGCAGGCCAGCTAGACTGGTTCCCTTACCTTACAATTTTCCGGCATCTATAAATTGATCCATTTCATCTTTAGTGGAGTCAGGGAACCAGACTACTTGAACATTTTTGTTTTTCTTGGCTTTTCCAGCATTTCCGAACACAAAACTTCAAACATGTCAGTGTAACAATATTTGATCTATTATACTTACCCCTGAAATAGATCATTTTTGAAAATTACAGCAAAAGCCAATGATGTACATTCCCTTTAAGCAAAGTGAATACATGTTGTCTTTGTTTTAGATTGTCAGTGCCACTGCTTGTTATGAACCAATAGACCTAAGACCCAATGACGTCACGCTTTGTTTACATGTGCTCTTTCCTATGGGAGCTTTCTGGATCTCGTCCCTACCTGGCTCCCATAGGAAAGCGTGACGTCATAATGTCTTATGTCTATTAATATGCAGCTTTTTCCCCGTTATTTATCTTTTTAGACATCTATCAAATTCAAAATCTACCAAATGCTGTTTTAGGCTACATTGAATGTTTATGCAATTACCAATGCAAGTTCTTTATCGCTTTTTCAATATTTCCCATGATTTTACATTATCGTTTTCATGTCGTTCAAGTTGTTACTGTTTTCATTTTGATCAAGTTGATCTGCATGTGACAATTTGTATTTCATTTTGAGGTTAAGTGATTACTTTTGTTATTAGCTTTGTTTTGTTTTTGTGTTGCTGCAGATATTAAGGCAGCTGCTAATTATGAACCAAATAATTTGCAGCTGTCTGGGTCATTCTATATAATTAGGGTCCAAAGTGTGACATTTTTCCCGTCCCTGTTACCTTGGTACTTCAATTTGCCATTCAAGTCTCATAAAGAATGACTTCAAATGATTTTCTTATCTGTTTGGTAGGTAGTTTGCTATTCATAAGCACTCTTGGAGGACGACTGCATTAAGGAGTGCATCAGAAATATAAAATCATAGATGTCAGATGTAACAGGGACTGGATAAAAAAAAGTGGACCCTAAATTTATAGAATGACCCATCTATCCAATTTTTCATAGATCACATGTGCATGCACTATAGCAATACAAGACAAATTGGGGGGAATTTCACCCAAAAGCCTGATATCTGGGTGCTTTGTGTGTTGTGAACAGTAGGGCTGTCCATTCTCAAATAATTGTATAATATTGGATGGCTTTGAGGTGGATACAAGAATATATGGCGCGAGCTATGACAATATTCGACTCATGCAATATTGTCATAGCTCGTGCAATATATTTTTGTATCCACCGAAAAAAACATCCAATATTGTTATTATTATTTATATCAGGCTGACTTGATCCCCAAGAAATACAATTCAAGACACTGTCTTCATTTCATCTCTTTCATCAAACTATTTGAATCTGCCACTGTAATATTGTTGACAACAGTGCGCGTATACCTGGCCTTCTGCGAGCTGCATGCACGCTGCATGTGCGCTGCATGTGTAAGCGCAACGTTTTCCTTGTTCGACGGTGCGCGCGCTATACTCTGTTGAGTGGTTCACAACTGTGACTTTCTTTGCCATTGATTGTGCGTAAACCAGCAAAAATGCCCGGATAGTCAACTGGGTACTTTATTATTGCTGTCATCCGGGTACTTTTTATGAAAGCATACAATACGCTGATTTACTTTTACCGCTGGAAGCCTGATATGAATAATAATTAATATATGTATTTGATTATTTGAAACTGCATTTGACCGAATATTCGAAAGTCAGCGGTTGAGTTTTCACTTGCCAGTTGCAACTGCCTGCAGCACCTGTCAAAAGTTGCAGGCAAAGCGTGTCGGTTAAAATTTGAGGGGGGTAATCGATGTTATGAGCCACAGGAGTGTTTTGCAATAAGTATTCTGTAACTGTCCTTGGCTTTAACCTGCTGAAAGAATGGGAACAATGAACCGCTGTCTACAAAAAAGTTACTGTCTACAAAATGTGGCATCTGACAGTAAAGCAACTTTACAATTCAGATAATAGCACAGTCGTATACATACGTAGTTTTTATCTTTTAAATATTGGAACCAGCAAAAGCTATTCGAATATTCGGTTGATGTCGAATATTTGAATATTCGATATATTCGGGACAGCCCTAATGAACAGTCCAGTGATGGCTTAGGCCCCCCCAAAAAGTCTCCGGTTTCTGGTATGGAGCTTGCCCAAAAAGTGGTGCGGCGACGCGGCTTTTTTTTTTTTTACCTGTTTTTTTTTTGCTTCAAATGTCGGCTGATGACTGCAAATGGTGCCCGACTAAACTTAGTGCAAATATTATGGAGACCAGAGAGGCCACATAAAGCTTATTCTCGACCATAACCCAATCTAAAAACACGTTAAAATTGTGCAGCAGCAGGATTCCAGTCAAAACAGTGAGTTTGGCGGTTTTGAGACATCATCTTTCATTGAAAAAAAAACCTTTTCATTTTGCCGACGCGCATGGCTACGGCGACGCGCTCCGCATACCAGAAACCGGAGACTTTTTTTTTGGCCTGATGAATTTTCCCTGTAATATTCTCCAAACTAAAAGCTTGTTCATTCTATCCTCACATGAATTTCAGTGGGAAGCGAAACTTGGTAGGGTAACGGCATATGTCACAACGAAACTTCAGTTGCTGACGACCTGAAATGTGCTTCGCTTATGCGTTCGTACGAAGTATAAACCAGTGCGTAGTTTCCATCATACAGGTAGAAACCCATCAGAAAAATTTTCTCAGCAACTTTCCTGGAATTATTGAAATGTCTCCCAAGTTGTTAATTTATTTTTGAAATTTGAATTTTACTTTTTCTTACAATTGATGCCATTGTTGTCATTTAGTTCACGATTTCTGCATGTCACATTTCCCCCTTGTATTGATAATTTACTCATGAGAAATTCATGAATGTGTTTTCTCTCCACAAAGATATTATTTATGAATGAGATTATTCACATGACCTTTTTTCATATAAAACAAAATCTGTAATATATATATATTGCAATACATAGGAACATGTAAGTATACAATTATGAATCTCCTCATTAAAGACTTTCATTTACACGAAATTATTTTGCTATTTCTGTTGACATCAGTTTGGTTACATCCCTTTTAATTTTTTTATTTCTGGTAAGATGAAATGAAACAATGTTCAAGTTTGTATTATCTTTGCTCTCTGATGATTTCCATGCAACAGATTTTCCCTACCAACAAATATGAGAGAAAACTTTTTTCAATTCTGCAAAATCTAACTGCCTCCTTGCAAAAATACCATACAGCCTCAATCCTGCAAATTCCTCCGTTATTTCTTGAATGTGGTCCTTGGTGGGGTGTCACTGCCTCAATCCTACAAAATGCTCCGGCCATAAGTGTCAATAGGTTGAGGCAGAGCCAGTGACATCCTGGAGCAGCCTGCGGAGGATTTCAAGTAAAATCCAGGCCTAAATTGATGCACAGCTGAGCATAAACAACAAAAGGTCCGGCCCAACACCTTGACACAGTGCATCCTCCGAAATCAGCCACATACTTTTGCCACTATTAAAATAGCCTCAATCCTGCAAAATCCTCAATTTTGCAAAGAGGCTTTTGGAAAATTTTGGAAGGTTAGGATTAAAAAGACATCTAATGAATAGCCATTCAGAATCAGTTCAATCTGGGTCCGGCTTGAAAAGAATATTGCATCCTGACGCCACTTTTTTTTTCATCACATATTATCTCAGTGAAGGTCAGTCATTGCGAAAATGTTAAAAAGACAGGAATCTGGGACTGAGAAACTTTTCCAATTTTGTTAGAAAAAAAAAAGACTCTCCTTTAGACTTTGTACACAACCAAAGAAGTGGCGTCTGGATACCAGTTACTACACTCTTTCCGGCATCTTTACACAACTTTCTCAGTGTGTTTTCTTTTCGTTCTACAAATGGATTTAATACGATGTAAAATAACAATAATGTGTGCTGAACGTAAAGCTAAAATCTTAAGTCTTACCTTAGACATTTTCATTGCTCCACGATGGTGTGAAGTCTAAAAATCTGAAAGAGTGTCTTTCTGATGTAAAGGCCCTGTCACACTGTCTGCGATCTTATATGCGCTCTCACTGCGTCCTTGAAAAAGAGTTGGGGCGCAACAACAACTACTAGATCGCAGCGACAACTACATACATGTAGGTCGTCAGATGGGCGCCAAAGGGTCTTAATGGTCTCCGATGAGCGCAAAGGTCTTTGAACATGCTCAAAACAATCGCAACACCTCTGCGCTCTGGCCAGGTCGCCGTAGTGACGCGACTCGGGCGCTGTGCGAGCGTGAATCGTGCGACATTGAAGTGGCATTGAGGCAGCTTAGGCGCAAGGCAGTCGACGTAGTCTCCATGAGAAAGTAACTCGACTGCGATGAACTTGTAGAATAATTTTTGAAACTGGACTGTGTATCGACCGTTTTGTCGTGGTATTTATACAGCGCAAGTGACGTCACATGAGCGTATTTTGGTCGAAAAGAGAGCGTGACGCGAGCTACTAGGACTTACCAACAGCGAGCAGAGCGTAGTGTGGGCGCAGTGACAGCGCAGCGGCAGCGACTAGATCGAGTAATTGGGCTTGACAGGGGCGCATGGAGAGCGAGTTGAACGCATCGTAAGCGCGGGAAGAGCACAGTATGAGCGTAGCTTGAGCTTCTTTGAGACAGAAAGTTGTCATTTTCTTGCGTCCTCGCTGCGATTATTAAATTTATGGGGAAAAAATTGGTCGCCGTAAGGTCTCCTATGAGAGCACATATAATGTGACAGGCCCTTAACGTTTTCTCTTTAAAAAAATTGCTAACAAGAAATTCATTACAAAATATCTGTTTAATATGTTTATTTTTTTCGGAGCGTACCACTTAAGATGCGATAGATATAGATTTTAGGGAATTCAAGGGAACAAGCTCTGAAATGGTTTTCAGGGTCCATATTACTCAATGGAGGCAAAGGCGGATCTGGGGGGAGGGCCAACGGGGGCCATCCCCCCCCCCCCCCCCCCCAAAAAAAATCGAACCCCTATTTTTTTTTTTTAAAGTGATTTCGCAATAAAGGCAGGCACTGCGTACACCATCATTTTTCCTTCCTACAAATTGGTTAAAGTGTTCAAAAATTGTCTCAGATCGCATCACAGAGAATCTAGAAGCCAAACAAAATCGGGACCCTTAAGCAGGCCCCGAACCCCACGCCGTGATTTTTTTGGACCCACTTTTTGGGGACCAAAATTCCCCCCCCCCCCCATTTTTTTAAAGTAACGTAGCAATAAAGGCAGGCATTGCGTATACCACCATCTTTTCCTCCCAAAAAAATTGGTTACATCAGAAACTGCACCAGATCGCATCACAGTGCATCTAGGATCCCCCCAAAAATCGGGCCCTTTAAGCAGGCCCCGAACCCCCCGCCGTGATTTTTTTGTACCCACTTTTGGGGGGACCAAAATCTTTTTTGACCGGACCAAAATCTTTTTTGCCCCCCCCCCCAAAAAAAGTGTGTTCTGGATCCGCCCTTGTTGGGGGCCAACCTCTAAACATTGGCAACCATCAAAACTGCTTAGTTATATTAACCAATCAGCGGAAAGCTGAAGCTACAGAAGACATAAGGGGCCATTCAGAATTTTCAATGTTTTAAAATTTCGATCTTTTTTCCAAATTGTGGGTGGGTGGTTTAAGCTAAATAATTGAAAATCGAAATTCACTTTCCATGGAAAAAAAAAGATAAAAAAACAAAGAAAGGTAGATCTTTTGACTTGCCTGAACTACGCGCAAACGTCCGACATCGCGATGCGTGTTTCTTTTCCAACTTCGTCCCCTGTATGTACTGTCAGTGGCGTAGCCAGGAATTTTTCAGTGTGGGGCGCTGGGGGGGCTGGAACATTTCATGGGGAGGGGGCGTCATGTAGATCTATGATAATTTTTTTAGAAACTCAAAATCTCAGTGGGGGAGGCGACTGGGGGGGGGGGCGACAAGGTTTCATGGGGGGGGGCTGTCTCCCCCCCCCCCCGTGGCTACGCCACTGCAGGTCATACAGTTAAAGTTTATGTAAACTTGTATCTATGATCTATTTGACACCAAGTTTGTGTTAACTTGCCGGTAACGCCCTAAAAAATTATCCAGACAAATATGTTTATTTTGTAACATTTTATGTTCGTCCGTCGGTCTTCTATGCTGTTATGTTTACTTTTAGGTACCTTCAATGGTACTATGTTTAATTAACCTGTTCATTTGTTTAATTAAACTATAACGCACACATAGTTGCCAAATATGGCACTAACAAGTTTGAGGTCGGCAATTTCGTCTTTAAAAATCTGGGTACGTCGGGTTACCGTACACACAATTGTCCTGGAAACAACAGTACCAAAGTACAGGAAGTCGTACGCAAGAGCTCCCCAGCAAGTATCGCTGACGCCATTATGATTCCAAAATTTCTCACTTGTGTCACACATTGAAATAACTAAACAGCGTTGTTGTATTGTGAACACATAAAAGCATTCAAGTCGCGTTCTTGCACACTTTCTGCAAGTCGACATAGATATCCTTGAACCACTGCCCCTGCTTTGCATAACAATTGCACATGAATAAACATTCGACTTTTATTCAAAGAAATTTCTATGTACAGTCACCAGACTCTATTCAGTAAAGTCCCCGTCAAAACGAAAGTAAACAATCCACGTGCATATCGCATGGCTACACCATCGTACAGTGTGGCAGGGACACCAACAAGTAACACAACAACTAATTTTTTTTTTAAATTTGATAAATATTCTGATTGAATTTCGTTAAAACATACTTGGTGAGGTATCACATATTTTATCACATAAAAGAGGAAGACCGCCAACTTCACGCCGTCACTGAACTAGACACACATGTACATGGTGTTCAAGTACATGTACATGTACATGCAAGTGCATGTACATGTACATGTTCAGTTTTTTATTAATCGAAATTAGGGGTGGGTGGGTGGGTCAAAATAATTTGGAAAAAAAGTCGAAATTTTAAAACACTGAAAATTCTGAATGGCCCCTGAGGGTGTGAAAGTGTTGGTCTGAAACCATGTCCGCACATGTAAGGTTGCAGACCAGTAATTCGGTCCGAAATAGCCTACGCCAGCCAAATCACGATTTGCATGCCCTCAAAATCTTCAGTATATGAGCATGCTGCTGTGGGCCATGAACTTGAGGGTTTGTAAAAAAAAATATGGATGGAAGCCGTGCACAGGACCGCATGTGAGCTTGTAGTTCCGTTCAATTTGGATGAAATTGGAGCCCTTAAAGCGCTCTATTTTGCAATTAATGGAGTGTAGGCATGCATCGTTTTTCAAAATGGCGATGGGCTTCAGGACTATTTTCAGGGGTGATCATCTTAGGATTGAAATTTCTCCCAAAAGTCATCGGTTGACCTCCCAAAAGTCATCGGTTGACCTCCCAAAAATTGAAAAGTAAATGAAAGATGATGAAATAAGCTTTAATTTGATGTGTGTCTCGAATACCTTGGAGAGTTGTGAGTATTTTTCCCGAATTTCTGAAGTGGGAGTATTTAACATTTGGGTCTATGGAAGTTTATTTACTGGTCTGTATTAAACCTATAAACCTGTTTGTATAACCGTTATGTACGGCACGTGCCCGTTCTTTGTACCGCTGTTGCCAAATAACACTGTTTCTGTGTCTGTGCACGTGCCTTCTCATTTTGTGAATCATTTCCTGACGGATCACCTTTGACTATTGAAGCAAACCTTAATTGATCAGCCAGCAAGACAAGAATCAACCAAAAAGTGGATTAAACCCCTTGAACTTTGAGACTGGGAAGATGGTTCACGGCAACGACTGTAGCCTTCTGCGATTGTTTCCATTATTGGAATTTTATCTGAACTGTGCAAACATTAACGTCAGCAAGTAGCACGGCGATTTGCACTTGGCCGGTTATATATCACGTGTTTGTTTTTGCCCAAATTCTGCTATGAATAACCGACCCAACTGTGAGTTGCATGGGCCAAACTACCATCTGTGTACACTGCACTTCCTTTGCTACTGTGTATTAAGTAGGTAACTACAAAACCAATTCTCGTTCAAAATGAGCGGTTGGTTGGGAGACCTCAGTGCCGACCAGGCGACAAAACTTGAAAAGGTAAGTCAAGTTTTATTTACCTCCCGGCTCCGTGCATAATGTGCAACACTACATCTTTTTGGAACTTATGTACATGTATAGTCATAAAGCTCCCGGGTTCAAATTCTATAAATCATGGTCAGATTATTTGACTTGACAAGTTTTTGGTCGAAAATGTAATGTTGTCGTACTCGTACTCGTACTCGTAAAAAGTACTCGGTAGGCTACCCGTACTCGTAGAAAAGTACTGGTAGGCTACTCGTACTCTTAGAAAAATTCCTTGTACTCATACTCGTATACTCATGGAAAATTACTCGTACTCGTACTCATGAAAAAGTACTCGACTACAACACTGCGAAAATGAGCCACGAGTCCAGGTCAAATGGCCCGGAGAAATATTTTGACAAAACAATTATCATTTCGGTAAGTGTAATGATGATTTATACGCACAAAAGAGTCGTTTATCAAGAAATAATGTCAGTTCAAATACGGGCGATTCCCAATTGTGCGCCTCCAAGAGTTTGCAACGCGTTGGCCAATCACAATGCGCAAAATCTGTCGACCCAATACGCGTTTGTAAAAGGTCGACTGATTTCGCGCATTGTGATTAACAACGCGCTCTTGAGGCACACTAATTGAAATCGCCCGTATTCGCCCTTGATTCCGGGTTGAATAGGCGTTGAGCAAAAATAAGCGAAACCTGTTGAGACACGGTTGCATATAGGCCTAATGACCACAGAAACAAGTATGGCTTAAGACAAAAAATAGTTGGAGGGAATTTGAAAAACATGCTCGGTGAAACTTTGTATTGTTTTGCAATATTTTTCTTTGAAAAGGCTACTGCTTTTAAGGGCAAGGGCGTTAATATGACGTGTACTTGTTAGAACTGTCACTATTATTCGAATCAACTGAAGCGTTTTATAACGTTTTGGCGGTGTTTCGATTTCAGTTTCGGAGCAATCTCCAAGATGTCTTGAAGGAAGAACACGATGACCATTGCCTCCTTAGGTTCCTCAGAGGTAAGCAGTTTCCTCCCCTGATTCTGATGTTATTCATCCGGCCTCCTGGAACACCTTAACCTATAATTTAATTCTACGTTGTGGGACTCGAGTCCGGCAGGACTCGGACCAGTTGCAATTTAGATGACTCAGACTTGGACTCGACCATCATAACTCGGACTCGACGCTAATGAATCTTAACTCGCGAGTCACATATTTTATTTACAAAATTGTCATACCCATATAAAAACTTAATCCAGTGGAATTTAAAGGCTCATCATAAAATGCATTGCTCGTATATTTAAACTGCCAATCCATCAGTAAAAGGCGTCAAATACTGTTTATCTTGATTATCGTGACCTGTCCTTTTTTTCCCAGCACGGACATTTAATATGAAGGAGAGCGAAGCAATGTTCAGAAAGGTAGGCCTTATGTCACAATTTTGTATAGTTATACTGACATCTGAATGTTCGATCATCGACGACTTAGATTCAACATATTCCACCAATATTTTCGAAATTGGTTGAGGGGAAGGAGGGGCTGGAAGTTTCCTAGTTGAGGCTCAGACATTCACCTGCGCAGAGCCACGGTCGAACGTCTGATGTATCCTTAGAGCTATATTAAATTTAATATAGCTCTAAATTATGCACATTTTGTGACACCCCTAGCGCCAGCCAATCGGAGTCGACTTTGGAAACCGTGAAGTCATTTCGCTGAATTGTCACAATCTGGATGTCAGTCTTGTTTTGCAGAAATCACCGAATCTGCTCGCATATCCTAGACAACATCACCTTTCCACCACACTTCCAGCACATATCATCCTCCACCCGTCGTAACCATTCCCTTTGCTACCAAAAACCAATCTCCAATGTCGATGCCTATGCCTACACTTTCTATCCAAGAACCATCAGGATATGGAACAGACTTCCAGAAGCAGCCGTGTGTGCACCCTTCATCTGTGCCTTCAAGCCCATAGCACTAAACACCATCAGTGCTATGTCGCCACCGGCCAGCCTGAGGACCCTCTAACTGCATGATGATTTTTACTCGCACCTAAGTTTTGATGTACATCACCATATTTGTTTGCACCGCGACTGTGAGGTCACAGTCACCCTTCCAGTTTAGCTCAGAGAGCTGCTATAGGAAGTAAACTACTGAAGACCATTGCTGTGGGGGGGGGGGGATATACCATAGACTAGCATCTGCTACCAGTAATAGGCCATGGAAAGCTGATCACTGTTTCTCCAAAACATGCAATTTGTTTACTTCCTTCATATAATATTCCAACTATTTATTTCTTCCAGGCAGTTACATGGAGGGAGTCAATGAAAGTGGACGCGATTTTTGAGAACTTTCAGATGCCTGAGGTAAATGTCACTTTATTATTGAAAAAAAATCAAAGATTACATTTTCCATATAAAGCAGGCTTTCAAGTAATTCTATACTTTTTCCTGATTGCCTTGCTCCTACTTTCCTAACTTTTTCTTGAAATTCCTTCTTTTTCCTGCCTTTTTGTCCCACAAATCCGAAAAATGAAATCTCAATGAACATTTTTCATAACAGTGTTACACACTGTCATTGGTAAATCACACATAATGAAAGGATTGGGCGCAGGAGTACTGCAACTAGCTTAGTTGAGGATGGAGCACAAGTGTTGTGGTACAGAACATGCCAAATGATGCTTATGTAGCTGCGAACATGGGCGAGTATCAGCGAAAACCACTCCTGAAGGCCTGCAAAAGTGTTACTTTTAACTTGACATTGTCCTCCAAATCCTACTTTTGTCCTGTTTTGTTTTGTTTTTTTGAAAATTTTGATCCTATACTGTTTTCCTACTTTTTCACCTGGGTCGACGGCAACATTTGCCGACTTAACGTATGCATACTACGAACTAAATGCTGTCCAGCTTCATCACAATCTTATTCCATCATTACCTAATTTTGTTCTGACTGTCCTGAGCGAAAGAACGCTTTAGAGAGTTCGGCTTTAAATGTTTGCAATCCATCTTCATCTATTGGTCTTTACTTAGGATGCACACTCAAAATCGTCAGAGCGTCAAACTTTATTTTTCTTTTGAAATGTATATGAATCTATTTTATATTTTTCTGTTTAGGTTTGCGAGAAATACTGGTGCGGCGGTTTTGTTGGCTATGATAAAGCCGGCAGTCCCGTCTACATAGCACCCATCGGGAACAT
This sequence comes from Patiria pectinifera, assembly GCA_029964075.1. NCBI lineage: Eukaryota > Metazoa > Echinodermata > Asteroidea > Valvatida > Asterinidae > Patiria > Patiria pectinifera. Next base: position 4,259,674 of record CM057147.1, on the reverse strand, counting down.
CGACATGAAAGGTAATGCGAGTCACAAACACGCGTGATTCATCCAGTAACGTGAGTCACAGAGTTGAGTGACACCGCTTTCTCATACTCATTCGTTTTGTTTTTTAGTGTATAGGCCCCATATATATTTTCCTTAATTAATGTTTTGTAACACTAATGTGTATTCTTATTTCCATACATACATACATACAGGTCTGATGCATTCTTGCAAAACGAGTGAACTGGTAAAAACTAACATCTATTATTTAGAGCTGGTCTACAGAGACTTAAAGGAACAAACAAGGAAGGTAAAGTAACCAGTGATGGGAGTACGAATCAGAGAACCGTCTTTAAAAGCGCCCCCCTCCCCCCCCCAAAAAAGTGATTAAAATACAAAACCTCTTAACCGTCCATGTGCCATCTTAATCTTCGAGCCAATACACTGCTAGCCTTGAAATGTAGTCGGTAATTGGTCGGGTGTATGGCACTAACCTGCGGGGACGCTTTGTGCATCCTCGGCCCAAATATGCGTTTAGGTCGATTAATTAGACATGTAGAGGCCATGCATCCGAGCTATAGTAAATATTGGGGCCGCCGACAGACACAAGTCATCACGATCTACTTGATTGCTAATACCTCGTTCAAACATTATTAATTTTATTCTTTCATTAAACGGAATGATGTATAACAAATCACCGAGACTAGATCGTGCGTAAAGATACAATCTACAATCGGCTCCCATGCATGCAGACCGGAATGCATAACGTTCACACTGTAGGATTTGATTAATTGGGGATCGTGAGTTTGTCTTTTCTTTGCATCTTACTTTCAGCTGGGCAGAAACATTGAGGGTTTAGTTTTCCTGTACGACTTCGAAGGGCTCGGCGTACATCACTTGTGGAAGCCGGGTATCGATCAATTCAACGATGTAGGTCGACTGGGTGTTGTCATTGTCGTTGTCGTTGTCGTTGTCTTGTCGTACCGTCACTCTCATCGCTATTGTTGTTGTCTTATTCCTTGTCATTATCAAAGCCATTGTCAATGTGAGTGTCATTTTCAATTTCATTACCAATGCCATCGCGATGTCATTGTCGGTGTTATTGTCGTTTTTGTTATTGTCGTAAAATTTGATTTCTTTTGCACCTACAAATTATGCCAAAAATACTTTTTCGAAAGAGGGAATATAATATGTGGAGATCTTTCATAGCATAAAATGTGAATAAAATAAAGATAGGAAGTTTGTGATTGCAAAAACGAGTTCGGTCAATTGTTACGATTCTCGCACCGTCCCTATAGTTTATGTGCGCTCTACTAAGAATAAGATAGGTAATCACTCCTATATTACGCCTACCGACCCATACCGACGTCAATATCCTTTAATTATCTTATTAAAATAGTTTCACGTGTTATTGGTCCCAAGTTTCTGACACTGTTCGAGCAGTTCTACCCGGAGACCATCAAGACGACGTACGTGCTGAAACCACCTAAAATCTTCCCCATCATCTATGCCTTGGTCAAGCCGTTCCTTCGAGAAAGAACCAAGCACAAGATCCAAATATTGGGAAGTAAGTTAATTGCGCAGACCTCTAGGCACGGACATAAATTCATTTCGCCAAGATGTGATGTATAACAGCTTAAATCTTGAGTCCAGAACCGCGGTTGAAACGCACCAGTTTTGAGTCCGTAAAAAAGGTCAAGCCATTGGTTTGTGTAAATTTGTCACTGTGCTTACGGGCCACTCTTGACCGATCTACCATGGTCACCCGACCAAAGGTTGTCATGTAATTGGACAGTGCGCTCTATTGGATTGACAGGCAAGAGGGTCCATTGCTTAAAGCTAGCTAATGAGTGTGTCATTTGAGACATGGTTATTACCTCCGCCAAGGAGGTTATGTTTTCATCGGATTTGGTTATAGTTTGTTTGTTGGTTGGTCTGTTGGTAGGTTTGTCTGTTGGATAACTAAAAAAGTTATGGACGGATTTGCCTGAATTTTTTGTTAGTTTAGGGGTGGTCCTTGGAACAAGTACAAACTGATTAGATATTGGAAGTGATCCGGATCTGGGTCTGGACCCAAGATTTTTTTCTTTGATTCTTCACAAGTTATGTTGGTATTTCTTTTGGGTGTACTGACAATAATAGTGGTGAATTGTTTACCTTTGACGGAGGATTGCGCTCTCTGAGTGCTTTCTTGTTATTACTTGTTTTCCATGACATTCGTTATACATTGCGTTCAGGTAATTGGAAGGAGGTTCTCCTTCGGCACATCGACGCCGACACACTGCCGGAGTATTGGGGCGGGACTCGCCGCGATCCCGACGGCGACCCCAAATGCCCGAGCCTGGTAAGCGACTAAAAAAGTGCAAAAGCATTGGTATGTATAGCCCAACGCCAACGTTTGGTACATAATTCAAGCGGGAAATGTTCATGCTTCATTTTGTTACACCGTTTGACAAAGAGCACCTCGACACTTCCAACAAAGTGAAAGTTTGGGCAAGTGGGGAAAATGTAAACAGACTCCGACCGACCAGAGTTGTCCCAAGTCGATGTTTAACCCAGGGGAGTGAAATCTCAGCTTTAAAGCTGATTTCAGCTTTTTTTTGTTTCGGATTTCAGATATGTTCAGCTTTTTCCCTCATTTGCTGTGTACAAAGATATGGGAGATTTCCGAAGTTCAGCTTTTTTACACCTTTTTTCAGCTGTTTTCAGCTATTTTTTATCAGTGGTCACCCACATCCCTGTTTAACATGAAATTCCTGGAAAATATCAATAACGAAAGGCTCATTACCTCTTTTGAAACCACTATAAAAGCTGCTGTCCAAAAATTTTGGGTGTTATAGTACAGTAACGGGATTTTTAAAAAAGCCTAACTCAACGTCGTCCCAATGACACCAAGCAGAATGCTCCTACTAAAGCTGCTCTCATTGTCCACAGCATGCTCTAGTGTCTCTGTACAGGGCGAGTAAAAAAAAGGACTATTGTTTTATTGAAGTTCTGCATGTACGACTTTCAAAATCTAGGATATGAACGCCCAATTCATAAGCTTTCTTGAAGTACAAGAATCATTCAAATCACTCATGTACTTTTCAAGTTACGGAATTTTAAACACAACCACCGTTTTAAGGTTCTGTCCACGGATCACAAAAAAGGTGCGGTCTTCCAGCAAAACAAAAACAAGTCACTCACATCCCTGTGTGATTTGTTTTCGTTTTGCTGAAACAATGGTACCAACATTTGGGTTTCTTTCTTTTTTTACTCGCCCTGTATAGAGGTTGTGTGCAATTTGGCTTGAAAGCACGGCTAGGTCTTTCCCCATTTCTAATCATAAACGGTACTACCAGTAAAAAATACGAAACGAGTTTTTGTAAGATCATTGTGTACCAAAATTTGTTGCAGTTTATTTACCAGTATGGTTGTCGCCCCTTCTTTCTGTGACATCCATATCACTGTGGAATGCAAAGTTGATATGTTTTAAAGCTTTTCTTCAACCACATAAAGGTGAAGCCAGCGGGTATCGTTCCGGAAAGCTTCTACATAAAGGACATGCGCGTGGACATGCGCGATACGACCACGATCACGGTGGCTCGAGGCAGGTCCCACCAACTCAGGTTCATCGCTGAGAAACCGAACAGCGCCCTCAGGTGAGTACAGAAGACCTTAATTTTTAACCCCCCCCCCCCCCCCGGGAAAAAAATACTGATCTTATAATTATGATCCATGAAAACCAACTTAATTGTTATCAATTTGATTTTGCTCATGTTGAAATTCAGGTATGAGTTCATGACGAAGAAGAATAGCATTGAATTTGGGGTGACCTGGCTCAGCGTGGACGCTGAGGGCGCCCGCAAAGAGGACGTCACTGTCGTCCTACCTGTTCATCGATACAACAGCCACCTCGTACCCGAAAGCGGGGAACTCGAATTGGAGCGACCGGGAACATGTACGTGAGCTCGAAGTTAACATCCAAAACGTGCGAGTGTCATTACTCAATCCACACAGCGCATGTAATGTAGCGTTTGGATAATGTTGAAAGATGATTTAAATTGATTCATTCATACTAACACTAGCTCCCTATGCTGACTTTTACTATTAACGTAAAGAACCAAGTCCGAATCCATCACTCGCTCTGCTTCCAATACATGGCACAATGGAATCCACCACTGAAGGACCGGTGGATGTTGATGGACTTCGGCTTATACGACAACAGCATGCAGTATAGGATGCTAGGCAAAGTCAATGGGATTCCCCTAGCATGCTTCAGGCCTCCAGACCAAAGTCCATCATACAATTTATATCCATCAATAATAGTCAAACCAGGCCTGCAGGAGGCCTGCAGGACTAAGCTTCTAGCTTAGTCGCCCCAAATCCCACCAAAATTGGGGGATGGTCGTGGCGGTTTGTCTATATCTTGTTTTAGGACCTATTTTGGACTATTTATTTTCAGATGTGGTGACTTTCGACAACAGTTTCAGCTGGACGACCGCGAAGTCGGTGACTTACTCCATCCAGATACTAGAATCAGGCGGGACCGGAAATGGTCAGGACAGCGATAAAGTCACCGGGGAGGAGGCAGATCGAGGGAAAGAGGAGGGAAATTAAGCCTGAGTTATATGGGATCTTTGATATCTGATACACGATGCCGAGTTTTTTTTCTCTATACTACAAGTCTCCCATGTATCTGCAGCCATACCACGCTGCTTAAATGCAGCGCCCGGTTGGTTCTTTAAATAGCAAGCGCGAACCATAATGTGCCCTAACCTATATAGATGAGTTCCTGTCCCGTCCTTTTGAAGTTTGTGCTTGAATAAGGAATCAGGAACCATTATACTGTTAGTTATTGGACCGAATTAAAGCCCACCGTCCAATGCCTTGCAGTGCATGATCAGCGAAATGCTTCATCAAGTCTGGTCCAAACACTGGCTAAGAGCCTCTAGGTGCTCGCCCTTGTTAACAGCCGTTTCCAGAGTCGCGTGGACCCACTACAGTAGTTGGCCAGTCACGCTTTATTCCCATATCCCACTTATCAAAGTTTTTCAAGAGATTCATTCACAATTGAGCTTGATCTTACATCACTCTCAGGCTAGTCTCATATAGCCTCCTTTGCCAAGAGTTCTTGGCAAAGCTAGGTGCTCCCTGCCTTTTCTTAGCCCGGAACAACTCTGGAACGCATGTGTGGAGCATGTCTTGGCAACATAACGCCCTCTTTAGATCGCCCTCTTTAGAATAATTATATTTTGAACCCCATGTGCATTGTTTGCTGGAAGGCTGCCAGGTGAATCCAACAGATCCAACACCCGAGGAACGGAACAGAGCGTGTTCCCTGTACTCACAACCCAACACCCAGCAGACACGCTCATTGTTAGGTATTGGTTATCATTGGTAACTGAACTGGTTGGTAATGTTAAGGCCCTGTCACACTGTCTGCGATCTTATATGCGCTCTCACTGCGTCCTTGAAAAATAGCTGGGGCGCAAAAACAAATACTAGATCGCAGCGACAACTACATAGGTCGCCAGATGGGCGCCAGAGGGTCTTAATGGTCTCCGTTGAGCGCCAAGGTCTTTGAACATGCTCAAAACAATGATCGCAACACCTCTGCGCTCTGGCCAGGGCGCCGTAATGACGCAACTCGGGCGCTCACGGTGCGAGCGTGAATCGTGCGACATTGAAATGGCATTGTGGCAGCTTAGGCGCAAGGCAGTCGACGTAGTCTTCATGAGAAAGTAACTCGACTGAACTTGTAGAATAATTTTGAAACTGGACTGTTTATTGACCGTTTTGTCGTGATATTTATACAGCGCAAGTGACGTCACATGAGCGTATTTTGGTCGAAAAGAGAGCGCGACGCTAGCTACTAGGACGTATCAACAGCGAGCAGAGCGTAGTGTGAGCACAGTGACAGCGCAGCGGCAGCGACTAGATCGAGTAATTGAGCTTGACAGGGGCGCATAGAGAGCGAGTTGAGCGCTTCGCAAGCGTGGGAAGAGCACAGTATGAGCGTACTTGAGCTTCTTTGAGTCAGAAAGTTGTCATTTTCTTGCGTCCTCGCTGCGATTGTTAAATTTATGAAATATTTTTGGTCGCCGTAAGGTCTCCTATGAGATCGCATATAATGTTACAGGCCTTTTAGAATTCAAGTAGAGCCTAACTCAAAAATCACACCACGCTGTCAATTGCTTTATCGCAGCCACTTTATCATCCAAGTTGACACATCCATATACGAAAAGATTGTACCATCATCATCCTTCCGGTAGGAATCAAACCATAGTTTTGGATCTGAATTGATGCTATAATAATAAAATAAATTTAAGTATGAAGTAAGAACGCTCATGGTGCACATAAGGGCTTACTTTTTCTGATGAGAAACTCTCGCCAAGAGTTAGAATATCCAGGAACCTTAACTGTTATATCAACATTGTTACAGGTTAAATTTACCACTTACCGCTAACCATTTGTTCATTGTTTTTAATTCAATAAAATAAAAAAAACACACAATTTGGGCCTATTGAAAAAAGTTGAAAGTGTTTTGCATGCTTTTGGGTATCTGGTATCCAAACAATTCGAAATCAGGCCTATACATGAGATACAGTCTGGCAAGGTCAACGCTGGGTACCTGCGAGTAATAGTGGTTGAACATGGCCTGGTCGTGGCTCACATTGCGATGGGTCGGTTTGAAGTGCACGAGGTGGTCGGTGTGGGTCTCCTGGAGTATATGTTTGGCATCCTCCTCCCCAGTCTCCAGTTTGCCAATGTAATCGAACCGCACGGTGCAGGGTAACACAAACTTGTAGATGGGCCGCCAATGATGGTCGAGTTTGCTGCGGTTGGCGTTCACCAGATACTTTACGAATTCCGGGAAGGTGACGCCGGTACCCGACCTCAAGGCTTTGGCCGTGGCGTGCTTCCGGTACCTCATGATAATCTCTCTACCAAGATGCTTCGGGTAGTAATAATTCTTCTCCTCCAGTTTCTTCCTGTAGGCTGTCAGCAAGCGCTCGAAAGGGTGTCTCACGAAAATGAAGTTGGTGTAGTTGTCCAGGCGATGCCTGATACCTTCTCGAGAGAAATTAGTGCCGAGTATGAGCAAGCTGCTTTTGCCGATCTTCTCGAAAGGGACATCCTCCACTCGCTTGTACTTGCCTTTCAGCACCAGGAAGGCTCTCATCCAGTTGGCGGAGGCAACTTTGGCGACCCAGGTGTACAAGAGCCGGTGCTTGTCGTTCACGATGAAGTACAAGAACCTGCTCTTCCTCTTGGTGAGCTCGGACAGGCTGCGCTTTTCGCCGAATTTTCGATAACTCTTGCAGGCCTGACGGAGAGTGGATTGTCGCCTGGCCTGCTCGGCAAACCACCGTGTCTTAGCAACCAACCGACCGGCCGTTACAATTGAGTGTCTGCTGTTATTAGTGTTGATCATCCCATGACCAGAAGGCTTGCGTTCACTCTGTGCCGCCGTCACATCAGTACTGTATCGATGAAGTCGCCCGTCATCCGCTTCATCGTATCTTTCTACATGTAGGGACAACTCAGTACTGTTGATGCGATAGTGACGGCCTATGGATGACCACCCAATCATTATCAACACGCTAGCAACACTGATTCCAAGTAATGAGGAAAATATGACTTTGGTTGTCCACATCCTTCCCATGATTACAGTACAGAGCAAAGCCCCTTTTGTAGTATTTTCCCCAGTTTTTAGGTAACAAGTATTTCATGCATGGTATGCAGGACCGGATGCTATCAGCAAGGGTTAAAAAAAATAGAAGCACGTCTCGTGGCTTGAGGACCTCGAGAGAATGTCCTCAGGCTCCCTCCTTGATTGTCATGAAGTAGTCGCTGTCTTTTCTTTGCCTGGTCGAAGTTGCATTGCCGTAACGTTCTGCAGAAAAAAGGTAAAGCGTTTTCTATTCAGTTTATGTGCATAAGTTTAACGGTTCATAATTTCGAAAAGGAGACGACCCAACAGAGAAAAAAACGGACGATTCGGATGATGTCCGCGGATGTGAACAGTGACAATCAACCGATATCATTGGACCCTTCCGATAGCCTAGCGGGTCGTGAATCCAATGTCTTGTATTATATGCCTCTATCTGCCTAAATTAATTTGTCTGCATATCAGATTTTTGGCAGTCGATTCTATATTTTTTGAGGTAGCTACGTAGGTCTACGTAACTGTAGGGTGAGTATAAAAAATAGAGATGTATGTGAACTATTTTCGTTTTGCTGAAAGAACACTCACTTTTTTGTGATCCGTGAAAAACTTTAAAATGGTGTTTGTGTTTAAAATTCCGTAACTTGAAAAGTGCATGAGTGATTTGTATGATTCTTGTACTAAAAGAAAGCTTATTAATTGGGCTTTCATATCCGATTTTGAAACTGCTACATGCAGACCTTCATTTAAAAAATGGTCCTGACTTTCCTTTTTTTATACTCGCCCTGTATAATTCGAACCGAAATATTTGAGTTCAGGTGCTTGAACTTTCGACTGGTTTGATCAAGGCAGATATTTTAGAAGTGTTTCCGCGTCGATTTACTGCCAAGTTGTTATCAATATGTACAAGTCACTACAAAGAAAAGATCACCCAGTAAATAACAACGCTTTGGAACTTCATCGACATGAACTAGAGCGAACATACATGTATGTCTTAAGACTTCCTCTATGATCCCCCGTATATAGGCATACACGTATAAGAGTAACGGTGTTATGACTTGTACTCACAATTGTTGGAAAATCTTGGAACATTTCTGAACTTGTGAATATTTTGTAGGCCCAGTTTCTTTCTGCAGAGCAATCTCACCAATAAGACAGTCATTTTACTTTTCTTTTGTCCTTAGTGAAAATCACCCTCGACAATATCGGCTCATCACTAAAATCTCACCTGCATGCGTCCACGATGATCGCTTAACGCAAAACACAAATCTGCAGCTGTTCGATAACACTCATTTTTCGCATGTAATAGGCCTTGGCTACTGCATGGGGAAGAGGTTTTAAGGCCAAATCCTTGAATAGTGCGAAAATATTCTTCACAATGCATTTATCGACACAGTTATTTAGCATATCAAAATGTGTCCACTGAGGCATGTTAGCCTTTTGCTATCGACTTGCTAGCCTTTTGTGGCACTTGGGTGCAAAGTAGGTGTTGCATGCTACCCAGTTTACTGTGTACATATCCTTGTGGCACGAAATAAATATAAGATTTACAATTTTAAAGTAAATTAAATACCATCTCACGGTGGAGCAAAAGGTGGTATTATGCCACCCCTCTTTTTCAAGCCTTCTTTTCTCATTTTTTTTAAAATACTGTTTCATAGGGGTTACATCGCCGAGCACTCTGTAATTTTGTGATTGAGGAGACAAGAGTTTTTAGCCCAATTTTATTCGGATGACGACGTGTGACGAAGTCCAAACCAAGCAGAAATCAAATGATGTGAATCTATTTTATGTTTTTCTGTATAGATTTGCCAGAAAAACTGGTGTGGCGGTTTTGTTGGCTACGATATAGCCGGCAGTCCGGTCTACATAGCACCCATCGGGAACATCGACTTAAAAGGTAATGCGAGTCACAAACATCCGTCAGCGTTTTGAAGGGACGAGTTGAGCCACGGGGTGTTGAACAGTGGTTTTGAGAAAAACGGGTTTTAAGTTTGTGACTTTTTGAAATGAAGATTTCGCCTATTTTTTTAGCACATGCCGACTAATTTTTGATACAAATAGTAAGCTGGGATTTTAAGTTTTCACGAAGAGACGAATTCGCGTAAAATGGGTAGGGGCAATGGGTGTTGGCAATTTGCCAAAACAGGCATATGGGATTTTCAGTTTTCACGAACAGACACATCTCTATGGAGATTAATTACTCCGCAATTAATTGCTCTATTATACTGTTATTGGAACATCTTAAGTTTAAGATCTGTAATTGGTATATCTTTAAAGATTAAGATTTAAGATCAAAACCCTGACGTATTAAATTCGTCATGCACATTCACCAATACGTGATGTATTATGCTTAAATCTTCAGACTTAACCGTGCTTGAATCGCACCATCATTGAATCCGTAAAAAAGGCAAGCCATTGGTTGGTGTATATTTCCCACAGTGCTTGTGACCAAATTTGACCGATCTGCCGTGGTCACCTGACCAAAGGTCATCAGTGCGCTCTGTTAGATTAAGGAAAGAGGGTCCATTACTTAATAGCTAGCTGTTGAGTGTAACTTTGTCGTTTGAGACATGGATATTACCTCCGCCAAGGAGGTTATGTTTTCATCGGATTTGGTTAGTTAGTTTGTTGGTTGGTTTGTCTGGTATTAAACATACCGTAACTCAAACAGTTATGGACGGATTTGCATAAAAATAAATTTAGGGGTGGTCCTTGGTACAACTACAAATCGATTAGATTTGAAAGTGATCCGGATCTTGGTCTGGATCCAGGATATTGTTTTACAGCCGTTTCCAGAGTCGGTCGACCCCAATAGTTTCCCACGGTCATGCTACCCACCACCCTACAACCAAAAGTCTTTCAAGAGATTCGTCAGCAATTGAGCTTGGTCTCATATAACTCTCAGGCTAGTCTCATAAAAATTGCCTCCTTTACCAACAGTCCTTTGGACCATAGGTGCTCTCTGCCTTGTCTTGGCCCGGAGGGACTCTAGCACGCTTGTATGGATCATTGTGTTAGCAATAGCGCCCTCTTTAATCGCGCACGGATGGTAGGATCGTTGAATATATTTTGTACCCAACGTGCTTGGTTTGCTGGAACGCTGCCAGGTGAATCCAGCACTGAATCCAACACCCCAAAACAGGGCTCGTTACCTGAACTCACAACCAAGCACTCGGGCGCGGATCCAGAGAGGGGGGGTGTCAAATCCCCCCTCAGCTGTGTAAATTTGGTTTTTTCCCATAGACATTCCTGGGGGGAAAATGCGAACCCCCCCCCCCCCCCCCCGCTCCGACACCCAAAATACTTTTGGTGGTAATATTGTCCGCCTTGCACGAAATACGTACAGAGCCAGCTTGGTTGGGAGTATATACTCTGTGATATAGTGTTAATAATCGTCGGATTTGAACAGCGCCCCCATTGAAAGTGCGGTATGAGCCCCCCTCCCCCTGTTTTGGATGTTACGGATGCCAAGTGTCTGGAGGAAAAAACGTGTCTACATTTTAGATTGTTTTGTGCCGAAACCCCAACCTGCGCAAATTCCTGGATCCGCCCCTGATTACACCCAACAGACTCTGCCGGTATTGGTAAGATCATATTCAAAAAATCACACCTCGTTGGCAATTGCCTTGTTTATTTCAGTCACTTCATCATCCAAGTTCACACATCCATACGAAAATGTATTTCTTTTATTTTAAAAAAAAATTGCTTTCTCGGTTTAAATACCACCACCTCCATTCCGGTAGGAATCACACTTCTAGTTCTGGATCTGAATCGATGCTATAAAAATCTGGATCTGAATCGATGCTATAAAAAAAAGCGTGATAAAGAACGCTTATTGTACACATAAGGGTTTACTTTTTCGGATGAGGAATTCGCACCTGTATCCACGAACCTAAACTGTTATATCAAAATTGATAAAAGGTGCATAAGCGTTAAATCGCTGCTAAACCATTCATTGTTCATTGTTTGTTTAATTGAATAAAAAGCACACGCAACATGGGCCTATAAGCCTTTCTTTTGATACGTCACGCATCACGTGACAAAACAAACCCGCCATTTTGGTTGGCAAACTACCGATGTTGACAAATCTCGTTTCCCGCGCAATTCGAGTTTCACAGCAGCTGAACAGTCCGCTGACGTGACGTTCGTAAGTCTCTTGAAAATACGAAAGGTGAAAGCGGCCGGCGGCGTCACAATGGTTGTTACTTGTTGTTGTTGCAACAAGCGGCACATGAAAGACTCGGGAATAAAATGTTTCCGTTTTCCCGATTTTGAGGCCTTTCCAGTGCAACGGCAGGCTTGGATTTGTGCCGTACGGCAACACAGCGACTGGACAGATGTCTTTGATGAGCAGTGGCAACCATCACTACATGATAGGATCTGCAGTCGACACTTTGTTTCTGGTCAGTAAACAGGTAAAGGTCTATCACTAGGCCTACATGATCTATGGGCATTGTTTGAGGTTTTTATAAATCATGAAAGCCTCAACCGGTTAAGATTATTTGTGTTTTTATTTCAACAAACCATGGGAGGAATAAATTAAAAACATAAGAATCATGAATGATTAGGCTAGGCTAGGCCAGGGGACCTAGGCCTAGCCTAGGCCTCCAGGCCTATGATAAAAAAGGGTCTATTCTTAGGCAATTGACGAGGCAAACCATCATGACCATGCTAACCAGCATGACAAGTCAAGTGCTAGCCTTGACATGGCCCGCACTGGAGTAGGATAGACTCCAGGACTCTGCATCATCATGCATGCAATAAAATATTTTGGGTATTTATTATTATTATTGATAAATGGATAGTATTATGCAAAGACATAGGGGAAAAATGTAGCTGAACTCATATTGCAATTTCATCATAACCTTGATTTTATTTTAATTATTCTTTATCTTTTCTGATTTGGGATTTTGCAGGAAATTACTCCAGAGATGACAATCATGTGGACTTCGTTCCAACTGTATTTAGCGGAACTACAGCTGACCAACTCAGGAAAGGGCAGGAGCAACTTAAACGTCACGAGAGATGGCAGAAGCGCTCAGATCGAAAGAGGAAGCAAACCACCACTTCACCATCCATGCCACAGCTGGAACCAGACCCAGTGACTAAGTACGTTTGCATTTTTCATATGACATTTGATTTACACACACTATCAGTCTCCTTTTTGAAAAGATCACTTCACTTAATGAGATGTCATGGATGTGAGAGAAGTATCAGGGTTCTCGCGGCATGAAAACAAAAGATAAGAAATGAAGTCTTATATATGGTCAAATAAAAAAAAAACATGTTTAGTGCTTGCCTTTTTGCAAAAAAGGAAGCGGGAGGCCCTTTGATTGATTTAATTCTCCAAAATGGCCACCTGACTAGGCTATGTTGCAAAATGGCTGCCAGTTTTTTGTTTTTTTTATTACCGCCATTGGACTCAGGAAATGACATACCAGCTTTTTATGGGCTAGGCCAAAATGATGTCTGTTTAAAATTTATCATTTTTTGGTTGCTAAAAAAAATGAAATAGGAGGCGGCCTCCAAAGAGCAAGTGGGCGGGAACGCTAAACGTGTTTTTTTTTATTATTTGACCTAGTTCTTTTCTCAAATTCCAGCCCTAAACAGTAAATTAATAGTCATGGAATTTTTTTGAGGACCAATATATTTTGAATTTTAAACTTTTTGTAAGTTCATTTTTGTTTAACTTCAGGCCCAATAAAAAAAAAAAACCCAGGTTATCATCCCTGCCCACATGCCTTTTTGAAGCAACCGCCTTTAATTTAAATTGTTTATACACCTCAATTTTTTTTATAATGCATAAAAATAAAAATTAATTGGTTACTTTGATTAAATACATACAACATTGTTTAATGTGAATAAGTTTACTCTACTTGGGCCAAAACATAATAGTTCCGCATCTGGTTACCCTACCTACCCTGAATGGGGAAAAAAAACAGCACATCACGGCTTTCCCTACATGTATACCTACCTAACTCATGTAATTTTCAAATGCCATGTATTAATCAGAAGCATTTCTTTGGCCTAATGCAAAGCCTAATGCTAATTGCCTTTTCCCAAAATCTGTTTGTTTTTTTAAATTTTTTTTCCAGCAGCTCGCCTTTGCTGCCACCATCCACAAAGAGGAGGAAGGAAAATTGTGTGCACGAAACAACTACCCGACAAGCTTCAAGTCAGACCATGGATCCCCAGGAATGTGACCCACACAAAATGTACCGTGATGAAATAGCAAATCTAAAATCTGATATTCGCTCCCTACATAGTAAAGTGGACAAACTAAAGTGGTCCAATGATAGAATTAAATCTGACAAAAAATGTAAATTCTATACTGGTCTTCCTTCTTATTTAGTTTTTCTGTGGTTATTTCATCAGCTTGTTCATGGTGTGTCTTCTTCGTTTTGCAGATGTCTTAATTTAAAGGATCAGTTATTTTTAGTTCTTATGAAGCTTAGGCTGGATTTACTTTTTGATGACATAGCGGACCGCTTTCAAATATCATGATCCAGCGCTTCCAAGATATTTAATTTATGGATTAAGCACATGGCTGGCAAGATGAAGCCATTGATACATTGGCCAGATAGAAACACTCTTAGACGCACTCTTCCCAAAGCTTTTAAGAAGTCAAAGAAGTATCGCAAAACAACAGTCATCATTGACTGCTTTGAAATATTTATGCAACGTCCTTCAGATCTCAAACTTAGAGCACACACATATAGTCACTACAAACATCACAATACTATCAAAGTTTTAATAGGCATTTCACCTACTGGTGCAGTTATGTTTTTGTCCAGATGTTTTGGAGGTAGAGTTTCCGATAAAACATTGACCCAGAAGAGTGGGCTTTATGAGAAACTGTTGCCTGGTGACCTCATCTTAGCTGACAGGGGGTTCACTATTGGTGAGGAACTTGCTGTACATGGTGCCACTCTGGCCATTCCTGCATTCACTAAAGGGAAGAAACAACTATCTGGACAGGAAGTTGCAGGTTCACGCAGTCTATCAAATGTCCGCATCCATGTAGAAAGAGCAATAGGGCGTATTAAGGAATTTCACATTTTGCAGCATGTTGTACCCATAACGTTTGTTAGAACTATAGATGACATAATTGCAGTGTGTGCTGCATTGACCAATCTTCTTCCAGCTCTAGTCAAGTAGTGTGGCTACCTCAATTAAAGGAACTAAACATCCAATTTGTTCTGTGGACACTACTGTCCATCTCGTTTTATACCCTAAACGGGCTCCTTGCGCAAACAAGAGAGGCTTCTTTGTTACCACTTTTGAGAACCATGTGCATGAATTCCTGAATGTACCAAAGTTTTTAGCCACAGTGTCTTCATGTGACAGTCAGGCGTGGTCGATACGCAAATATGTTCATGTTTCTAACAATGGTCTGCCACTGCCAGACTAATCCGCACCCCACTGACTTCTGATCATGCTAAAAATGCAGTGGATGAACTGGGAACCAGTCTAGGTCTCCCCCAACTCTCTTTCTCTGACTGTTGGGAGTATTTGTGCACGGAGCCCGTAAGGGAACATAAGTACGATGAACCAATCTTTACCATGTCAATAATGCAGTAATGTGACCATTAAAAGGTTTTAAGGCCAAAAAAAAGTCTTGCTCTTCAGTGTGTGGACTGCAGAGCAATGCAGTGGCATAGCCAAAGGGCACCCCCAACCAAAACATCCCAAGTTTCCTTAATTAAAGTGACAAAAAAGGTTTTGGTAGTTTCATCTGCCGCTCTATTTTAATTTTCATTTCCTGATTCCGGTTATAGTATAGTATTTTCATCTAGATTGGGGATGAGTGAAAAAATGCATGCATTGGGGTTCACCGTTTCAAATGCATCTACATCTAGATCTCGAGTCAAGTGGCTGTTGATGTGGGGTTAAATGGTCATACTGTAGTTTTTAGAGTGGTTATCGGTCAAATTCCCTTCATTTTATAGGCAATCTTTATTCCAAAAACATGCATAGGGGTTCAATCTTTTCAATGTAAGATCAACCCTTGCCATTCTTGCATTCACGAAGGTGAAAAACTATCATGAGAGGAATTTGCAGGTCACACAATCTATACAATGTCCAAATCCATTTATTTTACAAGAATAAATAATTTCAACTTAACTTTTTTATTCCATTGCTTTTTGTGCAAATTAAAATATGGTGAAGTACATGTACAGTATAAATGTATATAGGTAGGCCTATAGTTTGACATGACCTAAAGGCAAAAAAAAAAGTCTCCGGTTTCTGGTGTGGAGCTTGTCCCAAAAGTCGTGCGGCAACACAGCTTGTTTTTTGTTTTTGTTTTTGTTTTACTTTTTTTCCAAATGTTGGCTGATGATTGCAAATGGTGCCCGACTAAATTTAGTGCAAAATATATGGGAATCTAGAGAGGACACATAAAGCTTACTTGTATACTTGATCACAACTCCCATGTTTTAAAACACGTTAAAATTGTGCAGCAGCAGATTCCAATCAAACCAGTGAGTGTGGCAGTTTTGAGACATCATATCTTGCATTGAAAGTTTTTTTTTTCATTTTGCTGGTTTGCATGGCTACGGTGACGTGCGCATACCAGAAACCGGAGACTTTCATTTTTTGGCCTAGCACAAATAAATAACTTAAATACATCAATAGTTTTTTAAATATTTTGCCTTCAAACTGACCATACAACTCACAAAAATATTATTTAAATTACATTTGAATTTGAAATACATGTATATGATAAAATATGTGATATTCTAATTCTTCTGCAATATATTAATATTTAGGCCAACAAAATAATTTGTGTGTTTACGGTAACAGTCTGGGGGAAAACAAATTCAGGTAGATAGGTAGGGAAATGATTTTATGCTGATTTTTTTTCTTTCTTTCATTCCAGTTTGAATGTTCTTTTGCAATGTTTGAGACTCATTAACAATATGTGTACTGTATTTTTTTGCAAAATGACAAACAGTTTTAGGATGGCAATTTGGCCCCAAAATTTCCAGGTACCGTAAACATGACATTTTTTTTAGCCTATGGGAATAAATATGTAATTGGTTGGTTTAAAACATGTACACTTAAAACCAAATTGGTTTGTGAACAAACAGTTGCCAGAATTTTAGATTACAGTGTGCATACATGTAGTAAAATTGCCTTTTAGTGATTTGTTGTTGTGTCAGTTCATGACAGACAGCCAATGAGCAAACTTTCCTCACAAACGTCAAAATGAAAGATGCCAATTGTTTTTCCATAAAAAAAATCTTAATTACATAGTTTATTTTATACAGTATATTTAACAAATGTCTAGTGCACTTATAAAAGATTATACATAAATAAATCTGAAGATTGGAGGAAGCAAATCCCCACTCTGTATTGTTTGTAACTTTTGTTTTTGCCGCATTTCACCTTTACTTCAATGTACTTTTGCTCAGTTCTGTTTCATTTCGCCAGGGTGGGGGTGCTGATAGCAGTTGATCAAGTCGGAATTGCTAACTTAAAAAAAAAAAAATTATATACATGTACACGTACATGGTGCTTGATGCATGCACATCCACATGTAGACGTACAATATGTGCAAGCACTGTTTTAATTGTTATACATGTACTTAAGTGAAACGGGCGTTTAGTGTAACTTGTCATGCTTCTGGAAAGATGTAAACTAAGTGTGTTTGGTAATTTGAGACACCGAATTAGTGCAATTCCGACTTGAGTCAAGTCTATCCAAAACTACAACTCTGGCTTTTGTGCAATCTTTACAATTGAAGGCTGGAGATATTGTTTAAAAACAATTCACTGTATTCCTTAATTGCTTTCCACTGGTCTGCATTATGATGAATCTTCTGCAAAAACATTCCTTTCGATGTCCAAACAACAAACAACCCAGATGATACATTTTTCAATTTGTTTATAACACCAATTTGACACAACACTTGCTAAAAGAAGTCATCTTTTTCCTTCAGAGAGATTGTACAATTTTGTTCATTCCTGTCACATTCAAACAGTCAATGGCTTTGGCTCCAGCAAAACTTTGTGGATCTAGGTTGTGTGCATTTTTTTGTTGTGTGGACATTTGACCTCCACACACTGCACCCACAACATGTGCAACTGACCATGGCATCAGGAGATGCTCCAAGAAATGGTGAATCTGGGTCTATGTAGAGCCCAACATTCCACAGTGTAACATTTTGATGGCCCTCTAACTCTAAACACTGTTTCAGAGAAGCCAAGGCCACTGACTCATGATCAATCCCCATTTCATGGACCTGGTTGGAAAGAACGAGTTAAGTCCAAGCATTTTGGAGCAGAGTGAAGAGACATCCCTCTTTGACGAGCCATTCATGAATTTGACCACAGACCCCAGTACTGATGCAGTAATTCTACCATAACGATAGAGGTGGCACAAGTTTGATTTTCTCTGTCCAGATGTGCTTGATGCAATGAGTTCTGCTTGCTCTTCAGAGATTTGCTGACGGTCCGGAACTTCAGTTGCTTTAAGGTGACAATAGGGTGTTGGTAGTTCTGTCTGCAACTCTAGTTTTACATTATTTTCATTTTCTGATGCTGTGTCAGTGTCTTCATCTTGCTTAGGCAGGAGTGAAAAAATGCATGCCTCTGGGCTTACCCTTTTCAATGCATCTAAATCAAGATCTCCTAAAGTGGCTGTTGATGTAGGGTTGAGTGGGCGTACTGACCTATTTTCTTGCCGGCCTTGACTTGACTGATGTTTAGGCTTTGTGAAGCTAAGATCTTTAAGGGTACATGGGTCTAAGTCCCTCCCATTCATGCAGTCTTTGTTCCAACTACAGGCCTTTTCAGTACATGCCTGTGAAGTGTAACCTAGGCGGTTCGCTGCCTCCAACTTGAACATTACTGCTGCAATATGGCTGCATGCCTCTCCAAGCCTGGAAATAAAATATATGTAACACAAAATCATGTTAATGGAAGACAATCTCCTTATCACCCCAATCCAAGAACACAAATGTGTAGGGCCCCTGTTTAGTTTCGATCAAATTGCAGTCAAGGTGTTTTCTTATTTAAATATGCCCTTTTTAACTTGAAGCAGATTTCTGATGACACATTTCTTTTGTAATTGTTGAAGTTCCTTGGGGTAGAAATTCAAATGTTCTTATGCTGTTTATGGTTGGTGCTATGTGATTCAGCACACCTTACGTGTTCACAGTACCCCCAAATTACCCTAAAAAATCAGCACCCCATACATGAATGTTCCTACTGTCGCCGACTAGTTTCATTGGTTAGTCAAATAATTAAAAGTGGATTTTGTTCCCTCATAGGAACCAGGCCCGTAGATACACAATCACCTTGTGAGTCGGCACTAAACCTAGACCTGTTAAGCTAGCGTCAATAACATAGCCAAGTTCACGGGTCTTAAAACATAATATTTTGTCAGATTTTAGTATAAATATTCCAAGTGATTTTGATGCACTTCTAATGACGTAAGCGATTAATTTCGTAAAGCGCATTGATTTTTTCCTGATGTAATGAGCTATGTAGGAATAAATTATTTTGCTGTGCCAACGACTACTACTAGCATTCAGTAGTTGGCTACTGTTACTATTGTAAAGTTGGTACTTGGAGGTACATGTGACTAAGTACCATTTACCCTGAAAAAATATTTGCACTTAAAATCCTTCAACTTGGCTAAAGTTTAAAGAGTAAACCTTGGAATGAATTTTTACAAAACATAAAGTAGGCCCCTAGTCATAAAATATATTTTATATGCTGCTTCTGAAAAGCATGTTGTCCTTTTCGGAATGAACGTTGCAACCTGACGCTACTTTTTTTCTTCAAAATTATATCATCTCATCATAATGATGATTGGACATGTTGGACATGACTCTGGGACTGAGAAACACTTCCAATTTGTTACTGTTAGGAAATACTTCAAAAGTTCTCTCAACTGTCCATAGACTTTGTACACAACCGCTGAAGTGGCGTCAGGTTGCAACACTTTTCCTCGTCACAAAACTAATTGAAGTAAAGCTCTTCTCTTACCCTGCCATGCACATGCAGTGAGCAGCAACTACTGATCCTGTGGATTTGTTGATCATTATCCAGGTACTCACAGGGGGTTTGGTCAAGCTCTGTGAATGAGTGACCCTGCTTCGAAGTACACACACAGGGCTATCTGCACTTACTGAAGAATACAGTATGGCCTGGACAAATCCATTCACAAAGTAGCCGTAGGAGTCCAATGACTTGAATGATTTCATTGAGTCTTTAGTGTATGGGCCAGGTGAATTAATCAAATAATTATACATGTCGCCATACTCGAAGCTTTCAGGCCACAAGGTTGGGTTGTTACTGTACTGCAATCCTCCACCGAACGGATCCGGTATCTGTAAAGTTCCGTTTGGAAATTGAACTGTTAATTTGTCATTGTACCTTTCTCTCGATAACTGATCAAGTTGGTTGACATATGATGATGTACACTCCGACGAACGACTTGCCTTCGGAAAATACAAATGCTCTTCATATATTTGATTAATAACGGATAGTATCGGCCGTCTTCTTGCGTACGAGTGCTCGTCCGAGTCCATTTTACTATTTAGAAAGTGCGCTAAAAAAAGCAGACGTTTGCCAACCAGCAAATGCGCATGCGTCGGTTTCCGGTCAATGTTTACAAACAAAGGAAAGGCCTATTAACGAGAGTTGAGAGTTTTTTGCATGCTTTCTGGTATCTGGTATCCAAATAATTCGAAATCAGGCTTATACATGAGATACAATCTGGCAAGGTCAACGCTGGGTATCTGCGAGTAATAGTGGTTGAACCCGGCCTGGCCGTGGCTCACATTGCGATGGGTCGGTTTGAAGTGCACGAGGTGGTCGATGTGGGTCTCCTGGAGTATATGTTTGGCATCCTCCTCCCCAGTCTCCAGTTTGCCGATGTAGTCGAACCGCACGGTGCAGGGTAAGACAAACTTGTAGATGGGCCGCCAATGATGGTCGAGTTTGCTGCGGTTGGCGTTCACCAGATACTGCACGAATTCCGGGAAGGTGACGTCGGTACCCGACCTTATGGCTTCGGCCGAGGCGTTCTGCCGGTATCTCTTGATGATCTCTCTACCGAGATGCTTCGGGTAGTAGTAATTCTTCTCCTCCAGCTTGTTCCGGTAGGCAGACAGCAACCGCACGAAGGGGTGTCTCACGAAGATGAAGTTGGTGTAGTTGTCCAGGCGATGCCTGATACCTTCTCGGGAGAAAGTGCTGAGTTTGAGCAAGCTGCTTTTGCCGATCTTCTCGAAAGGGACATCCTCCACTCGCTTGTACTTGCCTTTCAGTACCAGGAAGGCGCTCATCCAGTTGGTGGAGGCAACTTTGGCGACCCAGGTGTACAAGATCCGGTGCTCGTCGTTCACGATGAAGTACCAAAACCTGCTCTTCCTCCTCTTGATGAGCTGGGACAGGCTACGCACTTCGCCGAAATTTTGGTGACTCTTGCAGGCCTGACGGAGGGTGGATTGTCGCCTGGCCTGCTCGGCAAACCACCGTGTCTTAGCATCCAACCGACCGGCCGTTACAATTGAGTTTCTGCTGTCGTTAGTGTTGATCATCCCTTGACCAT
Source organism: Patiria pectinifera (assembly GCA_029964075.1). Lineage (NCBI taxonomy): Eukaryota > Metazoa > Echinodermata > Asteroidea > Valvatida > Asterinidae > Patiria > Patiria pectinifera. The sequence continues at coordinate 4,238,478 of CM057147.1, read as the reverse complement.
AAGGCTTGCGTTCACTCTGTGCCGCCGTCATTTCTTCAGTACTGTATCGGTGATGTCGCCCGTCATCCACTTCATCATTCCTTTCCACATGTAGTGGCAACTCAGTACTGTTGGTTCGATAGTGACGGCCGGTGTTTGACCATCCAATCATTGTCAACACGCTTACAAGACTGATTCCAAGTAATGAGTAAAAGATGACTTTGGTTGTCCACATCCTTGCCATGATTACAGTATGGAGAAAAATCTTCCTTTGTAGTATTTTCAGTTTTTTCGGTTTTCAGGTAACAAGCAATTGTATGCAGGACTGGATGCTATCAGCAAGGGATAAAGAATACAAACACGTCTCGTGGCTTGATGAGGGCATCCAAGAGAGAAGCAATAGGCCTATTGGGACTCAAAGAGAATGTCCTCCCCTCCTTGATTGTCATGAAGTAGTAGACTCACTTTGTTTCCTTTGCCTGATCGAAGTTGCATTGCCGGAACATTCTGCAAGAGGTAAAGCGTTTCCTTTTCAGTTTGTGTGCACAAGTTTAATGGTGAATAACTTAATACATGTAATTTCGAAAAGGAGACGACTCAACGGAGAATGAGATGATGATGTCGGTGGATGCAAAATGTGAACAGTGACAATCAACCGATATCATTGAACCCATCCTAGCGGGTCGTTTATCCAGTTTCATTATGTACGTGCCTGTATTTGCCTAAATTTGCCTGTATTACAAATGTTTGACGGTCGGCTCTGTAGGCCTACGTAACTATAATGGGAGCCGATAAGGCAAAGAACATGGCGAAATATCATTCAAGTTGAGTTCTGAAGGTGCTTGAACTTTCGACTGGTTTGCTCAATAAGGCAGATATTTTATGAGCGTTTCCCCGCGGATATACCGCCACTATTATTGTGTACAAATCACTACAAAGAATAGATCACACAGTAAATAAATAACCGGCTTTGGAACTTCGTCGATATGAATTTTTAACTAGAGCGAACTTATATACATGTACTATGGCTGTACTCCCGTAGATCCCCGGTATATTAAAGCATACACGAAATTAAGAGCAACTGGTGTTTACATGACATACTGTCATAATTGTTGGGAAATCATGAAACATTTCTGAATTTGTGAATCATTTTGTAGGCTTTCTTTTTGCAGGATAAATCCAAGTCACTTTACTTTTAATTTTGTTCTGAGTGAAAATCATCCTCGACTGTATCGATTGGCCACACTAAAATCTCACCTGCGTACACGACGATCCCTATTACAGCAAAACACCCGGCCTGCAGCTGTTCCGTCGCTAATACTTGCACGCCTATAGTGTGCCTACGTTACATGGATAAAAATGATGGAAGTGGTTTTAAGGCTAAATTCTTGAATTCAAGGACAAACCTCCACAATAGTGACGTTAACGTCACAAAGCATTGGTTGTTCACTGGGGCATGTTCGCCTCTTGTTATCGGCTTTTGTGGCAATTGAGTGTAAGGTAGGTGTTCAGTGCATGCCATACTACCCAGTTTATTGTGTACATATCATATATAGTGCAGTGGCATGAAATAAATATATATATTATTTACAATTTTAGGGTATATTTTTTTGAAAATTAAATACCATCTAAAGAAATATTCTGTGGAGCAAAAGCCCATTTTAAAAGCCTTCGATTCTTTTGAAAATACAATTTTATACTAAATTATAGGGGTTATAATATCGCCGAGCCTACGGAAGTGTTAAAGGGACATAATACAAACTAAAGAAATAAATAATCATGACTTATTATTAAGTCATACTTATGACTAATATCTTATAATAATGACTTAGTGTTAGGTCATTATTATGATATATATCTCATAGTTACGACTTAATTGTTCAATCATAATTATGACATCTCATATTTATGGCTTATTATTAAGTCATAATTTTGACTTATATCTGATAATTACGACATAGGATGGGTATGGAATATCTCATAATTATGACTTAATAATAAGTCATAATTATGAGATCATAATTATGATTTAACAATTACCAAGTCGTAATTATGAGATAGTGACTAAGTCATTATTATAAGATATAATTCATAACAATGACTTAATAATAAGTCATAATTATGAGATATAATCATAATTACGACTTATTTCTTCTTTTTTAGTTTGTATTATGTCCCTTTTACGCTTCCGTACCGAGCAACCTAGCTATAATTTTGGGCTGTAGGTGATTCTACGGAAGCTTGAATTGCCTTCCGCGATACCGCGTTACTGCGATAATTTATCACAGAAATCCAGAAATCAGAGATAATTCCTTCCGCGATACCGCGTTACTGTGATAATTTATCACAGAAATCCAGAAATCAGAGATACCTATTCCGCGATACCGCGTTACTGCGATAATTTATCACAGAAATCCGGAAATCAGAGATAATTCCTTCCGCGATACCGCGTTACTGCGATAATTTATCTCAGAAATCGAGATACCTTTTCCTCGATACCGCGTTACCGTGATAATTTATCACGTGACACCGCGCACTCATCGATTGTAGAGAGGAGACACATCAACCTCGTCCTCAGGGTGTCGAGCAGGGCGCCCACCACTACCTGCTCTCTTACTATTGGAAACACGGTTGGAAATAAAGTAAGCACTGGGGACGAGGTTGGAGACACATATGAATTTAAAGCTCCGTATACGTGATAAATTATCGCAGTAACGCGGTATCGCGGAAGGAATTATCTCTGATTTCCGGATTTCTGTGATAAATTATCGCAGTAACGCAGTATCGCGGAATAGGTATCTCTGATTTCTGGATTTCTGTGATAAATTATCACAGTAACGCGGTATCGCGGAAGGAATTATCTCTGATTTCTGGATTTCTGTGATAAATTATCGCAGTAATGCAGTATCGCGGAATAGGTATCTCTGATTTCTGGATTTCTGTGATAAATTATCGCAGTAACGCGGTATCGCGGAAGGATTTATCTCTGATTTCTGGATTTCTGCGATAAATTATCGCGGTAACGCGGTAACGCGGAAGGCAATTCAAGCTTCCGTATGATTCATGTGGGTTTTGTGCCGTAGCCCAAGCCAGGCAGAAATTTCAGTTTATTTGTTGTTCGATCTTGTCATGTGGTGGCGCCCTCCATTTGTTGTCGTGGTTTAAGCACGGCGGGCAAATTGGAAGTAATTAATCCACTTAGCACATATTATTTTATTTTCAATGTTGAAATTTACTCTAATTTATAATTAGATTTAGTTTAGTATTTTATTTGACTGACTAATTGTATATACTTTTATGTTTGCCGCAATTTAAAGAATTGTTATTTTATATTTAACCGAACGAGCCTGTATTGGCTCGACCATTTAAAATTTAAAAACCAGCAAATGCATTGGCGCAACGTGCGTTTCTTTTGATGGATAAAGTCAATGCGCTTTTCTCCTGAAATAAAAAAAAATTAAAAAACCTAAACATCGGACAACAGTTTTTGAGCGGTTGGAGAAGACTTGTATAGCAGAATAATGGGGAAAAGTGAGTATTATGTGTTTTTTTGTCGGGATTTTCATGATTTGTGCAGAAGTTTATGTCCAACGTCATGAACGTCCAGACGTCTGGCATTGTCCAGTTTCCGGACAATTGACAGGACGGATAATCACGCAGATTCAGAATACGCAGTGGCTATTGTTACGGCAGCCGTAACGCATTTCCCATTTTCTATCGTTACGGTAGACTGCAACTTTTATAAAAACATGACAAGAAAATATAAAATTAGAAGGAAAAAAGTGAATTTGAACGTTATGAAATTCGGACCTATTTCCCTTTTAAAAAAAATCCTCCAAAGCCTCAGGTTAGAAAAGGAAAAAAATTCGAGTGCAAAACTGAGATTTGAACCCGCAACCTCGCGGTGCAAAATCCTTCCCTCTATGATCGACTGAGCTGTCGCACTGCTCACTGAAACGTGTGGAAACAAATAATTATCGAAGTGGCTATCGTTACGGCAGTCGTTGTTTAGCAGCCTCTACGATACTTTTTTGATACGCACGCAGGTTTATAATTATTTGTTTCCACATGTTTCATCGAGCAGTGCGACAGCTCAGTCGATAGAAGGTAGGATTTTGCACCGCGAGGTTGCGGGTTCGAATCTCAGTTTTGCACTCAAAGTTTTTTCCTTTTTTAACCTGAGGCTTTGGAGGATATTTTTTAAAAGGGAAATAAAGTCCGAATTTCATAGAGGGCGGTATAAAGAGCGAATGAGCATGAAGTAAATTGTGACCAATAGAGGGCGCTATAGAGAGTGAATTTTTGACAAGTACATAGTATATATACCGAGTGAGATGGCTTGGCATGCTTGGGGTGTCTTGGATGCGCAGATGCAGGGTGGATGAGCATGAAGTTATCAATAGAGGGCGCTTTATTTACCCAAGGACTCTCTACTGTATTTACCCTATCCGCTCTGTTCACAAGTACCCCCTCACCGGCAAAGGAAGTATAGTTAAGGGTGCGCGGCCACTGCGTGTACATAGAACAAATCCCCTGGTGTACGCGCGCCACACACAAGGAACGGTGCGCGTCAACCAGCGAATTGTACCGCCCATGGGACGTCGTTGCTAGGTAAAAGGACGCCCTCTTTTGGTAGTGCACGGAGCTCATAGCTCATAACTCATCTAAAACCAACCCCAACCTACCCACTCATTCCGTCTTGGATGCGCGGATGCGGGGTGGGCATAAAGTAAATTTTAATCAATAGAGGGCGCTTGCCTTGATGCGCGAATGCGAAGTTGGCGTAAAGTAAATTTTAATCAATAGAGGGCGCTTTATTGGATGCCTGGATGCGCGGATGCGGAGTGGGCATGAAGTAAATTTTAATCAATAGAGGGCGCTATAGAAAACCGACTGCGCATCCACGCAGCCATGGATGCGCGGATATAGAATGGAGTGGCCCTGTATTCTGTAGTTGTGCCAACACTTTTTTTAACAGCAATCACAAAGGGTAGTGATCTAGGGGTCATCGTGGAAATATCTGGACTTTTGACCCTGTGCACAAACCCAATGGGACTGGTCTGAAAATTGTGTTTTTCTCAGTACATGCAGTAAAAATTCAAAATTTGTCACTGCTAATTTTGACATTTTAGGACATATTGTCACTTTCTGATGGCTGCTAGGTCATTTTTAGGGAAAAATAAGTGATGGCCAGATATGGCATGATGTATGGGAATCTTTCCGCTGCTTTTTTTCTTCATATACATGTATATAGGCCTAGGGGCCTATCAATCATCTCAATCAATGAAGGTCAGTCATTGTAAAAATGATGATACAAATTACAATTGATATTGTTGATAAGACAAATGCAACAACAACAAAGGGACAAAAAACACAGTTTTATATGCCTGCTCATTGTAAGCCAGTTTGGTTTTCCAACTGCGTGCGCGTGTGCACAACAAGATTCAACCATTTTTCTTTTGGGATAAACATGGCAGATTAATTCACACAAGGCTATGGGGGACTTGCGAACCAAATCTGCATTCTGTGCAATTTTTCGTGCAGTCAAAAAGACGATGGAAACTTCAGTTCGCACAACAAATCGGACACCCAAAACACCTAAAACCACTTCGCTGTCCAATGAAAATGTTTCTTCAGAAGACGACAATCTCTTTAATTTTGCTGGTAGACCTACTGGCTATGCTTTTGCATGCATATGATGAAGTTACAAACAAAATGCTTGTCTCCCATAACATTTTGAAGAGAAATTTAACAACTAGAGGTGTGTATCGGAACCAAGTACTGAACCGTTGATGTCGTGTACTGGTTCCAGATTATGAACAACTAATTCCAAAAAATATGTCAACAGTTTGCTCAGTTGTTTTTTGGTTTGTTTTACCTCCTAAGGAAATCGCAAGCAAAAGAAAGAAGCGACAAGTTCTGAGGCAAATGCTGCTCCAGTGCCTGACAAATCACCCAAGATATGTGAAGAGAAACCTAACTTTTCAGAATTCAAAGTTGGTGAAACTGTACATGTAAGTATTAAAGTTCAAAAGATGATTTTATGGAGGATTCTGTGAGTCGGTGCTCGGCAAAATTCATTTCACTCTGTCCTAGCTCCAGCTGCAATGCTTATCAGGAATCCAACATTTAACACTAGATTTATGCTAGATCATGCGCTCCAATCGAGCACATGATCAAGCAGAAAAGTTGTGATTTTTGCCTCGGGTAGTTATCAGCATTCCAGATTCCAGACTCCAACCACTCTTAACCCTAACCCTGCCAGACGCAGCACAGTGCATCAGGTGGAAAAGTCTGGTGCACTTTGATGGAAAATGCTACCAACACCAGTGCAGAAACCGGCCACTTCTGAGACACTGAGAGCTAGTCCCATGGAACAATGCCCGAGTTGTATCCTGCTGCGTTGGGGGACCACAGACTCTGAGGCAGTTTGGCCTCGAGACTTTTGACCTGATGGATCTTGCTACACTGGGCAGGCTTGTCACTTAGACAAGTGTTGCATGTTGCTGCGTTTGGCAGGGTTTCTAGCCAAAATACCCTGGAGGGTTAGGGTTAAGGTGTTTAACACCTCCCAAGCACACATTGATTCCCTTATTGCAACACGGTGGTTTCCCATTGAAACCACTGTCTTCTCAATGAAGCGACTGGTGTATTCTAGTCGTCGTCAGACTTAATGTTGTTGGAGAAAAAAATTAATCTCCAGGAAATAAATGAATGTGGAAAGCAATTCAAGCAGGGGCGTGAATCTCGGGGGAGGGGGGGGGGGTATCCCCCCACTTTTGACCAGGGGGAAATGGGCTATTGAATCATCCCCTTCCCCCCAGCGATCAGAAAAAAAATGCTGATTTCAAGGTATTTGTCGAACATCCCAACAACCAAAATGTATTCATTAGCACTGGAAAGTGGGGAAACCAAGTACAAAACTTTTAACATTGCTGTTTTGATGTAAGCACTAGTATACATATTGATATATATCTTGAAGAGCGTCTCCTAGTGTAATGTAGCGCCGTTTTCATGAAGACGCAAGTATACATATCCTGAAGAGCGCCCCTAGTGTTATGTGGTGTCCAGGCCGTGGGCCCCCCCCCCCCCCCCCGGCCCACTTTTCGAATTTATACGGCCGGGCAGTTTTTGGATTTTGATCATCCCCCATCCCCCCCCCCACTCGCCGGCACAGGTTTACGCCACTGAATTCAAGTGAGTTATATATTATTTTTCTTTAAACAGAAACCATCCCGATCGCCCGTGAAAGATGACAAGTCTAGTAAAATCACCAGCTATTTTCCAAGGAGCCCCGAGGGTCGACTGCAGCCAGCTCCCCCACCGACTGAAGCATCGGTAGAAACAGAGAAAGGGGAATCATTAGGTAATTTTAAGCCCATCCGTAAAAGTTACTCAAAATTGTTTTCCGTGTTAAAGGTGCAATTTCGGCTAGATTTTGCAAAAAAAATTTGGGTCTCGTAACTGAATTTCATTGCTTACCATGTTAAAAACAGGTGTGCCTGTTTAAACCACCTCCAGTGATTGTTTTCTTAAGCCCCAGTCACACGTTTACGATTTGCAGCTCTACAAATATCAACGAAAAATACCAAGAATCAATCGATCATGATAAACCGTCAAGATTTGTGAAGATGTTGACTTTCTAACACCTTGACTGCTGCGCCCGAATATACTCGGGATAGCTTTACACCCCGGCAGGTGCTATGCCCGAGTATATGCCCGGGATAGCAGTAAACGTTGTGCTGCCCTCTGTTGAACAACCAATTGTTGTTCAACAGAGGGCAGCACAACGTTTACTGCTATCCCGAGTATACTCGGGCATAGCACCTGCCGGGGTGTAAAGCTATCCCGAGTATATTTGGGCGCAGCAGTCAAAGTGCTAAGAATGCACTATGGTTTCAGGACGAATGACCACAACTGTCCTACGGTTTCTCTATGAATACACCACGGTTTGTCTAGAATATGGACGGATTGGTGAAGAATATCAACGGTATTACTAAGAATAATGACATTAACGCCACGGTTGTCGCGATTCGGCCACGGATGACCAATGTTCTCCTATGAAAAAAGCTTGGATATTCATAGTACAACCTTAGCAGAACCCTAGCACATCCAGGCATGTCCGTAGGACATTCGTACCAAATTCGCGGAGATTTCTACCACAGGTGAGCTACGAATCTCCAAGAATATGTAGAAATAGCCACAAATAACACTACGAACACTACGGTTGTCCTACGGATGTCCCACGGTTGCACTACAGATTGATTTTCATGACTTTTCACCACGGAAGTTTTGAACAGTTTAAAACATAGCCCCTCCACGAATAGCCAAGAAAGATGACGGATAACCACGGAGGTACTAAGGATGAATCATAGAGCTATATTAAATTACTAGAGCGCTAAACTCATGTACAAAGTGATGCCTGCTGGGCGCATCCATGTTTGTGCACAAACCTAGAGAACTAGAAAGTTTGTACGTATTTTGTACGTCTATTTGCATTTCTGCATTTGTATTCCATATCGGTGCGTCATCGAAGCCGATACGCCAAAAACCAAAACGCAAGATCAGCAAAACGAGTGGTCATTTTGCTCTACGCAATAGCGCAACGCTTGTGCGTATCTGCTGCAGCCTTGATTAGGCCACACCTCTGGTTTCTGGTATGGAGCTTGCCCAAAAAGTGATGCAGCGACGCGGCATTTTTTTTTTTACCTGATTTTTTTGCTTCAAATGTGTGCTGATGACTGCAAATGGTGCCCGACTAAACTTAGTGCAAATATATGGGAGTCCAGAGAGGCCACATAAAGCTCATTCTCGACCATAACCCAATCTAAAAACATGTTAAAATTGTGCAGCAGCAGTATTCCAGTCAAACCCGTGAGTTTGGCGGTTTTGAGACATCATCTTTCATTGAAAAAAAAAACTTTTTCATTTTGCCGACGGGCATGGCTACGGCGACGCGCACGCATACCAGAAACCGGAGACTTTTTTTTTTTGGCCTTAACACGCTTAAGAAGTTTGCTTACGTTCTACTTGCGCGTTGCATTTAGAGTACACTTTCAAAATTCAATCCATCTAATTTCATTATGTTCTACAAACACGCACATGAATTCAAAATGTCTGCACCCAGGAAGGCTTCAAAGCGTCTCCGCGTGCAAGAATGAGGAGTTAGCGCTCTAGTAATTTAATATAGCTCTATGGGATGAATGCGGCACTCCCACGGTCTATCACGAATTTCAAACCGTGGAGATCCGTAGCTCCAAACCATAAATGTGTGACTGGCGCTTTAGGAAGGACACCATTTCAGGCAGAATAAATATCACAGGGTACTTTATATCATTCCTATCTTTGAGCAAGGTTTCTGTCATGAAAAGTATAGTCCATCATTTGAAATTTGTGCATTTTGTTCGTTTGAAGCAACAAAAGTGCTCAAAATCTAAAGAACAGTGCTGAACAACTAACCTGATGAAGTTTCAGCTCAGCTTCAGCTGTATATTTCAAGAAAAACAACATTTGTAGGATCTCGATTTCAAATCAAAAGTTGCTGAATCACGTTTTGAATTGGACCTGAATTCAGGGTCAGAAACATGTTCTCACTGAGCCGATTTCTTCAAAATTACAGCTTGCCAGAAAGAATAATTTCACAGGGAGTTATAGTCCCCTTACTCTTTTTTAACTGAGTATGTTTTTCAACCATAATTACGCCAGTTACCTTTTGGAAAGCTGCAAATGATGGACTCTGGCTGTAAATCAGTGGTAACCTTTCCGAGTGCTTGCAAATGATCCTACATGGCTTTAAGTGGGATTGTTGTGGCTTTTTGCAGCTCTCTCAGCCCGTCTCTCACCGCTCGGCCTTCTCACGCCAGACACGACACCAACCAAAGAAATATCACAACCGCCTCCCCGGCCAACCCACCACGCTGACCCCACACCCCCTCACCACAGACCCGCAGAGACACAAGAAACCCGGGGTGAGCCTGCAGACCGCCCTAAAGCTGCCCAGAAGCTTGAATATGGCGTGGCGGCCAGTGGGGAGGCAACTAGAGTGGGCGGCGGCTCGGCCGAGGGAAAGATGGGAGGAGCCAAGGTCAATGAGGGAGTGGCCAAGACAGAGGAAGGCAAATCCAGCCGGAGGGGCAAAGGCAGATCAAGGAAATCAAAGTAAGAATCATATTTGGATCAATGGACCCTTCCTACCTGTCACTGAAACCCCAAACCATTTCTAAAACTGTTGGTAATTTCTAGCCCGGATCTATGGTAATGTTGGGTAAACCCAACCTGAAACTTGTCTATGTGAGCCGATTTGCTGATTAATTATGAAAAAAAGACTTGACCTCGACATTCTGACCATTCAGCAAGCGCTTTCTATATCGTATCTCGTCATGGATATCTATAAATAAAATCTAAACACGACATCTATTATTGTTGTTTGCACTGTGGATTGAGCAGGAAAGTCTTCGGTCACGTGCTTTGTAACGATATGTTAGGCGATACGCCAAGCAATAATAGAGCTGGCCAATCACAGTCATGTCTAGGTTTTGTAGATCTACCGTATGCACGCCCGGCCGTTGTATTTCAAAAACACTCCATCCGAGTCAACCAATCACAATCTTAGTCCAGATTTTGGAATGAAATGACGTCTCGAATTTAGTAACGTTGACTCTGATTGGCTGGTGCATGGCAACTTATAAATTTGCATTCCTAGATATGTCAGACGTTCAACAGGAGATATGTCTCCGTGGAGAACGGGTGATACTGGCACTAACCTGAAACCAACCCAACCCCAAATCGACTTCGGGTCGGGGCGGGTCAGTTTTCCTTAATTTCAGTGAGTTGGGTCGGTTTCGGTTTTGCGTTTGGGATTTTCGGGTCGGGTTGGGTCGGTTAAGCCATCTTTATATGTAAAACCTCAAATAAACTGGTAAAAATCTGAAACAGTTCACGCGGTGCAGAGTTACTCTGCCCAGTACGACCAACATCAACCCGTCGCGCAAATGTGTGTAGTTTGCGGTCTATAACACACAGTCTATAACGTGTAGGGCCACTGGTGTAGGTCATGTTTCGTGTTCACTGTACCGTACGTTACGACTCTTACTGCGAGACAATGATTTTCACGCAACGTGGGTAAGTTGAGGCACAAAAAGCGGACACAGTTGCCTAAGCCAGATATTCAGGAGTTTTTCTGGTTCGGGTTGTTTTTTTTGCTTGAATTTTTGTCGGGTCGGGTCTGATTTGGGGAGTTGGAATCGGTTTCGGTTTAGATTCGGTTTATATCTGTGATGCTTTGGGTCAGTTTTGGCCTGGTCATCCCGAACCGATGTACAACATTAGTCTACGTGTGCATCCCCCCCCCCCCACCTCTATGGTACGCAGGACCAGAACGAAATCCCCAAGTTGGAATTCTTAAAGGGAATATACATCATTTGCTTTTGTTGTAATTTTCAGAAATGGATGGAATTGGGGGGTTGGAAATATATAGCAAATATAGTTACACTGACTTTTTTGAGGTTTTGGGTTCGAAAATGCTATAAAAACCAAGAAAAACAATCATTTTCCTGTAGTCTGGTTCCCTGTCTCCATTTAAGAAGAAACAGAGCAGTTTACATATATTGGGGAATTGTAAGGCCAGGGAACCAGTCTAGCTGGCTTGTATCCGTTCATAGGTGTGTAATCGATTGCAAACAAGTGCGATGGTCAACTGGGGCCAGTATTTTAAAAAAGCCAGTTTTTTCCAACGCTGATCGGCCGATCAGCGTTGGAAATTGATACAAAAATACCACTTTTCTTGAAAATGACAGTATACCAGGTACCATGATTTTACAGGATGCTTTACACTGTCATTCACTAACAGTCCAGCAAGGTATTTCAAAATGATTTGGTAGTTTTATTTTTTGATGTTTGCAAATGTTGTATTTTCCCTTTAAGTACCAAAAGCTTGATCTCTAGAAAAAGTTTTACAATCTGTCCCATGTATAAGCCGCAAGGATCTCTTGCTCAAAAACACCTGCTGGATCACAATATTCATTGAGCTCACACGCAGGAATTTACAAATTTTAGTGTAGTGAATCCATGGTCCTCCGATGATCATTTCAGATGGTTTTATAGTATTGCACCATCGTCTCTTGTTTCTCTGCAGGCAGGCCAAGCAAGTCCAGTCCCCTTCCATGACGCTGAAAGATTACTTCCCTGTCCGAAGGAGTAACCGGCGCTGCAAGTCTGCAATTGAGGTCAGGCATTCCGGTATGATCGGGGAAAGAAAATAAGGACTTGATGACCGTTTAACCCATTAACACCTGTAATACACTGCATTACATTGTATTAACCCTAACCCCATTAGTTTTTCTCTAGGCACCAAATGCAACTTCGTTATAAGGCCCAAAAAAAAAAATATTCATTTTCAAAAAAAATATTTGGTCAGACCAAAGTTCCGGAATTGACGCGGCCACGCGGCTTTTTTTTTTTTTTCCTTTTTTTTTTCTTTCGTCAACTTGGATTGTACAGACAAGGTGGGTACTATTTTGCTTTTTTGGTGTCCTCGTGTACATTGGTGGCCTCCATAATTTGCCTTGGTGCTTTCGATCATTTGCCTTGGTGCAATTTCCCATTCCTTGGTGCTCTTTGGTAAAAAAAATTGAGGAGGTGCGGAAATAGAGGGCGCTGTTGGAGTTACCCCGGAACATTTTGGAAAAAAAAAAGATTGACGCGCATGCTTAAAATCGACGCGCGCGCTGACCAGAGACCGACTTATTTTTTTTGAAAGAAAAAAATTCTTTTTTTTGAAATTTGCAGCTTGCCAAGGAAGTGTCTTTATTTAAGTATCTTTTTTTGAGTATTGAAACAGAAGAGGAGTAAAGTTAACTCGTTTTACTTGCTTCTCATCCCCTTACTTCCCTTGACCCTACCGCTTTATGACAAGTAAATAAATTGGTAAGAAAAACAAGAGCTTTCTAGCGTCAAAATAGGTCACGTGATTAGTTGCACGATTTTGTCGTGTATAATAACAACATTTCAAAGTCACTTATGTGTAAATTGGACTTAAGTCAGTCAGGTTGGCCCCTCTTGGACCAGCGATAACCTACCTGTAAGACCAATTGTATTCCACCCAAACCTTGGTCAAGATTTCGAACAGGGCAATGATAGTAATAGAGGCATTGTTCACTGTGTATTTTCAGGCTGAAGAGACAAAAAGACTTCACGAAGCTGTGCTCACAGGGCAAGAAGAAGGAGTGGAGGTAAAGGCTTGTACATGGGTCTTTCCATGAAGTTGGGGAATGTTTTGTGACATTCGGACATACTTGTAGATTAAGTAGGCCTATAAGAGCTTTGCTGGGAGTATCTAAAATGTTGTAAATGTTTTGTATTGACTCCTAGTTGTTAGAAAAGAATTCTGAGCATTGAGATGCTATTCACAGCATTATTTTATGAAAAACAGTGATGAACAAGTAAGAGAATAGTCTAGGCGCTAGATGTTGTTTATGGCTTAATACACCATAACCCGCCGCAGCGATAACCCGCCGCCACGAGAGGGCCTGTCATGACCAACCAATATCACCCACGAAGTTTCACGAATCCGTACGTCGGAACAACAACAACTAGGCCAACTCCTCAAATCTCCCCCTGAAAAATGGGAGAAACTAGTGCGCATGCGCGACTTCTGCAGGCAATTACTGTTCATTTTCAGTCCCACACATACATGTACTACACACAACAAAAGAGCTGATCAGTGAAGTTGCACAAAGGTCTTGCTGCATCTTTCACATTACTGGAAGAAATTTAAAAAACTTAACTTAAAACTACTTAAAAAATTGTTTGAATGCGCACTGCATATATTAGGCCAGACAGGTGCTTGCGCATTACACAACCAGTACGAGTTGGCTTAGACGTTGTTCCGAGGGGTTCCTGGGTGATATTAGTTGGTTGTGATAGGGCCTTCTCGCAGCGACAGATTATCGCTGTGGCGGGTTATTGGCAGGTTAAAACCAGCAAAGGGCCTGGTAATGGTTGTCGCCAAAATTGTTTAGAAGTAAAAAAATTGACACAATTCTGATGATGCTTTTCAACAATTCAGTCCATGTTAAGGCAACTTCTATTGTGCGTATCCCTTGTGCGGTTGACTGTTCTCAAGCCTCCAGTTTTAAGCGTGCATGGCACGTAATGCGTGCATGTTGCACTGAGTGCTGCGTTTAGCGACCGATGTTAAACATTGACCAGTGTTTAAACAGTGGTTTAAGACCACCTTCATGATAGACTCTTGGCCAATGGGAATGGGTAAACTGTCTCAGATATTTATGAATGTTTTTTGTACAGCTGCAGATGTTCGTAAATGAGTACATTAAACTCCGGCTAAACCGACATCGTACAACTCGTCAAATTGCTCAAGTTGGCCATCTGACTAAATTGAATCTTTTATTTTTAAGTCAGCTTTTATAAGTCGCCATTTTGCTCAAGTCGTCGTGTTACTCTCGGTCCCCTTTCCATAAAAAGCATTTCAAAATCCTTTGTGTAAGTCGGCATTCAACAAATCCCGCCTTGGCATCAACTTCTTGTACTGCGGTTGGCAAGAAGTGTCGAGTGAAAAGTGGTTTGGCACGGCCCGTAATCGCTGCATGCATTGGTGTCTCAAAAGGGTGTCCTACTGCACACATCACATATATGCGTCGTGAACATATCAAAACCAGTACCCCCTCTAGTCTGTACGCATGCGCTCTGTCCATATTTGGGGTTGTCTTATTGAATGACTAGTGCTGCAGTCAATGTGTGTGTGGTATATACGGGACCACGCACGCACGCATTTAATTCGTTACTGTGCACATACATATCAAACAAAGATCCTATAGCGACGGCGATATACGTGGTTCTCCAATATCAATAACCCAAACGTGATGACACAATTTGAGGATTAATTTGCTGGATTCAACTCAAGCATTAAGGAGATAATCCAGGGTAAATCGAAGCCAATTAGTGCCATAAATCATGTGTGCACAAGGCCATTCATGTAAGTTAGCAAAATGACGACTTACAGCAGATGTCGGCATTTGCGTAAGTCGTCACAAATTCTTGGGTCCCGAGAGTGCCAACTTAGCCGGAGTTTACTGTATTATCAGTACAACCCTCTTCATTGCCTTATTCGTTTGTTAGGTGCAAGACATTGTTGGCAAAGGAAGAGGCGTGATTGCAACCAGAACGTTCAAGAAAGGAGACTTCGTCGTGGAGTATCACGGTGATCACATCGACATCGGCACAGCAAGGGAGAGGGAGCGAGAATACGCAGCCAATCCAGGCATAGGATGCTACATGTACTACTACCAGTACAAAAACAAATCGTTCTGGTAAGTGGGGTTTGTGGCCGATTTCACGGAACTCTAAGACGCATCCTAGAAGGGTTACTCGTCTTAACTCGCGACTCGTCTTAGGATCGATTTCACCAAACTTAAGATGCATTTAACACGTCCCAACTTCCGTACCGACGAGGTTGAACTCGTCTTACCTTAAGATCAGTCTGAGGGTCATCTTATCTCAATAATGCATGTGTTAATTTGTATAATCATCTGGAAATCATTGCAACATCTTCTCGTTAAAGATGACGTCATAAGGCCTAAGATGAGTTGCAAGATAAGAGAGAGTTTTTGAATGGCCCGAAAATTCACGTTGCCCAACATTTCAGTTATAACACGTTTATAATGGCCGTGACTTACGCAACACATTATGGTATAACTAATGCAAGGGCGGATCCAGAACACAATTCGGGCGCAATTCAAAACATGACTAGGCAACTTTTGAGGTGAAATTGAGCTCCTAGAATATTGTTTCTTCAGAATATATAGCATTCACCGAGCTGAAACTTTGTTAGTTATGAAGCACCCGTCTTTACATTTTAAGCACTTCTGTTGCTTCAAACAAACAAAAAATGCCCAAATTACAACTGATTTTTGCTACCTAATAGCCCTAACAGTCCTGTTATGACTGTACAAAAATACAAACAGCTATCGTAAATGCTGAACAATTCTCCTTGTCCAAGATGTTCAGATTATTTGAAATTTTGCGAACGCGGCATAGTGTCAGGAGCTTTAAAGGGAATATACATCATTTGCTTTTGCTGTAATTTTCAGAAATGGATGGAATTGGGGGGTTGAAAATATAGAGCAAATATAGTTACACTTACTTTTTTGAGGTTTTGGGTTCAAAAATGCTATAAAAACCAAGAAAAACAATCATTTTCCTGTAGTCTGGTTCCCTGACTCCATTTAAGGAGAAACAGAGTAGTTTACATACATTGGGGAATTGTAAGGTCAGGGAACCAGTCTAGCTGGCTTGTACCCGTTCTTCGGTGTGTTATCGATTGCAAACAAGTGCGATGGTCAACTGGGGCCAGTATTTGAAAAAAAGCCAGTTTTTTTTCACACGCTGATCGGCCGATCAGCGTTGGAAATTGATACAAAAATACCACTTGTCTTGAAAATGACAGTATACCAGGTGCCATGATTTTACAGGATGCTTTACACTGTCATTCAGTAACAGTCCAGCAAGGTATTTCAAAATGATTTGGTAGTTTTATTTTTTGATTTTTGCAAATGTTGTATTTTCCCTTTAAGGGCTTTGCTTATACTGGTGCACGATTAAGGTCAGTGATACATTACTTCTGTTTTCCTCAATTAAGGCGTTTTCATGTATTTTCCTATTAAATTCCTGTGTGACACAGCGTGGATGCCACGGCAGAGTCCGGACGCATCGGCCGTCTCCTGAACCACAGCAAGTCCGGCAACTGCACCACCAAGCTCATCAGCGTTGACGACCGGCCCTACCTCATCCTGGTGGCTGCCAAGCCCATCTCCATCGGGGAGGAACTGCTCTACGATTACGGTGACCGAAACAAAGAATCCCTGCAGTCACACCCGTGGTTGGCACTTTGAAAAGAAACAGCATGTCTCTTTTATTTATTTTTCGTTGTGTGTCCTGCCTGAAATTGAAACTTTAGACACCTCTGAACCCACTGTTGGGGTTTCAGAGATTCCACGAGGAATATTGGGTCAAATTTCTTGTTTAAAATTGGTGAAATATCAGCCAAACGGCTTCCTGTGCTTTATAAGCTTGTTGACATGCCAATCTTGCAAAGGCTTGCGCATTTCAAAATTTCAAAAGTTCCAGTTAGAGTAATCGAAAGCTGAAATTATTAAGATGATGCATAGCCCTAGAGTATTTCCAAAGGAATTTCTTTGCCACAGTTGGTTTGAAAAGCGCATGTTTTGACAATAGGACCAGATGACTCGTGAAGACTTGTGAGCGAGTCAGTTTTGACTCTGAAATTTATTGGCCTGATTTGAGAACATCCAGACGACAGTTGAAAACATGGGAAACTAAGTACAGTAAACTCTGGCCAAGTCGACATCATACAACTCGTCAAATCGCTCAAGTCGGCCGTCTAACTAAAGTTGCGATTGTCTGTAATGCATCTCCATTTGTTTTTTGAATTTCTAAGTCGGCTATTGTAAGTCGCCATTTCGCTCAAGTCTTCGTGTTATTCTCGGTTCCCTCCCCATAAAAAAACACAACAAAATCCTTTCTGTAAGTCGGCATTCAAAAATATCACGCACTGCATCGACTTCCTGCACTGCGGTTGGCAAGACGTGTCGAGTGGTTTGGCGCAGCCCCTGATCTGAATGATTGTATTACTATTTTATTTACGTGGTCTCCACTATCAATACCCCAGCCTGTGATGATAAAATTTGAGGAGTCATTTGCTGGAATCAACTCAAGCATTAAGGAGATAAACCAGGGTAAATCGAAGCCAATTAGTGCAGTGAAACATAATGCAAAATGTAAGTCGGCAAAATGACGACTTACAGCAGATGTCGGCATTCGCGTAAGTCATCACAAATTCTCGGGTCCCAAGAGTGCCGTCTTTAATAGCCGGAGTTTACTGTATTTTCAAATCAGGGATTGTTTACCTGATAAGGTTGGTTATTGCCCCAAATGAAACGCACGCAGATAAGACATGATAGTTCTCTTTTTACAATTGTACAGGTATGAAGTATTGTGAGTCTCTTTTTTTTCCGAGTACTGGTCAAGTGAGGTTGGGTTTTTATGCCACAATTTACTCAGTGGTCATGGGTGTACACGTAGCTCTCTGAACATCAGGTAAAAGCTTTGATAGGAGAAAACTACGACTTCTTTAAAGTTAAGCCCCCAAAAGAAGCTCCGGTTTCTGTTCTGCGCGTGTCGCCGTAGCCATGCGTGTCGGCAAATTTTTTTTTAAAACTTCAATGTAAGATACATCTCAAAACCGTCAAACTGACAGGTTTGACTGGAATCCTGCTGCTGCACAATTTTAACGTGTTTTTAGATGGGGTTACAATCGAGTATCAGCTTTATGTGGCCTCTCTGGGCTCCCATATATTTTGCACTAAATTTAGTCAGGCACCATTTGCAGTCATCAGCTGACATTTGAAGAAAAAAAAGAGGGGGGGGGGGGGAAGCATCACTGCACCACTTTTGGGGCAAGCTCCATACCAGAAACCGAAGCTTTTTTTTTGTGGCCGTATAGCATCGTGTCTTATTGTCAGTACTATTCATTTGTCAGGAATCACGGTGCTTCCAAAGGTAGAAGTTAAAACCAAAGCATTGCACTGTAATATTAACAAATCTGGGTGCATGATCACTGTACATGCACAAGGAACCCTTCAATGGAGATACCCTTGTGCCTGCTATTGAACGAAGCAACTGCCCCTGGATGGATCATCTGAACAATAGCTTGCACACTGCTTTCGCCATTGAAGGGGGCCTTTGTGAGAGCATTGATAATGTGCCCGGATTGGTCTATTATGCTGATTGCCGTCATATTTTGCACCTAAGTTAGTTTCAATTAAAGCTGTGTATTTTTTATTGAGCAGTATGGTTTTGAATAAATTAAGTGGTTTTTAAGGATGCAGTGTGCACTTTGAATTTGTCATTGGTTGTTCTGACACGTAGGAGCAATATGACCCACCCATGTTAAGGTTTACATATGCATGCTTTTGAATTAACATGCGATATAACCAAAGACTAAGAAAAACTGTGATTGGACTTGAGAACAACGCAAGTTCGAAGCATTCAGTGTATTTGTATAAAACTATCTTTACATTTTTGGTTCCTTTTAATATTAGAGGGAATATACAACATTTGCAAACATCAACAAATAAAACTACCAAGTTGTTACGAAATACCTTACTAGGATGTTGGTATTAAAATGACAGTCACAAACATTCTGTAAAATTACGGCACCTGGTGTGAAGTCATTTTCAAGAAACTGGTATTTTTGTATAAATTGGCCGACCACCGTTGGAAAAACCTAACTATTTTTCAACTTCTGCTCCAAATTTACCATTTTTTTCAGTCAAAATTTTGTTTGCTATCGGTTACATGTTCATGAACGGGTGAAAGCCAGCTAGACTGGTTCCCTTACCTTACAATTTCCCGGCATGCATCTATAAATTGATCCATTTCATCTTTAGTGGAGTCAGGGAACCAGACTACTTGAACATTTTCTTTTTTCTTGGCTTTTCCAGCATTTTCGAACACAAAACTTCAAACATGTCAGTGTAACAATATTTTATCTATTATACAAACCCCTCAAATAGTTCATTTTTGAAAATTGTAGCAAAAGCCAATGATGCACATTCCCTTTAAAGGTATTGTAAAACATAATTGTTGTTAACTGATTGTGAACTACCAAAACAAAAATTGAACCATTGATGGTTACAAGAAATCAAAAGTTTTTTACAACAATTTTGGCAGAAAAAATGAAATCGATTGAAACTGTCAGGAAACTTGAAGATGCATATTGTTCCCTAAAATACATTCCTACACGTCTTTGCATTTTGTTTTTCCAAAGAAATATCTAATGCGTCACAAGTTCGTGTCCAAATCAGTCAAAATTTATAGTTTTCCCCTCAATTTATTTTTCCTCGTATAATCGAAGTGGTGGGGAAAGGAATATTGAAATGTGTTCCTCTATCTTGCATCAAAAAGCATTTCTGAGTTCTTTGCAGAAAAGTCCATTTATGACCAAACTTTGTTAAAAATGTAAGACTAACCCGATGTTTTTGGTTCTTTTTGGGTTTTTTGCCCCGCCCCCATTTTGGCTCCCACGAATGGCATTGCTCTTGTAAAAACGTGTCCAAACGTCCCTAAAACATATTCATACATGTTCTCTCGACAGATATGTCTTTCAAAAGAAATAATGCTTCAGAAACATCTTGGGCAAAGTCAATTGATATGGATAATTTTGACCCAAAGTCTTGAAACAATGGTAAACACATTCGGAGAGCACTGTTTGTACAAAGGCTGTTTCTATTTTATGCAAATACCTTCGCGGACGGTTACTGCGTGATAAGGCACTGTAAAATAACTGGTTCCCGCCCAAATACGTTTGGAATCACAGTGATGTTTATTGGAACCACTTCGCGGAAAGATAACGTGCATCCGAGTGATGTGGCACCATTGTGGCCCTGCAGAAATAACTGGTTCGCGCCCCATTGCTTAAAATCATATGGGAATAATAGTTAAGGGAATCAGTGACCACTTAGCAACCAAACGAATCCCACATGGTTGTTTCACGCACTGGTAATTTGGCGGGCACGGAGAAGTTTCAAAAGTCGTCACAACACTCAAAGTAAGTTTGCCACTTTTAGCCCCGAAAATCAGTCATTTGGCCCTAAACAACCTCTGTATGTACCTATGGAATGCTTGCAAATTGAAAACACTGTTCAAAATATTAAGCATTGTTGTGGATTCATGTTGAACGGTTTGGTTGTAAAGTCATGTTCCCTGACGTGGGGCACTTCGACGTTTACCGGCCCCGGTGTTCCTCATGTAGTGTTGTCAAACTTCTTTGTTGACAAACTTCAGTGAAATTCTGGTACTTTTACCTTATTAATGCTCGCTATTTAACCTCTGTGAACAATTTCGGTGTCATGAATTTTAATCCGAAATTCAGAAACGGTGGCGTCCGGAAATTGGGCACAAAATCGGCCGAGTGTTTCCTAATTAACATGGCGCACTTGAAAAAATCTCGGAATTTAAGAATTTCTGTAAAGTTAATAAATTCTGATAGAACATTATTGTCCCTGGCCCACATTAGGCCCTATATCCAAGTAAAAGTGTGTCAGAAATTAATTTTCTTATTTTAGGGGGACATTTCAAAAGGTTCACTGTGCACTTCGAAATGACTACATCGGAAAAACGCCAAAACAAATTGTAGAACTTCTAACTTTGTAACGGGTAAATTAACTCGTGATTTATGAACGGGAGTGATTACAACTTGATGAAATTTCACTTTCTGTGAAATGTCAGTTAAAACTTTTGACAGAAGGTAGGCGCTACCGCGCCAGGCGCAAAATCAAAGTGCGCTACGTTAGGGGCCGCGCCACAATAGGGTACATCAACAATATCAACAATACATATTTTGCTGTGTTGGAGTGATTAAATCGCAATTAGTGTCGTCAATTTAATATCTCACTGGCTTTAAAATGACAGGTTGTATGGCTGACTTGTCACTGCGCAGCTAGCTTGAAGCTACATGCTATATCTCTTGTTTACCTTAATAAGGAGTGGTTGAAATCACCCGGGGACCCACCTGCCAAATGGGGGCGCTCTTGAAAAATGACCATTATTATGCACACTGCAAATAATATATATCCATTTTCTCGGAGCATTGTAATGCTTTTTTTTTTAGGGGGTTTGCGTTTTTTAGGTTGATGTCAAACCTCTTCAACCATTTATTGACATAATTGCTGAACAAACAAAAATTGTGACAAAAATCCGCCGGGGGGGGGGGGCAGACTGCCCCCTCTGCGTGTCGTCCCCCCCCCCCCCCCCCCCTGATTGGATACGCCACTGGTCAACCCACGACAATGTCCAGCTACTGTTCCGGAAAATAGTGATAATTTGTAGATTTTGTGCTTTGACTTGCGTCGTGCCGTACGTGCAGTGAAGTATGTTACAAGAGTTTTCATTAGAATCGCCGGTGAAAGCAAGAAGCAACCCATTCATGCAGGGCTTGCCGAAGCTCCCTGTTCCTCAGATAGTAAATGACCACATTCAGCCAACTGTTGCTATAAAAGATCAAGTTTGAAAAAACTATGGGCAGCAGTAGGCCTACTCCGGGGCTTGAAGACTTTATCACAATTAAGACGATAGACGGGATCCAGCAGATGAAGACCGTCATGGTTATGATGAACACCGTGGTAGCCGACTTTGTGCTGACTCTCTGCGGGGCGTTCTGACCACCCAAATCAATCTGATTCTGGGCGGCGATGCGTCGTGCCTGCTGTCGTGCAACGCTAAGAATGTACATGTACAGGATGAAAATTGTCACAAGGGAGATTGCAATTACAGATGCCACAATGGATCCATAAATAGTGAGATGTGAGCTGAGACGGCATTTATGAGGTGCGTCTGGCGATATGGCATGCTGTATAAAGATGCCAAATACAATTATGCCGATTGCCAATGTCATGCTCCACGTGATAGCGACAATTATCTTTGCTTTCTTCAAAGTCATCAGTGTCGGATAGAGCAGCGAGTAGACGATAGCAACAAAGCGATCCACTGTCAGGAGAACAAGTGAAGAGATACTCAGTGCACCAAAAGATTGTGATATACCACCCCAGGCGGTGCACAAAAATGAACCCAATACCCATTTCCTGTTGAAATGCTGCAGTAGCTCAGGGAGCACCCAGAACAGCCCAATGCAGATGTCGGTCACGGTGAGGGAAGCCATGAACACCTGGGTCGTTTCTTGGATGCCGCTGGCGCGATGAAGCACCACCAGGCATATCGGGTTGAGAGTCACAATCAACACGACTGTCAGAGCTGTTAAAGCGCCGACGGAAACCTCGTACGCGTCCAGTTGGGGGTTTGGCTCGCCATTCCACAAGTCAGTAAAATTGACAGATTGTGGATTCATGGTGGTTTGGTCGTATGTAACAATAAATTTTAGAATTTGGTGTAAATTTCCAGAGTTTGCGCTTACATTTTATCTCATCTCAGGTCTACTGGCTTGCAGGTTGGGTGACTTGATTTTCAACGCACATCGTTCTCACTGCTGCAAGTCGGCTAGTCGCTTGTTGCAATGCCTTGGTCTTTAATTACTTGCTGCCTTTAATAAAGTGGCACGGTTGACATAAGTTATTAATGTCTGCCAATTTTCCCCACCAATATCCTCCCTCTAGATTAGCCCTTCGCTTGACTAGTTGGCATTTCAACTCACAAAGTGACATATTCCCATAGCAACTCAGCTATCACTCTTCCGGCGTTTGCCATAATTGGCTAGCCAAGTTGTCGGATCTTCACCTATCAGTTTCAAGTCAATATCATTATGTATATTGATGACTTCAGTCATTTGCGAAACGTATATAAAGACAGCGAGCAATATTGCTGTGCTTGTATTGGCCATCATAGTACTTATTATTACGGGATATCGATAATTAGGGCCTGATGCAAAATATTGCCCAACTTAAAAACCGTGCATTATACTGAAAATTCGGAGTTCCATGACGGCCTACGTGTTTTTCTTTCCATAATATTATATGCTGGGTAAGTACAGAACCGAAACTCAGAGATAGGCCCTCACATTATGTAGCACCAAAAATAATTATGACTCGCTAAGCCAATTTAATAAACTACTTTTACGTTAATTAATGCTTCAATTGCTATCCGTTCAAATTATCACCATTTAAACGAAATGAACCTAAATCTGCATGATTCGTCCAAAAATGCAATTTCAAGAATATTGTTACTTAGTGCGTTACCTCCCGAGTGAAAGTTGGAAAAAAGTCACTCGGGTGGGACTCGAACCCACGACCTCCTACTTTCTAGTGCAGATGTCAGTCTTACCACTCAACCACCGAGCTAACGGGATCGGTTGGTTGGTTCGAATCTGATGTACATAGCAGCGGGTACCGCATGAACTACTAACGATGGAATTTTTGCGTCGGGGTGATATAAATCAAATTAGGTTTTGCCCTTCACCGACGTTTAAACACTGTTTAACTCAGTGTGTTACCTCCCGAGCGAAAGTTGGAGGGGAAAAAATCATTTTGAAGGGCAAAATCTTTGATTTATATCACCCCGACGGAAAAATTCCATCTTATAATATTGTTACTTGTCTTCAAACAAGTTACCAGCGATAAAGCCTCGGTTTAAGTGATAAAAGTATTCCAAAAAGTCCTTTTGAAAGCCCGTTTTTAAATAAAAAAGCGCAGTTTCATAAAATTTCATTATTAGGCCTATAAACAGGGTTGCTGTTAAATAACGATATTGTGTTTACTATACAGTTGTTGAAACAAGTATTTGTTATATAGTCAGAACATCGCACGATTTTTGGAAAAACTTATTTTAGTGTTGTTTCATTTAAATAGTGTTACAATTTGAACGTGTAGAGCAATTGAAACAATGTTCTTAGTTTAATCAATGAATGGGCTTACAAGTTATAATTGAAATTTGGAGCTATAGTTTTTTTTTATATCAAATACATTTGTTTGCTTTGTTTTGGGGTTCCCATTTTTATAACTCACCCCGGCTGATAATTATATGTTTGTTGTGTGAAACGTTATCCCTTTCATGCCGAAAAAATGTCGTTTCGCATTTGATGTTGTAAGGGCTGTAAAAATGCACACGCGACGCTTAATATGGAATATGTCCGTCCTCTGGCCAGAACTACATGTTGTTGCGCACGCACGTCCCGTTTGTCGATAGAGGGCCTCCTTTCATCGCTGTAAACATGGCGTCTTTGAAATTATTGCGGGAATTTTGTTTCAACTAAAAATTATAAGTTTACTGTCTTAGATACGAGGTAAGCCCAAAAATTGTGGTTTTCCGTTTCTAAAGATGCGTCAGGAATCAGGATACGACATTCGTTTTAACGGAAATACCTCCCAGCTTGGAATATCCAGCTCGATGGACCATGGACATGATGGACAGATGGATGGACAGTCATTGCTCATGACACGGACACAGCCATGACAGCCGGACAACAGAAGCTGTTGTGTTGTTGTTTGTTGATGTGGTGCCGGTGACACGTACGGAAGAAGTACTGCCCTTTGTGCCATTTCATTTGGAGTGGATCTGGATGAATCAAGGAGTCATTGCTAAGGTAAGCCCCTAAGGGATTAAATGTTATGCGCCTATCAATTGTTTTGGAATTGAACCGGAATTCCAATTTCTGAAACACAAATCCACCCAAAACGGCGATTGTAAAGTAGGGGCCCTGTTTTGTTTTGATCAAATTAGAGTCCAAAATGTTTTTTTTATTGCTCAAAAATCACCTTTACAATCAAAAGCAGACTTTTCTCTAATGACACGTAGCCTATTTTGCAATTTTAAACAGATTCTAAGTTGGGATAGAAATCACGATTTTCCTGCGTGGTTTGTGCCTTGCGATTCAACGCGCCGTGCGTGCTTACGGTACATCGCGCGGTGATCACCATCTTTATTTTCGGGTCGCGTGTTGTCGCCGCGCTGTCGTCGTCATTTTACCCCCAAATTTCCCTCAAACTATCAAAACCCTGCCCTCTATCTATGACATACCTGTTTGACACCAACAACCATGACGTCGCATGAGCCGGCCAATGATAGTGAAATACATCTTTATGAATATTTATTTCTCATGAATATTTAGTTTATTTCAATGGCTACTTCAAATACGTCCAAAGATTGATTATTGCAACAGCGATCGTGCGCGGCCTAGCAGTTAAACTAAAGAGTCTCGTGTTCAAGTGGGAGTCCAAGGTTCGAATCTCGATTAAGTAAGTCAAAGGAACAACTTTTGGCGCTTGAAAATTAATTGAAAAAAAGTTGTGGCCCAGTACTGAATTTTTTCCGACACTGTAAATATGTTCAGTTCTCTTGCCCTACTTGTCTTTCATTTTAACATGTTTAAAAGTCTCTTTGAACAGTTGACACAACCAAAGGTTGCAGGAAATTTTAAAATGGCGGCCATCTTGTAAAAAATAAAAAATAAAAAATAAAAGGCCCCGCTTCCTCCCTTTTTTCAAAAACCCCGGACGAGAAACTTTTTTTTTTTTTACTTCGCCTAAGTCAATGGAACAAGCTTCCTGAATCTATTGTAGAGGCTTGCAATACTTCAAAGTTTAAGCAGATTCTAACTATTAATGGGTCTTCAATGTCAAAGTAGTAGGCTACACACTAAATCTGCAAGTTATATGCCCATGGCTGGGAGTTTGATAATGACCCCTTTGCGCCATAGCATGTCGTAGGCCTTTTCAACGTCTAGGAAAACCGCAAGGGTGATTTCTTGGTTTGCCCGGGCTTTATTGATAGATGACTCCAAATTGTTAATGTGGTCTTTGGTGCTGCGGCCTATTCTGAATCCACTCTGTTGTCTGCTGAAAAGATCATTTGTTTCACTAATGTACCAGAGAAGACGGCAATTAACCATTAGTTCCATCAATTTAAATAAAGTGGAGGTAAGGGCTATAGGTCGGTAGGATGAGGGATTGGCCGGATCTTTCCCCGGTTTGAGGATAGGGATGAGAATAGTTTCTTTCCACTGCAAGTATTCGTGAAGTTTGATGGGGAGATGTTTGATGACCATATTACTAATTCCGTCTTTACCAGGGGTGGTGCACTTAGAGGCATCGATGGCATGGTTTACCTCATCAATGTTAAAAGGCCCATTAATAACACTGTCATTACTATTATAACTAAGTTGGACATTATTTTCAGCATCTTGTTTAGTATTGAAAACGGAGGGGTTGTAATTGCTACATGTAGTAGGCCTACTACATGTACTTATTTTGGTGAAGTTGTCGACAAGTGCCTCTGCTTTATCTTTATCTGTGATAGCATCGACATTCGACATCATTGTAGTGGACATCTGGAATGTTTTCTTCTGGGTTGAGTCGATCTTTTTTACTTTGTTCCAGATGAGTTTAGTGTTAGTTTTAGTTGTAAGGTTGCTGAAAAATTTCTCCCAGTCGTTCCTCAGTCTTGATGGTTTTCTTAGCGATTGCTAAGATTTCCTTACTTTTTTCAAAGCCTCCCTTTTCTCCTCAATGGCCCGTTTACAGTATTTATTCCACCAAGAAGTAGGCGATTTATGATGATTAGGCTCTGTTTTAGGAATAGAGTTGGTCATGGCAAGGTCAAGATAATGTATGAAATTGATACACATCATCAATGTTAGCTGAGTCATCCGGTTTATTGATGAGTCGATTGCATTCATCTTCAAATTTTCCCCAGTCAGCTTTTTTCAGTGACCATCTTGGTGATTTATTGGAAGGACTTTTGTGATGCGACGATTGACTTCGATGAAAATCGGGCAATGGTCACTTCCCCAGGTGTCGTCGAGTACTGTCCAGTCACATTTGGCGGCTATGCAAGGAGAAGCTAGTGTAATATCAATGCAGGAGAGAGAGAGCAGTGAGATGAGTTAATCCTAGTTCCTTCTCCGGTATTAAGGCAAACCATGTTGTTATTGGATATAACGTCGTCCGGAATTTGCCTGTTGTGGTCAAGTTTAGAACTGCCCCAAAGTGGGTTGTGCCCATTGAGGTCTCTGCAGATGATATAGGGTTTATCATTTTTTCCTATGATCTGGTTAAGAGAGTCCAAATCTTGTTGGGTACAAGGTTTATTAATATTAATGATGTTGATTTTATTCTTGCAGTCATCATAGATTTCACCTATTTTAAATTCTACAGGAGTGTCAGAGCCAGATTTGTACTTAAACCCAACGCCATATTTAACAAGAAATGCACATCCTCCACCACTTTTTTTGGTGTTGTTTTTCCTGTCACATCGGTAGACATCGTATCCAGGCATTTTGAAATTTTTGTCATCTTTCAACCATGTTTCTTGTATACAAATGATGTCAGGTTTAGTGGACCAGGAATTAATAGCCGCTTTAAGTTCTTTATGGTGTGCTGTGAGAGATTGTGCATTCCATTGTAAAATAAGAAGACTACCGGTAGTCATAATAGAGGAGATATTCATGATGTCGTTTTTGTTTGCCTTTGGGAAGTTGATTTCTAATTTGTTGGTTAGTTGGTTGAGAGTCGGTTTTCTTCTGCTGTGTTTGCTGAGTATCAGCTTTCCTTGTGCCGGTTGGTGACTGCGACCTTGTTCTGCCCTGTCTACCGCATTTTTCTTTGTTTTTTTTTTGTTCTTCGGGGAGAGGAAGGAGTTCAATTAGAGACTTTGTTACATCTATTCTCTTGTCTTTGTTCTAGATGGAGTCCCAGATTTGCATCACCCCAGTGAGTACATGTAGTTCTAGGATGTTTTGTTCACTGCAAAGGCACTGATGCGTAGGCTCCGTTTGTGTGCTTTGTCAAGTTCATGTATGAAATTGTAGTGTCATCAATGTTAGCCAAGTTTTCAGTATAGTGATGAGCTGATTACAATCTTCTTGGAATTTTCCCCAGTCAGCTTATTTGAGTGACCTCCTCGGTGAAGAGTGGGTAGTGCTTTTGTAGATGAGGTGGTTAACGTCAATGACAATTATTACATGGTTTGAGGGTGGACAGTCGATATTAGCTCCCTGAGGTATTGGAAGTTGATATTCGCCTCGGTAACTAGTTTGTCAAACACAAATTAATCATGATAAATCAATGACCTCGCCTGTATTATCAAGCAAGTACTGTATTTCCTACATCTTTGAGATGAAAACAAAAAAATATAGACTTTAATAAGCGAAGATGAAAAAGCTGAAAAAAAAGCATGCTGCTTCACTCACGGAGAAAAAAATGTGCAAGAGTTAAATATTGTTTGTGTCACATTGTCGATCAAACAACTTCCAAAATCGCTGCTGCCATAATTGTTTATGCGGTGTGACTAGTATCAGACTTAGTCTTAGTTGCTTTGCTGCAACCACCTTTTGACTTTCCCAGCAACCTCGTTACAGTGACAATATTTCTCATGGAATTGTTGGAACTTCTCAGGGAAATATCAGGGAAAACTCAAGGAATCTTGTTTTCACAAAGTGCTGGGAACCCCAAGACTTACCCCCTCGATGGTATCCTCTCAAAGAGAGAGAGAGTTAAGACAAACTTATGAACGTACGGCTGCCTTAAGCCTGACACCGACACGATTCGAGCTTGTTGACAAGCTAGAATGATTCTTGCGTACTGTGCGTGTGCACCAACGAACCAATACATTATGAGCACTTGTGTCTTGTACATGGTGCTCACACCGTGGCTGACACAGCGCCAAGTACATGTACATGTATGTGCATTAGGCCCCCCCCCCCCCAAATATCCGGTCTCTGGTCAGACCAAAGTTCCGGAATTGAAGCGGCGATGCGGCTTTTTTTTTTTGTCTTCAAGCTTGGATTGTACAGACAAGGTGGGGTACTATTTTGCTTTTTTGGTGTCCTCCATGTACATTGGTGTCCTCCATAATTTGCCTTGGTGCTCTCGATCATTTGCCTTGGTGCAATTTCCCATTCCTTGGTGCTCTTTGGTAAAAAAAAATTGAGGAGGTAAGTCCGATTGTCTTGAAACTTGGTGGGTAGGTAGATAGTGTTAATAGTATGCAAAATCTGAAGTGATGTCATGATGACGTCATCACCTATAATTTTTATTAATTTGTCATCTTTTTTTACATTTTCTTCTCATACAAAAATTTGACAAAGTATGTTTTTTAAACTATTCCTTTACACGTATTGTTTTAAAAATGCGGAAAAGCCTGTGTCCTGTTCATCGAACAGGCAAAGCTCTAGTTATTCCTTATTTCTCTTTTTTATTTTCAAAGTCCTTGGCCCGACACGGAGTTTAAACAATCACACTTTAAAAAAAAAAAAAAAAAGATCTTGATAGCATAAATTGCAACAACTTCTTTCAAAAAAAATAAAATTAAGATTGATTCACGAGGCTAACTCTACCAGTTTTAATATTCAATGACACTCATCATTAAGCAACACTAACATAGCAAAATTATTTCCGCAAGATTATTACCTTTTCACAAATTAATGGCATTATTAAAGAACTGATTGAAGTTGACTGTCTTTGATAAAGCCCATTACGGCTTTTGCAATTATCCTGAAAGTGGGCTGACTTAATTATTATTGACAACCTGAATACTTACAAATGTAGTTACACGTAAGAGACAGTGGCATGCATGTCTCTGCTTTTATTGTAGCTACCATCTCAAAAGATCTTTTGTCACGTGGTTGGTGAATTTTATTTTTAAAAAGTCTTGCTATTAGATATTCACTGGTCCAACGGTAGACCTTTTCAAACACGGGAGTCTCTCCGTAATAATCTTCTTCGCCGTTTGGCGGTAAGCCTGGTTGAAGAGACAGTAAATGACCACGTTGAAGGCGCTGTTGGAATAAACCAACCAGAATGTTAGAAACATGAGCCAGTCCGGACTGGCCCAATCCGTTGAATCCTCCACGTTGCGCGTCAAATTAAAAGGTATGTAGCACGCAGAAAACGTCAGCATCACCACAAGAAATGTCTTCAGCGCTTTGTGCTCCCTGGTGATGTTGTTTTCTGCATTCTGGTTACGGTTTTCCCGTAGCTCATGTTGGCGACTGATGCGAATGATGCGATAGTAAAGTCCCGTCATGACAAGCGCCGGGATGATATTAGCACACACAAGGCCACTTAGGTTTTGCACATTTGTATCGTTTCTGTAATAGCACAACGCTGGGCCGGCGAAATACTGGGCTCCTATTAAGAACGCAGGTATTGAAACTACTATTGTGCCAAATAACATAGCGAGTACAAGAATGATTGCCCGTCGTTTGGTGCACCATACGGGAAACTTGTACGGTTTTGTTATTGCGATGTAACGATCAACATTCAGGCTGATAATTGAAAACAAAGACATGCAGAGAATCGTATTTATACAGAAGGTGTAGATGTTGCATCCTATGCTGCCAAACGGCCATCGGTTAAGACCCGAAGCGACGCTGGTGAGAAGTGACAATAACCCAACGAGCAGGTCACTGGCCGCCAGCGTAGTCATGAAGACCTTGGTGCTGTCGGCCAAGTTGGTCATGCGGCGCGTCACAGAGATCGAAAGAATATTGCCAGCTACAATCAGCAGTCCAAGGAGAATGATGAAGCAAGTCCGCAGAGCGACAAAAACAGGCGGCAGTTCAGTGTAGTTGCTTGATAAATCAGCCATCTTGGGGACTCAAAATATGCTAATTTATAACATTCTTTAGTTGACAAATCCTTGCTGCAGTCAATCTGCAGTTCAGTTCTCAAAGTCGTAGGCTGCTCTGCAAATTCCTTGAAACCTCTGTGAGAATGAATTCGCAAAGTTTATCAAAAACGTTGAGTTTAGTGAGCTCATTGCAAAGTCAAGAGAGATTGGGAGCCGAGCTATTGCATAAAGTGTGAATCACCGCAAAGGGAGTGCTCGGGATCACAGCTAAAAATGACTTGTTGCTGCTATGACAAACCACCCATATTCAGTGCATTGTTTTACTATAAAACAATTCCGGTACAGATGACAATGTGGGAAAAAAATCCTAGTCCATGGCAATCATCTGCGACATCTCCCTCTCTCTTTCACCAATAATGTCCGTGCAAAGGCTTGGCCTGGAATGTAATTAAGTCTCCATGTACGTATGCTTAAGAAACAGGCCAATCAGATTAAAGTAAGGCAGTATTGTTAAGGTGCCTGGCAACCAATACTTTACTTCTACGTCGATAATTGACAGTGCGTCCAATTGGATATCTCGTCAATTTGCTTGGCGTGCACAGTGTGGACCAGTGTAGACTTCTGTGCAGAACAAAAAAACCGAGAGCTACATGTACGAGAGCTTTAAGAGTGATGTCTGTCTTCGGATATATACAAATGCAGAAAAATATACAGTACTTTCCTCAGAATCGTCGTGGAAAATCGGTGCATGATTTCCCCTGACCAAAACTCCAGTCACCAGAACTTTTTTTATGGCAGTCAATTACAAAAGCACTGCAATTTCCTCAAACCCATCGGGGATAACAGACCCATAATTTGCCTTGGCCGGAACTCCAGGGTTCAGCAGAATTTTCTTCTGGTGGGTCAATCTCAAACAGCCTCCCTCGGTTTTTGCTCAGAATTTCGGCAGTCTGTGCCGTAGCAAAGCACAATCAAAACTGCCACTGTACATGTATAGAGGACAAGCCAGCATAATATACACTCAGCCCAGTACACTATCTCAGTTGAAACCTACATGTAATCTGGCAGTTGATGTCAGGAAGACCCTGTCTGTTGCTGCGATTGCTTTTTGTTATGCCAGGTCCCTATTTGTGGCAGAGATTGATGTCGTCATTAAGAAGTCCATTACCCAATTTACCAAATGGCACGTAGCTCCTCCCCCCATACAACCCTTATTTAATGGAAGTCACTGACACAAGACTGAAGTCTCACAAACGGCTAAAACTGATGAAATGATGAAATAAACAGGATTTTTTCCTGTTCTCTCTTTTTTTTTTAATTTTTAAAGTCCTTGGTCCAACACTGAATTAAACAATCATGCTTTTAAAAAAGAAAAAAAGGTCTTGATACCATGAATTGAAACAACCTCTTAAAAGGAAAATAATTAAGATTGATTCGCGAGGCTAACTTTACTAGTTTATTAAATGACACTCATCATTAAGCAATAGTAACATAGCAAAAACTTCATATCCGCGAGATTATTAGCTTTTCACAAATTTATGGCAATATCAAAGAACTGAGGGACGTTGACTGTCTTTGTTAAAGCCCAATACGACTTTTGCAATTATCCTGATAGTGGGCTGACTTAATTATTAATGACATCCTGAATACTTAGTTTAGAGACAGTGGTATGCATGTTTCTGCTTTTATTGTAGCTGCCACCTAAAATATCTTTTATGCCACATGGTTCTTGAAATTTCTGTTTAAAAAGTCTTGCTACATGTATTAGATATTCAACAGTCCAACGGTCGACCTTTTCAAACACGGGAGTCTCTCCGTAATAATCTCCTTCGCCGTATGGCGGTAAGCCTGGTTGAAGAGACAGTAAATAAACATGTTGGAGGCGCTGTTGAAATAAACCAACCAGGCTGTTAGAAACCCGAGCCAGTCCGGAGTGGTCCAGCCTGTGAAACCCTCCACGATGCACAACATAGGGAACCACGTGTAGCACGCAGAAAATGTCAACGTCACCACGAGAAACGTCTTCATCACTTTGTGCTCCCTGGTGCATTGTTACCAGCGTTCTGGTTACGGTTTTCACGTACATGTAGCTCGTGTTAGCAACTGATGCGAATGATGCGATAGTATGCCAGTCGTGACAAGCATTGGGATAGTATAAAATCACTATGAATTAATAGAAGAACAATTATGTTCACCTCGTTTGAATTGCTTCCGAAAAAACACATTACTGGGCCAGGGAAATACTGTGCGTGTACTCCCAAAACCAGTAAAGCCATTGAACTTTGCAGAGAGAGAACCGACAGAATGACGACAAGTACGATAATGCGTCGTTTAGTGCACCATACGGGAAACTTGTACAGTTTTGTTATCGCGATGCAACGAGCCACATTCAGGCAGATGATTGACTACATGTACATGGAAATTCAGAAAATTGTATTCTCACAGTATGAGGCAATGGTGCGTCCTATGTCACCATATGGCCACCGGTTAAGACTTGAGGCGACGCTGTTGAGAAGAGACAATAACCCAACGAGCAGGTTGTACGCCGCCAAGGTGGTCATGAGGACCTTGGCAGCAAAGAAGGTTGAGTTTCTTTTACATTTGGTGACAATTTTGGTGACAATATGTTGCTTCCAAAACAACTTAAACAAGATGTTTCTATAGGACTCCCAAATCGCTATATCATCTGCATACTGTATAAAAGGGGACCTACATGTAGGTCCTAAAATCTCCGAAAATTTCACGTTTTGGATTGTTTACCTATCCAATTTCAGACATCTGGTTGAAAGGAAACCAACTTACATGTAATGTCTAACTGTTTCCGAGAAAATAAAAAACCCTGATTGTTTACATGTACATCAGACACGACGGAGTACGAATATGTTTTTCCTGTTGTTGTCAATGTATGATATAGGGGCCTACACGTTGTGTCATGTGTCTACACAACAGCACCGTGCTCGCAAACAGTGGTGACCAATCACCAATGCACAAAATGTGGTTTCTTACACGTCCGCAAAGGGTGAACACTTTATGGATGAAATCACAACTACTGTAGCACCCAAACAACTCGACTTTTTGGGGTCCCAAAAGTGGACCCGAAAGTCGTTCTCACATATGCATAATACAGGAATAACACAAAAACGCCCAGTTTTTATAGGATAGTTGTGTGGATGTTTTTATATCCTACTTTTAAATGTTCTTTCCGATGAACATCATTTCATTCAAAGCGCATTTTGTAGCCCATTTGGACTGTTCCAGGATGCAGTGTCCCTTAAAGACACATGAACATCAGGTGAAAGAGATTGTCGAAGACAATATTAAACAATAGAGGGCTGATGACGCTGCCTTGTAGGGCTGTGCATCGGAACCGGGTACCCAAGTTCCCGACCGCCAATGTCAGACACCCGTTCCAGGTTATGGAATCAAGTAATAATACCGAAGTCTTATATAGCGCACGTATCTACCAACAATTAGGTACTCAAGGCGCTGGAAATTATGTCTATTATTAGAGACAGGTATATGAAGTACATGAGAAATATGAGAACCATTATGTAGCACCTTTTTTAATGGTTTACAAGGTACTGCGGCGCATTAAGCAGCCACTGCCAGAAACACCGGGGCAAACCCCTTCTCTTAGCAATAAGTGTTACATGTATGTGTTACTGGGTTCTTTAATGTGCATTACACAACACACGGGACCTACAGCTTTACGTCCCATCCGAAGGACGAAGCAATAATGGTAAAGCGCCTTGCCCAGGAGCGCAAGCACCATGTTCCCACGGTCAGGATTCGAACCCATGTACCACGGCACACAAGTCGAACACCGTAACCATTGGACCGCAGCACCCCACAAAGAAGTACCCGTAATCATCTGTAGAAAGTACTCAGTAACTTCTCAGTGAATGAAAAAGAACAGCTTTGAATGTCATGATACTTAGAGAAATTTCAAAATGAAAAACAGACTTAGTGGAAGACAAAACCAATTCCATGTTTACCATGCTTGCAATACAAATGTAGTTGCAGATTTTACCATAAAGCTAAAGAGCATCCTGCAACTTGCATACTTGCACACCGGTGCACTGAATGGTGGCGCTCAGTGATGCATGACCCTAAAAACAAGGTATCATTGAAAAGCATAAAAATTTTGCTTTCAGATGATACCAGTTTTATAGCCAGTAAACATTCAGTCTTCAGGTCCACACTGGTTCTTCAAAGTTGGGTTTCCTTTTGAAACACCCTGTATAGGGGAACTAGAAACTGCAGCCGATTTCACGAAAAAGTGCGTAGCTTGCGCCATGCGCAATAAACTTACGATTGATTTCCTGAAACTTTTTGTAGCTTTAAATAATTTAAGCATCTTGGACGAGGATAAAAGCAGCATTTTCGACGGCTGTTTGTGTGAATTTGTTCTTTTGCGAAACAGTTATTGGATCACCTCAGCCTGCCATTTTGAAAGTTAGTTTGTCCGACTTTCTTCGAAATCGTTCGGCAACTCTAAAAATTATGTTACGAGTAAAATAGAATTTGTTTACTTCAAACATAAAGTTGTGAGTGTCTTGTATCAAGCTTGTAAATTGTCCAACAACGGGTTCCACGACTGTACCGATTTGTTGGTAAAATATATTTAATTTTAAGTCGCTGCGCCACAACTTACGCCATAAATTGTTGCGCAAGTTGCAGACCTACACACTATCCCACTATCGTGAAATGTGTCATAAGTGAAACGTTGCGCAGTGTGAATTGTTGCGCAACTTACGCAATAAATTGTGGCGCAAGCAGAGTTGCGCCATTGCGTAAGTTTTTGTGAAATGAGCTGCTGATTTGTGGGCAATTCCACGGTAACGGAAGGACGTTTTCACTCATTAAACAAAATTTCAAATGTGTGTATCACAGACACTGTTCATAGTTACAGCAAACAAATGTCACAATTGTATTGCTATAATGCTACTTTCATTTTCCACACTTTTGAGGGGCATGAATGCCTCTCGTTTATGAATTATGAATATTAATGAGGTCGGTAACGGAAGGACGGTAAAACGGACAAGGGTTTTCCAAC
This sequence comes from Patiria pectinifera, assembly GCA_029964075.1. Taxonomy (NCBI): domain Eukaryota; kingdom Metazoa; phylum Echinodermata; class Asteroidea; order Valvatida; family Asterinidae; genus Patiria; species Patiria pectinifera. The sequence goes on along the minus strand of CM057147.1, from coordinate 4,202,333 downwards.
TTACTCGCGTTTTGCAAAAACTCTGTGAATTTTATGGGGCAATTATATTTTAAAGGTAGGAAATGGAATCCCTGAAGCTTTATCTATACTATACCGCCTTTCATTTGACTTTAAGTGTTTTGGTTATATAATTACAACGTTTTAAGCAGATTATAATTTGGTAACGGAAGGACGGTAACGGAAGGACAAAAGGTTTACTCAATTATAGTATAAACAAAATGTGAATTTACACTAATTATACAAGTGAAACAAATTGCTTATATGTGTAACTGAATGTGAAATCAACAATATGCAGACCTGGCATAAATAATTATACCCAAGAAACTATTGAGATAAAGATAGAAGACTGCTAATTAATGATAACAAAAGAAAAACGAAAACAACCCAAAACACATAATTCACGAACACAGGACTACTACAGAAATAGACTTCAAACCCATCACCTCAATCCTTAAAAGTTTAAATACACAATATTTGAACTCTTGAGTATATTGGTTACATGTTCACCAACAACTTTTAATAATAATACCGGTAGGTTCAAAGGTTTACCTAAAGGGTGGGGCGACCAGCCTACATGTACATTTAAGGTCAAAACATCTACCGGTAGAACTGATGGCTTCAGTTAGGTGTTGCTTTTAATTGAACTCTAAAATCAATGTTTGAAATCAAATTACAATGATTTAGAGTAGTAACAATTAATGTATAAACATCCAAACTGAAGTTGTTAACTTGGGCATAATTTGTCAAAGACTGCACCTCACATGTCTTACACATGTAAATTGAATGAAAGTGCCCCAAAGTACCGGTACTTTCTGCCATCTCATTTTTGACTTAATTTGCTTCTGGAATGGCTTCACAGAATTCGTATCTTTCTCTATTGTCCATGAATGCTGATGGCAGCAACTTTATGATTTGATTTTCTGCAACAACTCCATACATGTACAAGTACTGGTACATCGGCATATATGTACATGTACATTGTACATGTTGTACATGCCTGTGCCTTCAAATTGTAATTAACACCTTGCCCTGCTTATCCCGCTTTTGTGAAGGTGGGTCACATGAATGTCCTTTCAATGCTCATTATACATGCATGTATTTGCAGTGATTTTCATTATTCAAACATGAGCGCATATGTCGTAACACTTGATAAAAATACGATTTGTCCTTCCGTTACCGTCCTTCCGTTACCAATTTGGTAACGGAAGGACGTGATTTAATTAATTGTAATTAAAAAACGAGAAGTACAGCAGTGTCAGTTATAATGTCATATTGAAGGCCTACCTAAACTTGCTTTGCACAATAACTTTCAATGCATTCATACTGCAAGTTTTAAAAATAAATTAAAAATATGTATTTTTTCGGTAACGGAAGGACATTTTCGAAGGCTGAAATATTAGAAGTCACTGAAGCGAAACAAATTACGCAAAATGTTAAAAACAAGTTTTAGTCAGTTTTTCAAGACCAATACTTCCTCTCGACAGAAACTGATGGCATTAGTGCATATTTTTGTGTGTCTATTGGTAGAATACTTCATATCACTATTAATCACATTTTTAGGATTAAAACAGGATTATTACATAATCCTAGTTTTTGGTACCGAAATGTATAAAAAATTAAATTCCGACTTCAAATCTTGAAAATATAGACTTTTAGCTTTCATTTGATGCCAAATTTGTTTAAATCACATGTATTTGAATTTTTTGGTGTCATGTCCACTTTGGTGTGGAATTGCCCTTGTATTTAAACCTGATGCCATACTTTACAAGAAAAGCACATCCACCCCCACTCTATCTGTTAGTGTTGTTTCTGTCATATCGGTTGATATCAAAACCAAGTATTTTGAAATTTGTGTCCTCCTTCAGCCAAGTTTCTTGGATGCAGATATAATGTCAGGTTTAGTAGACCAAGATTTAATAGCTGCTTTAAGTTCTTTATTGTGGGCTATCAGAGATTGAGTATTCCATTGTAAAATAAGTAGACCTGCCATTATTGTGTATATGTAAATATTCATGATGTCGTGTTTGGTTTGCCTTGAGGGGGTTGACTTGCATTTTGCTGGTTGGTTGTTTGAGGGCCTATTTTCGTTTGATGTGATTCCTGGGTGTCAGTTTTTCTCGGGCTGGTTAGTGACTGCGATGTTGTTCTGCGTCTTGCGTTTTTTTCTTCGTGGTTTTTTAGGTTCTTCAGTTGGGCAAAGGTGTCCAGTAAGGGATCTGGTGGCAGCCATTGTCTTTTCTTTGTTTTTTACTGTGTCCCATATTTGCATCACTCCATTGAGCAGCTCCGGGATATTTTAGTTTGCTGTGCACAGAGGCACTGATGCGTTGATTCCGTTTGCGTGGCTGTCCTTTGTTCAGTTTGGGTAGCTAGTTCTCATCCTTTCGTGGTTTTGCAGGCTTTTTTGTGGCTTGATGTTGATTCCAGGGTCTTCTGTCGTCAACAGTGCGGTGCCGTTACAATTCCAAAAAACAATCGGGGACCGGTTCATGCAAAAATATTCATTGCCGATTAGTTGCTGTGTAAAACCCCATTCAAGTGACCAACGTTTACAGCAAAACTTTCAACTGAACTACATGTACATACTATGCAAAATGGCCCATTACCAATTTTTAAAAATAATCGGACCTTAACGATACATTGGTTTATTCTGACAGATAGCTGTTTGCCGTTGATGGCATCAAGGGCTCCTTCTTCTGCTTAGACCCCGTCAACATTACAGAAGTATACATGTACGATGCCGACGATGAGAAGCCGTCTCAAAGACATTGGAGTGGAGACGAGCTTGCATAGAGACAGTCGTATCGGAGCCCAGCTGTGGCCGACTTGACGATGGTGATGATGAAAGCCCTACATGTAGATCTTCGTCACCATCATGGATTTCTTCACCCATGGACTTTTATGCGATAACGGATAATCAGCCAGCAGATGATACAGGTATTTCAATTTTCCTTACTCTTACTTTGTTTAATGTGAGGGCACTTTTGGAACGTTAACATGCAACACACATGTATGTATGCACTAGGGCTGTGCATTGGAACCGAGTGCCCAAGTGCCCGACCATTAAAGATATAGTCCATCATTTGTAAATTGTGGATTTTGTTCGTTTGAAGCAACAAAAGTGCTCAAAATCTAAAGAAGGGTACTGAACAACTAACCTTATGAAGTTTCAGTTCAGCTTCAGCTGTATATTCCGAGAAAAACAGCATTCTACGATCTCAATTTCAAATCAAAAGTTGCTGAATCATGTTTTGAATTGCGCCTGAATTCAGCGTCTGAGACGCGTTCTCACTGAGCCGATTGCAGCTACGCAATGTCGCGCACTGATCCGACAAATTATAGCAACTGGGGGTGCGTGTGCGTCGTGCCAACGCTTGCACGCGCTTCGCCAAATAACAAAACGAACTTCTAATTTAAATTTTTCTACGGTGCGTCTTAAGAAGCACCGTTGGAAAGGCCTTCTTTCGTTGATTACTTCAAAATGACAGCTTGCCAGAAAGAATAATTTCACAGGGAGTTTAGTCCCAACAAAAATTATGCCAGCTACTTTTCGGATAGCTGCAAATGATGGACTATAGCTTTAATTTCAGAAGGTGGTTCTAGATTATGGGATCGGGTACTCGTAACCAACTGTACAAATTACTTGGTTACTTCTCAGACGATAAACAAAGAAAGGTTTTGAAGTCATTTGTGGGGAATTTTCAAAATGAAAACCAGGCCATGGGAAAACCAAAAATAATTCACATTATTTTATGATGCTCACGAAAGCTGCAGTTTACACTGTATAGCTATAAAACACACAAGTGTACATGTACTGTATCTTGCTGTATCGATGCGTCAATGTGGTAGTATTATTGTGCGGACCTTTGTTAACAATTTCAACAGCAACTTCCGATATTTAAATGTTGGCATGTTTGGCATTGGGTTTCATTAATGGGTACTTGGGTACCCATGTTTTTTTTTCAATGGGTACCCGTAAATGCACACCCCTAGTATGCACACCTCTGTAATAGGGTTGATGTTCATACCAAGTTTGAACTTTGTGCGTTTTTCCATTTGAAAGAAAAGCCACAGGGAATTATTGTCAAGAAAAACACAAACACTAGAAGAAGAAAGAACATTGATAAAACCAAAGGATGATGCATGGGGTTCAACCCCCAAATCATTGGAAAATCTCATGATTTTATTTGGCAGCTGCGACACGTCCTGCAATTCGTTTCACAAAATGCTTCGTAAGAGTGACACGTCGTACATGTGGGTATTTATGTACATGTACATGTAGCATAACACGGTGACTAGTTATGTGTATTTATTTATCGTACAGTAAATAGTCGTCTGATATTCAACAAAGAGTCGGTGACTAGTTATGTGTATTTATTCATCGTACAGTAAATAGTCGTCTGCATTTCATCAAAGAGTTGCCGGATTTCCTTTCGACAAAAGACAAAATGGCAGACATGTTATGCACTTTTAAATGAAAAAAAAAAAACAAGCTCGCGTTGGACGGTAAAACTACTTTGAAATTTCAACTGCAATACAACTGTAAGATAGTCCAGGCTCACCTTAATTTAATGCATTTTCCATTTACAACTTTACAAACATTGCCTCGGTATTATATTCTCATTTATGTACATGGATTTTTGTGGCATAAACTAGCTAAGAAAAGGACGCTGTCTCATTTTGCGATGACCACTTGACATGTGACGTGTTTTAAGCTGCCGAAATGGAATTTTTGGATGATGCCGGATATGGAAAAGTTTTAGATTTTGGGCATTTGGTAAAAACCATCACTCTTGGTTTTCTCACTGGATACTGACTATATTGCGCTAAAATAGGTTATTTATTTCTGTTTTCTAGTCACTTGTGTACACTAGTAGAATTGGCACACACTTGGGAAAGTTTGGTAAAGTTGGATTTTTTAGTCAAATAAATGGACTTTTTTATGATGCCAGACATTTAAGATTTTAGGAGCATTTGGTAAAAATCATCGATCTTGGTTTTCTCACAAGAAACTGACTATATTGAGTTGAAATGTGCAGGAGATTCAATTCTGGCCTCTAGACACCTTGTGTGAACTTTTAGGCAAATTTAGTAAAGTTGGATTTTTGGTGTCAAAAGTTGACATTTTTGATGATGCGGGATGTATGGAGAACATTTCAGATAGTACTATTTAATCTGGCTCTTACTGGATAATACTGACAAATTCAAGTCTTCAGTGGATTCATTTGTGGTCTCTGGGCACCTTGTGTGAAATTTAGAGCAGATTTGGTAAATTTGGATCTTTGGGGTAAAAAGTCACTTTTTTGTGATGCTGGATACATGGAAAACGTTTAAGATTGGGGACATTTTGTAAAAAACATCCATCTTGGTTTTCTCACAAGAAACTGACTATATTGAGTTGAAATGTGCAGGAGATTCAATTCTGGCCTCTAGACACCTTGTGTGAACTTTTAGGCAAATTTAGTAAAGTTGGATTTTTGGTGTCAAAAGTTGACATTTTTGATGATGCGGGATATGGAAAATGTTTTAGATTTGAGGGGCATTTGGTGAAAACAATCCATCTTGGTTTTCTCATTGGATACTGACCGTTCTGAGTTAAAATCTTCAGGCTATTCATTTCTGGCCTCTAATCACCTGGTGTGAAATTTTGAGCAAATTTGGTAAAATTGGATTTGTTGGGAATATAATTGACTTTTTTGATGGTGCCACATATATGGAAAACATTTAAGATTTCAAAAGATACTGGGGCATCTGGTAAAAACTACCAATGTTGCTTTTCTCACTGGATACTGACTATAGTGAGCTGAAATCTTCGGGGGATTCATTTGATGTCTCTAAGCACCTTGTGTGAATTTTGAGTAAATTTGGTAAAGTTGGATTTTGGGTCAAAAGTAACTTTTTTGATGATGCCAGATATTGAAACTGGTTTAGATTGGGGGCATTTGGTAAAACCAGAAATGTTGATTTTCTCATGGATACTGACCATAGTGAGTTGCATTCTTCATGGGATTCATTTCTGGCCTCCAGGAACCCTGTGTGAACTGTTGAGCAAAGTGGGCAAAGTTGGATTTTTTGGTCAAAAATTGATATGGAAAATGTTTTAGATGTGTGGAGGTTTCGTAAAAACCACAAATCTTGGTTTTCTCTCTAGGATAATGACCGTTGTGAGCTTAAATCTTCAGAGGATTCATTTCTGGCCTTTAGAACCCTGTGTGAACTTTTGAGCAAATTTTGGGTCTCAAATTGACTTTTTGGATGATGCCGGATATGGGATTATTTTTTAGATTGTAAAACCCATCAATCTGTGCTTTCTCACTGGATACTGACTGTAGTGAAATGAAATCTTCAAAGGATTCATTTGTGTCCTCTAGGCAACCTGTGTGAACTGTTGAGCAAATATGGTAAAGTTGGATTTTTGGCTCAAAAGGAGACTTTTTGATGACGCCAGATTAAAACGTTCTGGATTGGGGGCGTTTGGTAAAAATCACAAATCTGGGTTTTCTCATGGATACTGACCTGGAAATTCCCCTCCCCCCAGAAGTGTGGGCCGAATCTACTAGTGAATACTTACCCATAGAGAATTACTATGCATTATTCCCTAGAGGGCGCCAGCCATACACCAAGATTTGCATGTATTACCCAGAGTACCTTGCGGCCCGCCCGCCATACTTCCTCTTTTCTCGAGCATAAGGTGCGTGAATGAGCGCGTACGTGAGAGTGGGGAGGTGGGTGGGCTCTCTACGGGTAAGAATTCGCTAGTAGAATTGGCCCACACTTCTGTGGGAAAGGGGGATTCTTTTGTGCTCTACTTACCCGTAGAGAATTACTACAAATGCAGAGTAGCACCGTTTTTAGGTGGTTTCGCGTACATGAGAGTGTACAATGTGTAAGGCGGGCTGCAAGGGAGCGTGAGCCCAAAGCCAACAAGATTAAACCCACTATAGTAAACCAGAGGAATCGGCTATTGCCATAATGGAGTAAGTTGTCACTGGTCGGTACTGTGGGGTGCCAGGGGAGGAGGAACTGGATCTGGTTCCACCGCTTGGGCAGTAGTAGGGAGGGCTGCACGTCTGTTCTGCTGTCGGCTTGTAGCACGTCCCTCGAATAACAGGAGATGAATATGTTGGAGGATTTCCAATATGCCGCTTGCATGATAACTGCAAGGAGCACTCCTCTGAAAAGGTGAGCCCAAGAGGTCACCACGCTGCAAACTCCGTGGGCCTATACTCTGTTCAGGATAAGTCACTCAAACAATGGGAGTTGTACATGTATGGCCATCATGACCCAGCGAGCGATTGTATTGCAGGATGCTGGATGATGTAGTGAAATGTGGCAATGAACAGAGCACTGGAGGGTCCGGATAGGACACGAGATCTTGTTCTGTGGGACAGAGGACAAGATCTTCAGTCAGGAACGCAGATGTCAGGCGGGAGAACATCGCTGACTGGTACTTCGTGAAGAAAAAGCGATGGGAGTTCAGGTGGAGCCCACCGAGCTTCCAATGCAAATGTCCTTGATCTATAGTCTAGGAGTTCACTCATGCTGCACTGTGGCTGCTGTCAGGAGGAAACTGTTTTCAAGGAAGCGGTTAAAGAGCAGTAGCCTGGTTTAGTGGTTCGAGCAGGAACCAGGCAAGAGCTTGTAAGACCCGCCCACAATCACATGACAGTAGGAGTGTCTGTTGGGAGGGTAATGAAACAAACATGCCTCGGAAGAGGGGCGTGAGGATGTTGCAGTCGGAAATCGAAGAACATACCAAAACCTAGATGGACAGTCGCAATTTCAGAGCGATAGTTCTGGACAATGAGCACCACAAAACCTGTTTGGTGGAGTGGAGACCAATATTGCCAACTTTGGTTAGAGTTGTAGTGAAGGGATCCACCATAGGTTGTACGGACCATTTATAAAAATGTTGTAATCGGCTGTTACCAACAATCCGGGTTGACTGGCGCCTGCTACAGACTGCGATGGCACCAGTCGCGTGAGAAGGCGGTGGAATGGCAGACAAGTCGTGGAAACCACGGCAATCAGGAGGACCCTGTAGGCATCCTGCTTGATCTTCCCAAGTTGTGGAAACCACGGTTGTCAGAGCCAAATGAGGCAATCAGGAGGACCCTGCAGGCATCCTGCTTGATCTTCCCAAGTACTCAGGTGAGTAAGGAAATCGAGGAAAAAAAAGAGTAGGCAAACAAGTTGGTCCATGCAAAGGGGTGTGCGTATAGCTCGCCACGCCTTTAGCTCTTGGGATCTGAAACAGTACCCCATGAGCTAACGCTTGGGTACAACTACGAGCAGGTCGATATTGCGGATGGTCAAGTTGTGTTAAGATCATCTGCATGACCAGAGTGCAGATGGCTCTCTCCATCGGGCGAATACAGCCCCTGGAGAGTGCATCTGTTGTGGTGTGGTCTCTGTCGCCAGATGGACCTGTTTGATATAGATGCCATGCTGGCCACGCCAATGCTGTAGTTGCCACTTGAGTAGGCACAGGCACAGGCACAGGAGTACATGGATATTAGTATCACCTTTATGTACATGTAGGACACCACAGTTGTGCATTGCGACAACAGATTGACCCTGCACTATGCTCTAAAAGCGATGAAGGGTGATAAAGACTTTTGGACGAACCTTCATCAAAGTGGTCTTCTCCGTAGCAGTCTGAAACTGAACGGCAAAGTGGTCTTGCCCCTGGAAGGGAAGGGACATCAGCCATTCGCAAGTTTAACTGGAGGGCAGAAATATGACATCAAGAGTTGCTGCCCATCGTGCCTCTATGTCAAAACGCTAGACTTGCTTAAGTTCACTGGAACTGCCCAAAGGGAGTTTGGCAGTGAAAGGCAGAGCCGAGCATGTCACTTTAAAAATCTCAGCTGTGTAGCAGGTGTTGGGTTCACACAACCCCAATACGTGCGCCATTTCTCGTACCAGGTGAAAAGCATGGTAATCGAGGCTGGCATAGTTGTGTCCTCTTGTTGTGCCTAACGAGGTGACAGGGAAGAGGAAACATCTTCGGCAGGAGGTTCAGATGGCGAGTACGTGGGAGCACCGAGAGAACTAAAGGCAAATACAAATGTACCAACACGACTGGAGTGTCCAGAGGACGGGAAAATTTGTGTGGTTTATTAGGGTTTTGGGCCGGAGGGCTGAGATCGTTCGCAGCAATCTGCTTGGAGTCTGCTGACAAGGTTTCAGATACAGTGTATAAGTCCTGCACATTGAACAACACAGCTATAAACGAAACTGCCCGTAAAAATAAAGGCATTTGTTTAGTAGATGAAAACACCGAAATTTTGGTGTAGCGTGAGGGATTTGCGAACAGCAAAATATCACGCAAACTTTTGAAAGCGAAGCACCTAAAATTCGGCGAGGCGTGACGTATTTGCTAAGTAGCGAAATACATGTGTCACGCTGGCTGATCATTAAGTTGTGTGTCGTTAAAGTGAACAACTTGCAGCCAATTTTGTGATATCTTGCACGTTGGTCACCGCTGTCGGCAAAAACAACGGCATTCGTTTTGAAGAAAAAAACACCGAAAAGTCGGTGCGGCGTGATGATTGGCGAAACAGCAACTTTTCACACTGACTGGCCCGCAAGTTGTGGTTAAGTAGTTAATAACTCACAGTCAATGCGAAGTCTCTCGCGTAGTTTAATGTGTCGCTTTGAGAAAACGAAAGTGCCAGTTGATTTTGGTATTCGTTTTGAAGGTCAAAGTACTAAACATGCACGTTCGATGCAGTGTGAGGGATTCGCTAAGTAGCAAAATATCACCCTTATGGGTCGGCAACTTAGTAGAGAAGGTAATGGGTGAGCAGCTTGCAAGTAGAGCAACGCTCGCCCCATGCACTGTCTCGCTCGATCGGTACATCAACACTGATGTGAGACAATGAAAGCCACCGCTTAAATAACAATGAATCACCGTTTAAAAAGCGGCGTTTGTGTGGCAGATGAAAGCACCAACGGCATTCGGTGCAGTGTGAGGGATTTGCTAAGTAGCAAAAATCACGCTATAGCGTTGGTAAGGGGGAAAGTGGCTTGCAACTCATGCGACACTAGCCCCATGTAGGCATGTACATTGTAATACAGTTGAATCGGTACAGCAACGTACGGTGCTGTGAGACAACAAAACTGCCGGTGAAATAACACGGTATCACCGGGTAAATAACGACAGTCGTTTTGAAGACGAAGACTCCCAAAATTTGGTGCAGCATGAAGAATTTGCTAATAGCGAAATATATCACGCCGACTGGACGGTAACTTGTAGAGAAGGTATGGGGGAGTGGCTTGCAACTCATGCAACACTTGCCCCGCGTAATGTCTCGCTCGTTCTGTACACAGGTATGCAAATTTTCCTCGGATCAGCTGATTTCCTCTTTTTTCACTTCCATTGTGTGTCATTGAAAATAGAAAAACACTGTACAAAGTCTTGGAAAGATTTGAATTTCCTTTTTTTTGTGACTTCCCAGTTGCATGCTGCAACACTGCTGTGAGACATCAAAAGTTGCTGTGTAGATAACAGCGAAACACCGGGTAAATAGAGGCATTCATGTTGACGTGAGGGATTTGCTTATTAGCGAAAATATCACGCTGATTGAATGGCAACTTGTAACCTAGGTAAGGGGAAAGTGGCTTGCAACTCATGCAACACTCGCCCCGTATAAAGTCTCACTCATTCGGTACAGCAAAACAGCTGTGAAACAACGAAACTGCCGGTTAAATAACACACTATCGCCAGATAAATATTATCCGCAGTCGTTTTGAAGACGAAGACTCCAAATACATGTTCATGTAGTCGATGATGCGTGAGGGATTGGCTAAGTAGCGAATGTCTCACTGATGGGTCGGTAAGAAGTGGATGAGCGGCTTGCAACTCAAAAGTGACTTTTTTGATGAATGCAGGATATTGACAATATTTCAGATTTGGGGCAATTGGTAAAAAACATGAATCTGGGTTCTCACTTGATACTGAGCTGAAATCTTCAGGGGATTCATTTCTGGCCTCAAGGCACCTTGTGTGAACTTTTCAGCAACTTGAGTAAAGTTGGATTTTGGGGTCAAAATTTACTGTTTTGATGAGGGATATGGACAATGTTTATTTTGGGGGTGTTTGGTAAAAACGATCAATTTGTGTTTCCTCACTGGATACTGAACGTAGTGAGCTGAAATCGTCAGGGAATTCATTTCTGCCATTGAGGTACCCTATGTGAACTTTTGAACAAATTTGGTTATTAGTTGGATTTGGGGTCGAAATGTTACTTTTTGATAATGAGGGATATGAAAAAAACTTTCAAATTGGAGGCTTTTGGTGAAAAAACCCCCATAAATCTTGGTTTCTCACTGGATACTGACCATAGTGAGCTCAAATCTTCAGGGAATTCATTTCTGACCTTGAGGTACCCTACATGTATGTGAACTTTTGAGCAAATTTGGTAAAGTTGAATTTTTGTTCAAAAAGTGACTTTTTTGATAATCTGTGATAATGAAAACATTTAAGATTGGGGACAATTGATTCAAATCATCAATCTTGATTTTAACAATGGATACTGATGCTTGTGAGTTGAAATCTTCAGAGGATTCATTACTGGCCCCTAGGCACCCTGTGTAAACTTTTAAGCATATTTGGTAAAGTTGGAATTTTGGGTTAACCGCAGTGCGTAAGTTTTGATGGCATCATTTTCAGGCCATTTCAGACAATCTATAGTGTCGATTTCATATTCAACGAGGAAACCAATACCAATAGCATACAGAAACCCAACCAGCCAGCAGGTCGCGATCAGTTTGTAGGTTCGTAGTTTGTTTGTAAGTCTGAATGGATGGCACATCAGTGGTGCCATTTTTGGACCAATGTTATAGTGAAGTGGCATTTACCAACTGCGCGCAGCTTGCCAAACTTGTCCATTCATCTTTTCAATTCTGTAAGCAGAACTTCAGCCTGCATGCTCTGGTACTTACTGAAAGACGACTTTGAATATGTGCGACATTTTAATCATGTAATTACACAGTTTTTGAGCTTACACGAGTGGCTCTCCCCTTCTATTCCTGGGTAAAGCCATTTGTCACCCTTCTGTTGAAATTTTTCAACAACAATGTTTGGTTACTTTGGTATGTTTTGTACAAAAATCTTGGGAGCCAAGGATGATGTTCAGTGTAGCCGAGTGTTTGGTATACAGCAGTGTTCGGTATAGAGATGTTCCACTGTACATGTACAAATGATCAGTGCAGTCTGCAGATGGTCGTAGTCAATCATAGAAATGAAGGAAAAATTACTGTAGTATTCTTCTGATAGGTTGGATTCCATCGTGTTTAAAAACAATACTGTATTACGAAAAGCTGACGTATGTAATGTCAGTGTTTAAAGATTAAGTGCTGTCACTGTGCCAAAATGTTCAAACCCGTCTGAAGGTTTACAAGCAGCAAGTAACTTGGGAGTGCTGCAGTTTTCATGAAGTCAGTCAAAAGTTCAAAGCATATTTAAGCTGCACATAATAATATGGCGATGGGTGTGAGCTCTTTAATCACCATTAACACATTTTGCCATGTACAGTGTATGGTACAAGATATTATACTCAGTGAATTATCGTCCCGAATTCGCGGCAGTGACATTCGATGATAACATAAAGCTTGTAAATAAACCTTGCATACTGCCGCTAAATAATATTATAACACCTCACAAACAGATTCTGTGTCTTGATTGGCCGAGAGCGAGTCACATGTTACTTTCTAATTTTGCTATCTTTCTGTGCACGGCCAAAAGTACTATGCGCATAGAAACCAAAGTACTATGCGCATAGCAACCAAAGTACTATTTCCACGGCGCGGTATTTGTGTGCAAATGCATGCTGGTGTGCGCGTTGTGCGTAGCGCGTATTATTCCAAAGAGAGCGCGCCGCAATCTTGGGTTCAAACATTTCGTAAAGGGGTAGTTTTTAAGAGAGAAATACATTTTCCACCAATTTTGTATTGAAATTGAAGTTTATTTCAGCTGTGTTCAGATTAAAATAATTTAAAATATTAAAATCAAACAGAATCTGTGGGTGAAGTGTTATAAAACAAATATTGAATGCTTTATCTTGTGGTGAAGTAAAACTAGCCTCCCTCGGTGATCCATGGATCATTCTATTTTCCCTTGGCTTCGCCTCGGGAAAATAGAATGTCCATGGATCACCTCGGGAGGCTAGTTTTACTACACCACTCAAAGCATTCAATATTTGTATAATATCGTACAATTTTACACGCATGCGCGCATTGGTGGCACTGTGCAGTGATTATATGTCCATCGAAGTGAGGTTGTGCAATGGGCAGTTTCACATGGCTTAATTACGCAAAAAGAAATGTCTAGCACAATGGGCATGGTGAGGGGGGCAAGGGGCAATGGCAAATGTTCCCCTGCAACTCCCTCCCTCCCCAAAAGTGGTTAATTGGGAATATGCTAGAGAAAGTACATGTACAAGGATTTCGGGAAATACTGTACATGTATGTACACATTAAATCTTTAAAAGGATAAATCGTACCATAAGTTGGGGCTATGGTATCCAAACGTATGTATCATACAAAAACCATGCCAAATGCCCCACTCTGCCATATTTTCATCAGTGTACATGTACATACACGTACTTGTACATACACATAACAGCAGCGGCAGCTACATGTATATTGTCAGGGCAATTTTCAGTCGGTGACCAGCCACTTGTACATGTAAGTATCTGTATTTTGTGATTACATGTATGTATTATCTTTGTCAAACGTCCCATTTTCAGAGTAAAAAGGAATTGTGTACATACCTTCACAACTTACATGTATTAAAGCATTAAAATCACAGACTAGACAAGAGACAACCTTTGTTTTCTTTGGTTTAATCATGGTCTGATTTTTGTTTCTTCACTCAACAAACTCAGATTTTCCCCAAAATTATGACTTGCGATGACAGAACATGTGATATCGTTTATACCTGTTTTACTTTGTAGCTAAATTGTAGCGCGATCACTGTAATTTAGGTTTTTGTTTAAGCAAGGTGTGAAACAAGTCTCTTGGTCCCTAAACCCCACCATGTTCAAATGTCAGGGCCCCTCCCTTGCCTGCAAGTCTTGACACTGACCACCTTCTCAAAGAAGTCACAGAATTCTATGCAGGTAGCCGTTGATCACTTCAATCTTGTTACTACGATTGAAACAAAAACTGTAACGGACGAGGGTCTTTCCCAAATTCATTTATGCCCGTCTGTGTGAGTGCAACTTCACTGGAAGTCACTTTGGCTGGATGAACACTGAGAACGCAAAGGCTGCTGTGGCGGTCGTTCACCATTGTTGATGTCAGCCATGTCTCCACCCTTCTCAATGTACTGGATGACCGTTCCACATGGCATGTTGTCGCTGGCAATGTACCGGTAGTTGCAAATGCGAGGGCCGTGCGGACAGCTGGCAGATACTTCACTTCAGCACCATCAAGAACAGATAGCTTGTCTTGATTTTGGTAGTCCTTTTTGCCTTCACGGCAAATATCATACATGTACCATGTCAGTACCTTGGATTCTAAATTGTCAATCTCGTAAATCGAGTTTATCTTACTAGCGATGTGGATCATCTCTGTACAGTCGTACTTGGACAATAGAGCTGGATGGAGAGCGAATATGCTGAAGTGCGCTTTGTGGTCCTCCCCAATCGGGTTTGTAGGCTTTGGAGTATGGAGTCAAGGTAGGGGATGAAGACTGACTTCCTATAGTAATCCTCGAACAAATTTGCGTCTGGGTTTGACTGAAGCATCTACCGGCCTCATCATCGCGGCAAAGAAAGGTCGATCGACATTCTTCTGTGGTTTGTTTGACTAAGGCATTATGTCCTTCGTGAATTCTTGCTTAGAATCACTGCGATGGTAACGCAGAACATTTAGTAGTTTCTGGATATGCTCCTGCACTCCAAGAAAGTCGACATTCACTGCCTGGATGGATTGGGTGATGGGTTCAAGCTATACTGAATATCTCACGATGATCCTCAGTGTCAACAGGAAATTGGCTGTTGTTAAGGCGCAGAGCAACTGATGCGCTGTCTGGCGCGTGTTTCCTGATTTGTTTTTCGAGAGATTCTCCAATGCCTTCACTATGGCATGAAATTTTTGGCGAAGATTCGGATGCTCTTATACTTTGCTGTCCACCTTGTCTCCAAGAGGAGTGGAAGGTTAGGCACTTGCTTCCTTCTCTTCGGACTGTCGGAGAAGAATTTTACTATGGCTTTGACACTTCCGATGGCATTCCTGACGTCTGAGATGGAATTGATATCGCTCACGGCAAGGTTCATTCGGTTCAATGACCAGTGCACAAAAGCAGCCTTTGTATGTATGGACTTTATCCGCTTCTGCACGACGCTGTCTTTCCCAGCAATGGTTGAGCAGCCATCTTATCCTTGCCTTATGACGTTTTGCATCTTCCGGCCGAACTTCACACTGGTCTCTACGATGGCATCAGCTATGGCCTCGCCGTCTATTGCCTTCATGGGTGCAAATCCCAAGAAATTCCTCCCTAATGACTGCTTTTTCACTTCTTTGGTCGATTAATCGTATTCCGAGTGACAGCTGCTCCATACCTTATAAGTCTGCCGTCTCGTCGGCCATGATCGCAAAACTGTCAGATTCGTTCACTGCCGCTACTACATGTACATGTTGTATATCGGCTCTTACGGCGTCTTCGTAATTCTGGGGTAATTCGTTCTGAATTTGCAGTGAAATGTGTATTTGGCATTGTCTGGGGAGTTTTCCAAGTGCGCTTTCAGTACTGCGGCGCCAGAATCAATCCTAAAATTGAGGAGGTCTATGAAATTTTCGGACGTGCCGCTTTTCCCATGTATAGACAAGTCATGCATCACGCAAAACGTAAACGAAGATATTAATGGACTGAATTTCCGTCTGTTCTCAGCACCTGTTTGCTGGATGGCATCGTTCACCTGAACAACGATGTTCAGCTGTGGCTTTTCAGTTTATACAGCCATGAATTTAGCAAAGTTGTTATGTGAAGCTCTGTGCAAACCCAATTGCGCATGAGCCTGGACCAAGTCCGCAAAAATCCATCAATCACACTGCTTCCAATGCATGCTTTGCTCTAGACCTCCAGGACCAAGTCCATCATACTCCATCAATATTTAGTCACACCAGGCCTGCAGGACCTTTTTCCCAAAAATCCACCAAAATGGGGGATACATTTTGATGGAGTTGGGGAGGTAGGGTTAAAAGTAAACGAACGTACATGTACACGTGAATTTGGCGCTGATCTGGCGGGCTCTCTGCATCTGCTGCTCGACTCTGCAAATCACACAATTACAACAGAAAATCTTGTCAGCAATTTTAGTAGGTTTACTTTTCTTTATTTTCTTCAGATACAATTTTATGGGAAATAGGTTATTTCCGTTATCTATAATAACTGAAGGCGAAAATAGGGGTTTTGAAATATCCAATAATTGCTCATATTGGCTGGTATCCAATTTGTATTTGGTAATTCATGATACCGGTACGTTCATGGTATTAAGTGCAGTGGCTCGGAACTTGTTTTGCCCATTACTAAATCGATTTAATAACATGAAACGGGTAAAACCATCGTCTCACTCATTTGGATTGGATTACTATCTGCACGAATGAGCAACCATGAATTATGTTTAGTTGCAGTGATGATGTTTAAGGACCATAACTCATAGCCTGCCTCGTTCCGTTGCCTGTTTCCTCTCCAACCGCAATGATAGCCAATTGAGCTGAAATCTCTCGTTCGTGGAATAAGGGAAGTATCGTTTACGTCAACGACGATTCTGAAGCAGCAAGATTACCGAGTTTCATGTCATATTGAACTAAATAGCTACATGAATGATCGCGCACATCGTTTTCTTCGACAGTGATGTTAAATCAACATATTCCCCAGCGGTAAGTGTGTATTTCCTGTCCCATGAAAGCAAATTGCAAATGTAGTAAAAAACTGTCATTTGTGGAAACAAAAGAAGCTTATTCCTTTGATAATGTCCGAGTGGCGATTTGATAGCGGCGCGGCTCGCTTCTTTTGATAACTCTATGCAACTCTGTGCAAAAGGTAGAGTAAGACTGCTCGAAGATGTGAGTTAGAATAGGTGCAATTTCATCAGCGTACCGTAGTTACTGCGAGCCGGGATCTCATCAGGACCACTAGCCTTGTTGGTTTTCAACTGTTTGAGCTGTTTCAACACTCCATTTTGCCTTACTGTCAGATCTCCTACTATTGAGATATACGATGACGGACCTTTGTCTGGGACATCATCAGAGTCACTCTCATAGCAACCTCGTTCCCCATGGGTACGATCTTGCCGCGCCATGTTGTTTCCCATCATGCCTCGCGCGATCTTAACCCCTGGAATTGTGTAATTTAAATGTGTCAAAATATAGCACTATATAATTAGGCTGCAGTTTATCCGTTTTATGTGCTGACACCATCTTTAAAATGTTAACAGTTGTGTTTTTGAAGAATCAATGCTTTCAAACATAAGTTTGGACGTTGCGTTATTTAGCAAAGATTTGTATTAAGTGTACGTACCCCTTTTGTGCCTTTACAACTGATGACGAGGCTGCCCTTATCCATATTGTACAGGCATCGCGACTTTTGAACAACAAATTTTGTTTGTACGTGATCCGTTACGTGCAAAGCACGCGAGCGCATTATGGGCGCCCAGGGCGTGCAATCTTCGAAATGCGCGCACAGTATGCTGTGAATAGCCAATCAGCGTCATTTACGTCATCATCACGGCCAGGGGTTAGTGTAAGGAACGGGCACGCGCCCATGGAGTCCAGGCTGCTCTCATGGGCGAAAACAGAGGCGAACTGATCGTTAAGGCCTATAGCCTTCTCCATATCTGTAACATAGGTTTTATCAGCCACCCTGGGAGTGGGGATTCTCTCTTCTGTGACCTCACGAAAGACCAGAACTTTCAATCTATCTTGAGGCTGCTTCCTGTGATGTTGTTCATGTAGATGTCATGTGCATTTTTCTGCATCCTCTGAACTTCATTTTGCTTTGGATTTGTACCTGACCCATGTTTCTGGGTTCTTGTTTTCTTGTTTTGAAGTACCATCCAATTTACATTTTCGTGTGTTAGGTTAGCTTAAAGTTGCGCATAATCGTTATTTTGTTGAATTCAAATTGCTTGCATTTCTATTATCCATGTACTAGTAAACGACTGTGCTTTTCTGGTGTAAATAATAGATTCATGTAGCGCGAAGGTTGCCTACCTAATTCCATCTTGAATAAAGACTTTTGTTTCCCATAAAGAACCAGTAGCCTACTACATGTACTTGTGGTTGCAATCTTCATCTCCTAACTTCAGTCACTCCTCAATGATTCTATACTGTGCCACATCAGGTAACAGCAGTAAAATGCGTCAATAAACGATGTGTGCTATAATGCGCCCATGGGGTATAGGTTGAAATCTCGCGTGCTTTATCAGGTTGACTGCTTTCTAATTACGAGAGGGTAATTTTTTCCGGACACTTAAGCCTCTGAAAATAAATAGGTGGTGGTGGGGGTCACACCATATTTTCAATGGGGAGTGCTGATAAAATCTTACAATCAGGCACACTATATTAACTAAAAGTGTACAAATGCACCCTTCTCACGACTATTTATCTAGGTGGAGACTGTTCCCATTTTGCTTGTGCAATTTTTTTTATGGAAATTTTTTTTGGGGGGGGGGACTTGACAAAATTTGCCCCCCCCCCCCAGCAGGTTTCTCTGGGCCAAGTTAAGATCGAGGACTTTGGGTCGGAGATGTTTTCTGCTTAATCAGGTCATGTGGGCAATCCAGTGTAGGCCTACCGTATATAATTCGAGGACAAATTTTGCAGCCATTTTTGTGGTGGAGCCATATAATGCCATGCTCACGCGCACGCCTTCTTCGGTGGGGGGGGGGGGGGGATAGTGATAATAAACTGGGCTGGTTGTTCCTGTGGAGGGGCGCCCAATTACATCCGTGCCGAAAGGTAGAGTTTTTTTTTTTACCACACATCCGGCCTCAACTTCTGACAAGTATAAGTTAATTTTTAAGAAACATTCTTATAATACAGTAATCAGGTCAAAACTCTGCTGTTGGGCCCGTCCTTTTATTAAGCATTAATTGAAATTTTATGTCATCACAGGGCCTGTGCATTTTTCGATCAGTCCATACATTATACAGCAAAAAGTTAAATCCTAGTAAGTTCATGTGTCAGTTCATCAGGGCCCATTGCCAACTTGAGTCAAATTCTGTAATTGAGTAAGGACACAATACTGGTGAACAAAATAGGGACATGGGGATCAAAAATAAAATTGGTTGTATTTATTTTGTTTCCCTTTTGTAATGCTTGACCGGCCTTCCCTCAATAGAAAATAATAATGAGAAGATACAGTATGTTTTAAAGCATCTTTCCTTTATTAGCAGCTTTATGTTGGTGATAGGGAGAAAGTTAACGTTAGTTACATGACGTCCACTTCCTGCTTGTAACCAGACCATAATTGGCAGAAATGGAGATAATTATAGTTTCTTTATTGCAATATAAGCTATTCATTGCTGAAAATGTAAAATTTAGGCGATTTCTTTTTTTATATCCTAATATTTTGTCGCAAATTTAACAAGTGGACACCGTAATTAACGTTAAATAAAATGAGAGAATTAGCTGTTAAACCATTTTAATAGCAGATCAGTTGAAAAATTTATGACAACAGTGTCTCACAGTGAGTACCCCAGAGGAAAATTCATCCATTAAAAATTATATTCCTGTGACGATCTTATATGGACCTCTTTTGCCATTCTCTGTATCAAAATGTTACGTAAGTTACATGTGGACACCACAGAGGCCTTCATTTACATAACTTTATATTATTATTGAGCCCAAAACTGATATTAAATTGTTGTTCTCCATGATACCATAGGGACCCATTTTAACTAATTAACACCAATATTCCAATGGGAATTTGTCGCTTGTAGATATTAACTATCATATTATACAAAGTGCACATGGTAACTAATGCAACTTTGGTGTCCAGCTGTAACTAACGTTAAATCACATGCATGTCATTTGTACTCCTAGTGCTCTGGATATCACAGTAAATATCTTAAACTGCGAGATATTCCTCAGAAAGTAATGTGCTGTTTAAAACCAATCAGCTATGGTATTATTTACTTTTCTACGGATGTAGCTTTTACATGTACGTTAGTTACACCATTTAGTGGACACTGGACACCATTTATCGTTAGTTACATACGGTATTGTAGAAGGACTGATTTTTTTTTGAGATCAAATGTCTTAATTGTGATTAGATATATTGGTACCCATGTAGGGTACAACATCACTGTATATGGCCTTTCCTGGACACCAAAGTGGTAACCCACCCTTAAATATGACTTAAAGAAAGGTAAAGTTTAAAAACTTATGTACATGTACATTGTGTATAAAGGAACTGATACATGTATTATGCTTCTGAAGACTCTATCATCTGAAATTACTGTAGGATATACTAAGGAGGGTTTATACAGACCCCAGTAAATATGCTAAATAGGTGGACACCAAACATTAAATAGTTTGTCTGGCGTCCCTGTGCACAAACCAGAAATATTTTGAATACAGGTTACCTGTATTTGTAAAATTCATTCCATTAGGCCCAAAAAAAAAGTCACCGGTTTCTTGTATGCGCGCGCGTCGCCGTAGCCATGCACGTCGGCAAAATGAAAAAGTTTCTTTTTCAATGAAAGATGATGTCTCAAAATCGCCAAACTCACTGGTTTGACTGGAATCCTGCTGCTGCACAATTTTAACGTGTTTTTAGATTGGGTTATGGTCGAGAATAAGCTTTATGTGGCCTCTCTGGACTCCCATATATTTGCACTAAGTTTAGTTGGGCACCACTTGCAGTCATCAGCCGACATTTGAAGCAAAAAAAAACAGGTAAAAAAAAAAAAAAGCCGCGTCGCCGCACCACTTTTTGGGCAAGCTCCATACCAGAAACCGAAGACTTTTGTTTTTTGGTCTTACTAACAATTTCAATACAATATTCATCTGAGGAAATAAATTGTAAGTGTGTTTTTAAGTCATTCCAAAAGGCTTACTTGTTATGTCCCGTTTTTAAGTGGTATTTTGAGGTAAATTTTCACCAAAAATCAAGAATTTTACCACTAAAAAATGAAAATTGTGGATTTAAAATTTTTTTATTTATCTGTTCATACTTGTACCAAACATGTTAGCTAATTAGACCTCCAAAACAGACTTTACCCAACTATTTAGTTGTCAGGAGTGACAACATTGAGTTCCACCCTAAAATTCAGCCAGTATTGTGTCTTTACACAATTAAGGAATGTCTTTTTGTATTCGAAATATCTCAGTGTGGATGAACTTTTTCCCTTGCACAATGTGAGTGCATCACTGTCAATGCACCAATCAGACAACCGCATGGCGCATCACCCTATGATATCTCAGCGGTGGTTGACCACTATAATGTGGTCAATTTATGCCTAATGTGTCTATATTATTATTTTGCTTGGTATGGAAGCTGAGCTGATTGCAAAGTACCACAATTTGCTGAGCGACAGTTTTCCGATTTGACACTCCATTATTGGCATGACTGGACCTGACCTGATGTTCGTAAACAGTTTCTTCACCTTTTGTTCTTGTGTGGAAACTCTGAGATGTTTAAAAAAAAGTGACTTCAGTGTTCACACGCTGGTCTCCATGTACATGGGCCTGGGGTTAGTGGGCGGAGCGTCTCTCTCTGGCATTGGTCTGCTGATTGCGAGAGGAGGGTTTACAGCGAGGTGTCGGTCAGGACCTTTGCATCGGAAGAGCGCCAGCAAAGCAGCTCGGTACTGCGGGTTCATTGCGTTGTAGATCAATGGATTGACTGACGCATTGATCAAGAGCAGAAGCGCTGCAAAGTCTACCCAAACAAGGATGTCAGAACTTAGTGGAACATTGTTCAGCATATTAATAATTACATATGAGAGCAAACCTTGACAAGGAACCTGACATGCAAAAAATACGACTCCATTAACAAGCACCATTTTTGTAACTCGGCTTTGAAGTTGCAAAGCGTCTGGGCCAGTGTGGAGTCTGCCATCAGCACCTCTGCGCTTGTTCAACTCCCAAACGATGCGGATGTACATGCAAGTGTTCACGGCTACAGTAAGAAGTAAGAGAACGCATCTTATTAAAATGTCAGTGTAAGCTATCCTCACATCTGCTACAGTACAGAGTTTAATTTTTGATGGGAATCCAAGGTATTTTTCATTTTCAGGCCAATTCAGACAATCAAGGGTTGTGACTTGCCATTGATAGAGGAAACGAATACCAATAGCATACAGCAACACAACCAGCCAGCAGCTTGCGATCAGTTTGTAGGTTCGACGCCGACTCCGGATTCTGTGAAGTCTGAATGGGTGGCACAGGGACAGGAATCTCTCGTATGACGACATGGTGACCAAAGCCATGGATGAGAGGTATGGGAAGTCCACAGCAAATTCTCCAATAAAGCATTGTGCCGGCGTCGCAAATGGGACATCGAGTATCACGGGTGATGAACATTAGAGCACAATCAGCAAAGTTGCATTCGAGCAGAGAGAGAGGAGATCGGCTACTGCAAGGTGTGCCAAGTACAGAGTGGTGTGGGATATCCTTTGCGGGGCACGGATCACAACACACAGGAAACTGGAGTTGGTGATGACACCGAGGCACAAAATGATCGGGACAATGATCAGGACGGTGCTAACCACAGTGTCTGGACGTGTCAATTTAGCAGCCAACTCCTCATTTAAGTTAAAGTAAACAAGGCAGTGTTCATCTGGTGTTGGGTAGGATTCCATCATGTGCTCAGACTAACACTCTGTACGGACTGCTTGATAAACTTCAATGTTAAGAGAACCCTTACAAAGTCAACAGGCCTGGTGCAACAAAATGTTCAAATTGTTCGCAAGCTTTGTAAGTACGAAGTGACTCGGCCTAGAGTTTTCTGTAAGTCAGTCATTGGAATCTCTTTAAAAAATCTCTATTAAAAAGTCTCACCAGATTTTGCTTAAAGAATATGGGCTGTTGACTCAATTTAAATCTAATGGCTCTGACTCGAACCAAGCAGTACCATGTTCAATGAATCTTGGTGATTCTGTCTATCGTTGAGATGGCCCTCCTCAGCTCAAGAATCACTTGCCAACCTCCATGACAAAACCTCCCACTGGTTTTGAAATCGGCTCCCAAATATAGGAAAGACCAACAACCAGTGCTTGGACAGACCGTAAGACGTGGAAACGGCTGACTGATGAACGACTGATTGACTGACGGAATACTGATGTTATAGAGAGGCTGTGACAACCAAGTTGGTGTTTCAATTTGTCAGTAAGAGCAGCAGATAGTTTCTGAACAAAAAGTGATCACTAATTGTTTAAACTACTCTAGTCAAAGATTGTCCGATGTTTTCAACGCTGCCCCAAGGAGTTCTCAGTTTGTCAGGCTGCACCACATGAAGACGAAAATGTACAACTTGAATTTGATGCACGTGAGCTGATCTGGTGAGCTCTCAGCATCTGCTGCTCGACTCTGCAAATCACACAATGGCTCTAGAAAATCGGGTCGGCAATTTTAATAGGTTTTATTTCCTTTATTTTGCTTTATTTTAGTTTGTCACTGGTAAAACCATTGTCTTACTCAGTTTCATGGGATTAATATTAATTTGCAGTGATGATGTTTCAGGACCATAACTCATAGCCTGTCTCATTCTGGTGCCTGTTTTCTCTCCAACCACAAAGATTGCCAATTGAGTTTAAAGCTCTCATTCACAGAATAAGGGAAGTATCGTTTACATCCGTGACGATTCTGAAGCAACAAGATTACCGAGATTCATGTCATATTGAACTTAATAGCTGTATGAATGATCGCACACATCGTTTTCTTTGACAGCGATAATAAATCAGCACAAATTATATCCCCAGTGTTAAGTGTCTGCTTTCTGCCCCAAATTCAAATTGAATTTCAAAAAGCTCCCATTTGTGGAAACAAAAGAAGCTTAAATTGCTTTGCTAATGTCAGAGTGGCGTTACTGATAGTACCACAGCTCATCTCTTCTGGTAATTGTCTCCAATTGGATTTTGGTCTAATCTTTTTGCATTGAAATTCTCGAAACTGCCGTAGTATTTCATGTAATAGTAGGTAAACTCAACTGTCATGATTTGTAATGTGCGCCCACAAACTTTGCTTAAGTGGAAGTGTGCTCTTTAGTGAGTTGTCTCATCACAGAGTTTTGTTGTTGTGCTTTGAACTAGAAATCAAAGCACCATCAATGTTACAATTTTTTTTTTTTGTAAAATAATTTTAAGGTGGTTTTGCGCAGTCATGTATTTTGCAGAATTCAAATTGCTTGTGTTTGGTTCTGGTGCTGATAAGGGGTTCCTTTGGTGTGAGTGTTACGACTCGAACCAAGACTAATTCTGCTCCCGCCAGGTCAATAATATACGATTGAAATTGTCGTCAGCTGGTTGGGGGGGGGGGGGGGGATATATATCATATGTTCCCCCCCTCACACACACTTGTAGCCTACATGTACATGTGATTCTATAGTTCAGAATAGCTGATGCAATGACTCCAAACTCGAAAATGATGTTTAAATGATGCTCTTTTGCTAAAACTATTGGTTAAATGGTACGGCACCACAGAGCTTGAAGAATTCACAATTTTCTGGGCCCTTAAGCAGGCTCCAGACCCCACACCATTAGGGCTTTGAGCCGTTCGCTTGCATTAGTTCTGATCAAGGTACCGGTACATGTACATGTATGTCTCCCCCCCCCCCCCAACACACTTTTGAGAAGCAATTGAGACCCTTGCGTGTCATGTGGAACAGCAGTAATGTTGTGTGATATACATTGTACAGTGCGCTCAAGGAATAAGATTGAATTCTGGCATGTTTTTTTCAGGTCCAACTTTTTTTGGGCTTCAGCTTCAGACTCTAGCTCCAAGCTATGTTTAGCTGCTACTCAGGATATCAAATATGAACCTTTCTCTCTGCCTTAAAATCAAAAACCCACAATAACACTTGCATTTTGCGTGTGAAAACAAGATGCCAAAATCCTACTTAACCAGTTTGTGCTGGGATTATTTTGACAAGGACAGAACAAGGTGCGGGATTACTTTTCATTCGACCGCAAGCCAGGCGGGTTCAAGTTATATTTCGGGCCTTGCTAGCTGTGAGCGGGTCGCTGACGGATATATCCGGCCTTGCTCCCTGCGTGTTTATCCGTCATCCGTTCCGAATACCGCAGAACCAAAACCGGCGCAAACTGGTTCAAACCTATAATTTTTTTTTAGCTCCAAAAGCATTTTTTTTACAAAACTTTTAGCACATTCTATCTCACTGGCATACCAGTCAAATGAAATGTCTGGGATTGTCCTCTTATATTTGTTATTACAATGGAGATTGTGATGCTTGTAGTTCTGAAGACTTCATAATTTTCCCACTTGGTCAGTCATGTCCACTTGCGCATGGAATTGGCCTCATGCAAAGATTTGAAAGTAATGAAGGCAGATCAGGTACCCGTCACCAATACAAATTACTTAGTTTACTTCTCAGACAATGAAAAAGAAAGGTTTTGAAGTTATTTGTGGGAAATTTTCTAAGTGAAAACCAGGCCACATGGGAAAGCAAAATATATTTCACAATTATGACGCTTGGGAAAGCCAAGGTTTAAACTGTAAAGCTATAATTTAAAGTTCACTGTACATACCCACTTGTATCTTGCTGTATTGATACGCTGATGCGGTAGTATGATTGTGCGGACCTTTGTAAACAATCGCAACATCCAAGATTAGAATTTTGGCAAATTTGGCTTTGAGTTTCTTTAACGGGTACCCGGTTCCAGTACTACCCGTAAATACACACTCCTTCTCTTTAATTTAAAAAAAAAAAAACCCGAGTCAACTGACAGATTATTGGAAATTATGTACATGTTCACTTCTCGATTTCTTCTAAAAGACTGAGAGCCAGCACCTGATTTCACAAAGCGCTGTGACACGTCGCAACCTGAGTTACAACGTGTAACACGTCGTAACTTTTGACGCGTCATATGATCCATTTCAAAAAACTTGTAATAAGTTCCTTGACAACGGCTTGATACACGTCGCAGGTTACAACGTGTCTAGTGGTCATCACAAGATAAGAAGAGGCATTTTCTTGGCCAGTTTAATGCCATAAACATTACATATAAAAAAAACGAGATTATAGTACTGAGACAATGTGTGTAAAGTTGTAAATAGAAAATTTATGGAATCATTATGAATTAGCCTGGAATATTGCAGTTGGACTTCAAAGTAGCTATACAGTCCACTGAGTGCTTGTTTTCCTTTAAAATTGCACCACCTGTCCAGCATGTTGTTTTACGTTTTAAAAACTTTTCGAGATAAGATCTGGCGACTCTTTGTTAATAAATATCAGAAGACTATGAATAAAGACATAAAACAGTCACCAAGTTGTGCTTTATAAATACACCTACATGTACATGTATAACTTGCAACGTGTCTTGTTTAATGAATCGCAGGACGCATCACAGCTGCAACGCATCGTAGGGATACGGTGCGTCTTAATGGCGCATGCATTGTAAGTTACGATGAGTTTTATGAAATCAGGCGCTGGTGGGATAATTTCATGGGGTGGATAGCATATTAATCTTTAATCCATGTAAGCTTTTTTCGGTAGGTTACTTTTTGGGATAAATGCAAATGATCCTATGTAGCTTTAAAGGGAAGATACAACATTTGCAAACATCAATAAATGAAATGATCAAATTATCACGAAATATCTTACTGGATTGTGAGGGAATGACAGTCAAAAGCACCCTGTAAAATCATGGCTCCTGGTGTTCTGACATTTTCAAGAAAACTTGTATTTTTCCAACACTGGTCGGCTGACCAGCGTTGGAGAAAACTGACTTTTTTCAAAAAGTGTTCCTTTTTCATATTTAGTTATTCCGCATTTTCTTTGCAAGTGATTACACACCTGTGAAGGGGCACAAGCCTTCTAGACTGATTCTCTGACCTTGCAATCCTCCAAAGTCTATAAATTGGTCCGTTTTATCTTACGTGGGGTAAGGGAACCAGACTACAAAAACATGGTCGGTTTTCTTGGATTTTCCAGCATCTCCGAACCGAAAACGTGAAGCAAGTCAGTTTAACAATATTTGCTATAACATACTAGGGGGACTAATCCTCCAAATCCATTTATTTCTGAAATTGCAGCAAAAGCAAATATTGTACATTCCCTTTAAATAACAATACTTGATGTATTTCACATTTTCTACCACTGAGGGCGCACTAAAGCAGACAATCCTTGCTTTGCAGCATTCTGACTCAGACTTTGTCTTTGTAATTCCAGGGGCTTGAGGACCGCATCTTCAAATTCGAGATGCAAGGAGCCTGAATCAGTTGGCCCAGCTAGTGCTGACATTGAAGAGGAGTTACAGAAAATGCTGCAGATCTGTGTGCCGGGAAGTCATCAGCGATGAACAGGTAAATAGAATTCCATCACAGAAAACACCTCACCTCTGTTTACCTACAGGTACATTTGCATATCAGCACGCAAGCGCACAAACCTCGCTGAAAAAAATGCCCACCCCCCCCCTTTCCGCATGCACTGCAAGTCCCATAAAGGACTCTGTAGGTCAACGGCTCACCCTAGTTTTTTTTTCAGCGACATGTACAGTGCACATCGTCTAAATTTAACGCATACAATTTGTATATTGCTACTTCTGTAACAATGGTGGATATCCCTAAAATGAAGAAGAAAACTGTCAGCTCAAGCCGTTCATTGAGAAAATCACCCTCCAATGAACACTCCAAGCATGATATTTCTACCGCTACGACCGGTGTGACTCGTCGTGGTAAGACGGTCAGAAATACCTCGGAACGAGTTCAATGGCAACCAGAGCAGGTGCTGTTCCCCCAACAAATCCTGAACACCTTCAGTAGTTTTTGAGAGCACATGCAAGAATTGGAGGTTTGCCTACATGTGCCTGCCGGATGCCGGAGCTTGGCGTTCAACACCACTGGGTCAGTCTAAAAACCGACCAGCCCTGCCCAGTCACTGAGGCAAGGCCTAGGGGCTCCACCCTCATCACAGTCATCACGTTTTCTCAACGATACTACAACTACATGGTCATACACATCACCACGCTTTCTGGGGGAACTGCAAGATTTTCTCCATCACTCTCAGCCTCAAGCGTAGACTTTTTTTCTGGAACTACCCTCGTCAGTTCGACTACAACACCACACACACATCGTATCTACCATGCGGGGTTCCATATACATGTAATCTGCAGATAGTTCCATGGAATTACCGGTGGGATTTTCATACCAATAACACCGCATCGTGGGAATTCTCTGCCTAGACACCAGTCACTCTCTCTCAGTGACCACGCCTGCCACTTCACTGCGAGGAGATCATGGCGTGTTACGCATGCCCATTCACGGTCCAGCTCGCATTCCCGCTCTGACTCGGGAGATCGACGCCTGGGCCGACATCGATATTCAGATCGTTCCAGATCACCATCGGCGTCCTCTCTCTCTTCTGGTCAGTCAGTTGATGAAGACAGAATCTCCTTTTTGCAGCTGAAATGACAGAGAGAAGCGGGTAAGCTTTTAGAGTTTCCCTGTTCCTTCCCCAGTTAAAACTTCCTGACCTTCGCACCGCAGAAATACTGGTACCGTCAACAGCCCACTCTTGTTTAGATTGAATGTGCACAGATTACGAATGTAGCTCTCAAACAGGTTCAAGCCAAACAGACTTTACTGCTGATTAATAGTCAAAGATAGGCTTGTTTAAAGCCAAGGACTTACTCAGATGGACTTACTTCACAAGCAGTGTTTTATTTGAAGACCAAAAACCCTGGACAGAAGAATTTCTGCCTTAAAGCCCCACCTGCATCACAGGGCCGAGGTAGCTTCTTTCTTCATCTTGTTGTCTGATGCTTTTGCACGATGCTAAGGAGATCCCTCTTTGTCTGATGTGAACAAACTGCCTGAGATGTACCGTTTTCTAGATGACTGTCTGGGTTTTTCTCTTAGGGAATTTGCTTTGGGATCCGCTGCAACTTCCTTGCTACAACGTTCCATTGTTCTAAGGACTGCCTGCTAAATCTTCAGAGGGGGTGATACATTTGACAGCAGTTTTGATGAGGCAATGATGCAAGAGGCCAAACGTCTCAAGATGGGAGATAAATTGGATCTCCGTCCACACTCAGCCAGACGCCCCACTACCTTTGTCTCCAGCCAGTCCAGTAAGAAGAAACCAAGGCCTGTTTCTACTGAGCAAGGTTCATCTTACCAGCCCAGGAGTAATGAAGGTTTAGTCTTCGTCATCTTCCTCGACCTACTTTAGGAGACAGCCCCCCCCCCCCCCCATCTGCACGACCCTTCAAGTCCCCGAAGGTCGCGAGTTCACAAGGGTTTCTGACTGCAGCAGGGTACTTATTTCTTGGGCTTTGGGTCCATTAGTAGGTCATCTTGTGCAGTTTAGCTAGAGATGGTCTCATTGCTGATCGCTGACAACATCAAAACCAAATTGGATTATACAAAACTGTATTTAAAAGTGGGCAGTATCTATTAAATTTCTAAAAAGGAGGGCATTAATAAAGCCGGCGTTTTACACAGCTTCGTTTGAGCAAGCAAGTAGCTCTTCCCTCTGTGAACTTACGATAACAACCTGTATTGTTATTGACTGCACTGCTACAGCTCGCCAGAGAAGAGAGCTCCATGGTCTGTCAGCAGAACCAGGACATATCCGTTTGGAACCTGTTGGTGCTAGTTGAATTCCAGAGATATTATTTCACACAAAGAATCTGTCAGCTAATTTTTCACCCCCTGACGTATTCGTACCTAGTTTGACATCCTTCTCTTCAATAGCAGATGATAAGTGGTGGTACCCCATGCGAGCCCTGAAATACTCTATTGCTCCCACTCGAACCTTTGAGAGGCGACATCAATGAGCTGTTCATTACAACCATCCAGTCTCGTCATCAAGCCTCTGACCACATTTGCTCGATGGATTTCGGAGGCTCGAGAAAGTCTTTCCAACAACCATGGATCAGAATCATGAAACATGCAGTGTGTCAACTTCCTGGGCCTATCTGCTTGGACTTGCTCTTTCAGAGATCATGAAAACAGCCTGCTAGAAAAATCCATCCACCTTCACATCATACTACTTGAAGGATGTCTTTCAATTGGAGGGACACATGGGCAGGAAAGTCCTCAAGGAAACAGCAGCATGCAAAGCTCCTCTAAAATTGAAAGGCAGCTCCCGAGTACGTGTAAACCTACGTGTGATATTTAGAATTTCATGAAGGCCTACATGTAGCTTACTCTCCATGTGTCTTCCCACCGTAGAGTCTTTCGGTGCTACTCTGCAAATGTAGGTAAACAGATATGAGGTGTTTTCTGTACTGGAATTCCTAAAATCCAAAGGGATTTTCCATTCTAGAAAACACTCGCCTCTGTTTACATCCCTCCCAATTAGGGAACTACATGTAGTTCAAACAAAACAAATAACCAGGATGAACGGTTGTGCTACAGAGTCCATTATGGGACATGCAGTGGGCATGAAGGCTGTGGCTTGGGCACTATTTTTTCAGTGAGGTTTGTAGATAATGTAGGTAAACAGAGTTGAGTGTTTTGTTTAGTAGAATGGAAAATCCCTTCAGACTTCAGGAAACATCTTCAGAATATCTTGTTGTAGCGAATAGAGCTAACTTATGCCTAGCGTACTGAATTTTGTTCTCGAAATTTGGCAAAGTCCAGATACACTCAAATTCTCTGCCAAAATCTGGGTGTTTTTTTAGCGAACTCCTAATGTATAAGAGGAATGCCCAACGAATGAGGAACGAATGCTGAACTTATAACTAGCGTCCTTAGTAACGAATGACAGCACATGCGTAGCATCCATCCAACTAATGCTGGACGTACGCAACAAATGGCCAGCGTATGCCCAGCGTGCTGCGGCCGGTTACTTGACGTGTCTCCGCTGACCCATAAATATGCTCTCCAAGTCCACGTTGTCACACTCGTTTGCCATTCGTTAGACAAACTCTATGTATACGTTGGGCATTCGCTATATTACAAAGATCCTTGGGTTAGACATATGTCCGAACAGCTGACGAAGAAGCAACCTACACCCAATGTGCAAAACATTCACACAGCAAATGCTCAACGTATACATAGCGTATTTATCACTACATGTATGTTGTCGCCCGCTAAATTTTTTGAACATGTTCAAAAAATGTCCTAGTCCCCAGCGCACCTCTGCGAACGGCTAACGAATACAACTTATGCCAAACGTGTCACAAACGAATGACAACTTACATGAGTGTACACCCAAATTTCCAAAAACGTCGGGCACACGTTAGCTCTATTCGCAACAGTGTGACAGGCAGACAGGGCCTTAAGACTGGCAGTGCTCAGTATGGATTAAATTGGCCACATTTTCTGTAGAGTTCCCAAAGGTGCCCTCTGTTGATCATGAGGCAGTCTACCCTGCATAGGGTTCAAAGCTATTCAAAAGTTTTGAAGTATAGGCCACATGGAAAGTTAATAATTTTGGTATACATGTAAAAGCAGTTTCAAAACAAAATAATTCTTTTCAAGGTATAACTCAAACCGAAGATAACCATTCAGTACTTCAGAAAACAAGTACATGTAGAACCAAAGTTTCATCGCCAAACATTTGCAGCATCACATGGACATAAATTTTGGCTATAGAGATATGAAGACATTTGGTTTTGAACAGACATTTTGTTACTTTTTCCATATAGATTCCCGAGGAAGAGGCTGATCAGCACCCGATTTCACGAAGCGCTGCGACGCGTCGCAACTCAAGTTACGACGTGTAACACGTCGCAACTCGCGACGCGTCGTATCTTCCATTTCACTAAAGTTGCGATGTGTTGAACGCGTCGTAAGTTCCTTGACAACGGCTTAAAACACGTCGCAAGTTACGACGTGTCTACTGGTCATCGCAAAATAAGAAGAGTCATTTCTAAGCCAGTTTTATGCCACAAACATTACATTAACGAAATTATAATACCAAGGCAATGTGTGTAAAGTTGTAAATAGAAAATTCATTGAATAATTATGAATTAGACCGGAATATTAGAGTTGAAATTTCAAAGTAGCTATACAGTCCAATGAGAGCTTGTTTTCCTTCAAAATTGCATCGCACGTTTTAACAAATTTCGAGCTGAGATCCGACGACTCTTTGTTGAATATCAGACGACTATTTACTGTACGCTGACTGAAGACATAAAACAGTCACCGAGTTGTGCTATAAATACACCTACGACGCGTCGCACTTACGACGTGTTTAGTGAAATGGATCGCAGGACGCGTCGCAGCTGCGACGCATCGTGGAGATACGACGCGTCGCAGCGCTGCGATGCATCGTAAGTTACGAAGAGTTTGATGAAATCGGGTGCAGGTTGTCAACAAGGAATATGAAAAACTGGAGAAGAAACTTGGAGAAGGAGCTAACGTGAACGTCCAAGATTCGCGGTGAGCAGAAGTGGACTTTACTGTTTTGAGCAGGGTTGTATTCAGATGGGTCACAAGTTAAATCACAAGTCAAGTCACCTGCAGCCGTTTTACGCAAATAGAGCAACTCTGCATGCGCCAAAATTTATTGAGTAAGTTGTGGAACATTTCACAGTGCGCAATTTCCCATTATGACACTTGACAAAAGTCGGATAGTACGTACATGTAAGTCCTTAATTTGCGCAATCATTTTTGGTGGCGTAATGAGTAAAAGTGACATATTTTACCATCAAATTGGGTCTGTCGTGGAGCTTGTTAGTGCACAACTCAGGTTGATACAAGACACTCATAAGTGTATGTTTGAAGAAAATGAATTTCTATTTTACTCTTTACATTTTTAGAGTTGCAAAACGATTCCAAACAAAGTCGGACAAAATAATAATCAAAATGGGGGGCTGAGGTGATCCAACGACTGTTTCGCAAACGAACAAATTCACACACAAACAGCCGTCGTAAATGCTGTTTAATCTTCATCCAAGATGTTTAAATTATTTAAAACATTGTGCAGCTACGCCAAGTTTCATAAAATCGATCGTAATTTTATTGCGCAGCTGCGAAACAAAATTGTAACTTAAGTCTTACGCATTGCACAAGTTGTACACTTTCGTGAAATCGGGGACTGGACATTGAAGAGTAACGAGAGCAATGTCTCTGTCACAGTTTGTTGGAATAACTTATTTAGAGATTGGATGACTCTTGGTTGACTTGTGATGACTTGTGACTGAACTCTGTCAACAGCTCTGCTTAAGGGTCGACTTGGTAGTCTTGTTCTTCCAGTTTAACATGTTATTTGAGATAAATTTTTTGGGTCATTATGATGAGGCCATTTGATGCAAACTTGCAATTCAAACATTCACTTATGAAACAGTATGCTGTAGAAGTATGACGTCACGCAGGTTCCTCTCCCATAGTGATGTGTCCAAACAATATCTCAACTGCCATTTGCAAAGAAGATCAAGTTGAACATTTTTTATTTGAAAATTTGCCGACGTTAAGAATACATGAGACTTGGAAACCGGACTGTGCTTCATGCCCATAGAGCTGTATTAAATTACTACAGTGCCAACTCCTCATTCTTGCGCGCAGAGACGCTTTAAAGCCACTCTGGGCGCAGACATTTTGAATTCATGTGCGTGTTTGTTGAACACAATCAAATTAGATGGATTGAATTTTAAAAGTGTACTCTAAATGCAACGTGCAAGTGGAAGATACGCAAACAACTTAAGCGCGTCATGATGGTTAAAAAAACGTCACAGCGAAAAGCATCTGCAGCGGAGGAGGGGTGCACACGTCGCGCTGTTTGTGTAGAGAAAAATGAAACGCTCATTTGCTAATTGTGCGAAAAATCGTGAAAAATTGGGTATCACGCACAGCACTACGTTAGGCCATGTGCGTTTGGACCATAGAGCTATATTAAATTACTAGAGCGCTAACTCTTCATTCTTGTGCGCAGAGACGCTTTGAGGCCGCTTTGAGCGCAGACATTTCGAATTTATGTTCGTGTTTTAGAACACAATCAAAATAAATGGATTGAATTTTAAAAGTGCACTCTAAATGCAACGCGCAGGTAGAAGATATGCAAACAACTTAAACAAACTGGAATACAAACGCAGATATGCAAATAGCCGTACAAAAGCCGTACAAAATGTTGAGTTTTCCATAGGTTTGTGCACAAACATGAATGCGCCCATCAGGCATTACTTTGTACATCGAGTTAGCGCTCTAGTAATTCATTATAGCTCTGTGGTTTGGACATGGAAATACGTGATTTCGGCGGTGCAGGACATCTACTTCTATGGCGTACAGACATGATAGCATTTGTTTAAAGCCAAACAGCTGAGAAAATAATCAAAGGACATTTAATATATTGTGTTCCATGAATCTATTTCATCAATTGTAAACTTTGTAATGGCATAGTGCTGGATTATTTTAAGATCAGAGTGCATTCCAAGCCTCAAGTGTATAAATAATCACAAGTTTGAAGTTATTTATTGGAGCAGATTGGTACTGATTTGCAATAGGTTTTTATTTCATTGCTTTCATTTCTACTCGCATGTTCCATAAGTTAGGATACACGTTATGCACATGTACATGTACATTTCTTTATGGTGTAAATCAAGGATTTACTGTTGTTCATCATCGATCTTTTGTTTAAACGAGGTAACTGTTTTGTAGCAGCTCCCATTAGTTTTGTACACGTTTTCTAATCGAGGTCGTCCTCGATTTGACTCCTGTCCTCAATTACTTAATGATGCTTCACACGAACGTCCTCGATTTACACCATTAACAAACGTATGTTCACATGTTTGTATTATACAGGGTTTACTAGTAATATTTAATAGAAAATTTCACATTTGGATGCTGTTTCAGTTAAAGTAGACACCAAAATGTATGTAAATAGATCTTATGCATTATCTTTAGAGGCAATATTTTATATTAGTAGCATTACAGGTGCAAAAGGTTTACCATACACTTCCTAACGATTTCAAAATGTGTGCATGCTGTACTAAAGATATTTTTAACTTACATTGTAGAAACCAAAATGTAATGTAAATCTATGTAAAAAGATCTTATGCTTTGTATATTGGTGACAACACATGCACAAAAGATATACCCATATTGTTCCTAGCGTTACACAACCATTGTTCACTGGCTCCACCTTAACGCATAATGTATATGAGTGTTCTACTGTAGGTATTATTTGTCATCAAAATGTAATATTTAAGATCTTTATGAGTATAATTAGTGCACCACCTACTACATGTACATACCTTAACGTATAAGTATTCTACTGTATGTATTATTTGTCATCAATTGTTAATGCAATATTTAAGATCTTTATAAGTATAATTAGTGCACCACCTACTACATGTACATACCTTATCGCATAAGTATTCTACTGTATGTATTATTTGTCATCAATTGTTAATGCAATATTTAAGATCTTTATAAGTATAATTAATGCAACACCTACTACATGTACATACCTTTAATAACGCATAAGTATTCTACTGTATGTATTATTTGTCATCAATTGTTAATGCAATACTTAAGATCTCTACAAGTATAATTAATGCACCACCTACTACATGTACATGTACATACCAATTATGTAAGTACTTTCCAAAGCTGAGTTAACTAAAATGTTGTATATGTAGTAGTTTACAAATGTTCATACAGTGGTAAGAATAATTTCCTGAGGTGACAGATGGAATGTACCATTCCACAATGCCACGCAAGTGGAACATTCCATATGTCACCGAATGGCCTTATTCTTTCCATTGGGTAAAATGCGAAGTATTCATTATTTTTGTGTATAACATCTGAGTAAATCCCTGTCATGTGAGTGACTGTGCAAATAGGTGACTGCGCAATGCAAGTTCCTCCTACAATGCAATGGAACTTCCTACTACAATGAAATGGAACTTGTATTTTTCTGCAGACTTGCGAGTTGGGATGAATACTTTAATGAAATGCGATCAATAACCCATCAATCAGGTGACAGGGATTTATTCAGACGTACAGGGTGTATAAAAAAAGGTAATCCAAAAACAATTGACTCATGTGTGAAAGTTAGGAAACTTTACAAACTCAAAGGGGCTCCATCTTAAAGGGTAATTTATTAAGCTTTCAATTGATGTCTTAATTGCACCTCTTCAGCCACAGATGACTGAGCACCGAGTTGTTTGGCCTTTGTTTTGAAAAGAATGATGCTCAGTCATCCACGACGGAATAGATGCAAATAAGATATCAATGGAAAGCTTAATATAATGACCTACCCTTAAAGATGAAGTCACTTTTGACAATGTTCAAGTTTGTAACTTTTGCACATTAATTTAGCAATTATTTTTGGATTAATTTTTTTTAAAACACCCTTTAGATTAAACTGCAGTTTTTAAATTCCTTAGACTTTGAAATTGTCATTTAATAGATGTGCAAGAGGTAAATATGTGGTTATAGATAATGTTTGAATTTATGCATAAATAAAATAGAGAGAATATATTTGTAAGAGTGATTATTAATGTGTGATACAGAATAAAGAATAATATATATAAAATTTTTATATATAATATTTTTATTTATTTTTGTATTATTTATATATAATATTTATATATATTTTTTTAATTTTTATATTTATTTTTATATTATTTATATTTATAATATTTATATATAATGACTAAAAACCCCACATTTTTATCGGGTTCGCATTATTAATCGAGTTATAGTAGTCGAAACCCCAAAATTTCGGACCCAAAATTTCGGACCCAAAATTTCGGACCCAAAATTTCGGACCCAAAATTTCGGACCCAAAATTTCGGACCCAAAATTTCGGACCCAAAATTTCGGACCCAAAATTTCGGACCCAAAATTTCGGACCCAAAATTTCGGACCCAAAATTTCGGACCCAAAATTCGGACCCAAAATTTCGGACCCAAAATTCGGACCCAAAATTTGGACCCAAAATTTCGACCTGAAATTCGGACCCAAAATTTCGACCCAAAATTTCGACCCAAAATTTCGACCCAAAATTTCGACCCAAAATTTCGGACCCAAAATTTCGGACCCAAAATTTCGGACCCAAAATTTCGACCTGGACCCAAAATTTCGACCCAAAATTTCGACCCAAAATTTCGGACCCAAAATTTCGACCCAAAATTTCGACCCAAAATTTCGACCCAAAATTTCGGACCCAAAATTTTCGGACCCAAAATTTGGACCCAAAATTTCGGACCCAAAATTTCGGACCCAAAATTTCGACCCAAAATTTCGGACCCAAAATTTCGACCCAAATTTCGACCCAAAATTTCGACCCAAAATTTCGGACCCAAAATTTCGGACCCAAAATTTCGACCCAAAATTTCGGACCCAAAATTTCGACCCAAAATTTCGGACCCAAAATTTCGACCCAAAATTTCGACCCAAAATTTCGGACCCAAAATTTCGACCCAAAATTTCGGACCCAAAATTTCGACCCAAAATTCGGACCCAAAATTCGGACCCAAAATTCGGACCCAAAATTTCGACCCAAAATTTCGGACCCAAAATTTCGACCCAAAATTCGGACCCAAAATTTCGGACCCAAAATTTCGGACCCAAAATTTCGGACCCAAAATTTCGACCCAAAATTTCGGACCCAAAATTTCGGACCCAAAATTTCGGACCCAAAATTCTCGGACCCAAAATTTCGGACCCAAAATTTCGGACCCAAAATTTCGACCCAAAATTTCGACCCAAAATTTCGGACCCAAAATTTCGGACCCAAAATTTCGACCCAAAATTTCGGACCCAAAATTCGGACCCAAAATTTCGGACCCAAAATTTCGACCCAAAATTTCGGACCCAAAATTTCGACCCAAAATTCGACCCAAAATTTCGGACCCAAAATTTCGGACCCAAAATTTCGACCCAAAATTTCGACCCAAAATTTCGACCCAAAATTTCGGACCCAAAATTTCGGACCCAAAATTTCGGACCCAAAATTTCGACCCAAAATTTCGGACCCAAAATTTCGACCCAAAATTTCGACCCAAAATTTCGACCCAAAATTTCGACCCAAATTCGACCCAAAATTTCGACCCAAAATTTCGGACCCAAAATTTCGGACCCAAAATTTCGACCCAAAATTTCGACCCAAAATTTCGACCCAAAATTTCGACCTGGACCCAAAATTTCGACCCAAAATTTCGACCCAAAATTTCGGACCCAAAATTTCGACCCAAAATTTCGACCCAAAATTTCGACCCAAAATTCGGACCCAAAATTTCGACCCAAAATTTCGGACCCAAAATTTCGACCCAAAATTTCGGACCCAAAATTTCGACCCAAAATTTCGGACCCAAAATTTCGGACCCAAAATTCGGACCCAAAATTTCGACCCAAAATTTCGACCCAAAATTTGGACCCAAATTTCGACCCAAAATTTCCGACCCAAAATTTCGGACCCAAAATTTCGGACCCAAAATTTCGGACCCAAAATTTCGGACCCAAAATTTCGGACCCAAAATTTCGGACCCAAAATTTCGGACCCAAAATTTCGGACCCAAAATTTCGGACCCAAAATTTCGGACCCAAAATTTCGGACCCAAAATTTCGGACCCAAAATTTCGACCCAAAATTGGACCCAAAATTTCGACCCAAAATTTCGCCCCCAAAATTTCGGACCCAAAATTTCGGACCCAAAATTTCGGACCCAAGCTTGGCCGTTGGAGGGGAGGGGCTTGGACCAGGCAGGTTTCTGGGGGGGGGGGAGGCCAGGCCAGGCCAGGCCAGGCCAGGTGGCTTGCTGGGGGGAGCTGGACAGGGGTGTGGCTCAACTGGGGGGGGGGATGACAGAGGGCTGGACTTGATCCGGGGACCCACCGCTTCCCAGTCACAACACCTAACCGCTA
Organism: Patiria pectinifera; assembly: GCA_029964075.1. NCBI lineage: Eukaryota > Metazoa > Echinodermata > Asteroidea > Valvatida > Asterinidae > Patiria > Patiria pectinifera. The sequence continues at coordinate 4,163,376 of CM057147.1, read as the reverse complement.
CACAATCCGGGTCCCCCGGTAGAAATACGTTCCTAATAAACTTAACTCATAGGTTTCTATTTCTAAAATTAAACTAAAATGATCACCCTGGGATTTGAACCCACAACCTCGCAATTTTGAGACGAGTGTTCTCACTACTTGCCAAACACAACCATAAAAGAATACCTCAAAACTAATATATAAACCTCGGATTGATTTTTGTTTTTAAAAAAAAAATATATTGGGAATATTTCTATTCCCAGTTTTGGATCTTTTGGAAATAAATTTTGTTCAAATTTCAAAATGTCATGGGTTTACCTTTCATTTTTAATCAAATGTAACAAAAACATTATTAACCTTGTATTATTATCACAACAGGAACAATTTTTATGCCGTTTTATCCAAATAGGGTTAAAATTTAGTTTTCCTTGCAAAAGTTTTCTGTGATTAGCCTTGCATTTTTATCAAAAACAGTTAAAAACACCCCCATTTTTATCTTAATTTTAACACGGTAAGGGAAAGTCTTGCATTTTTATTTAAATGGGGCAACATTTCATTTTTTTTGGTCACAAATTCAAAACAGTAAGGGTTTGCCTTGCATTTCTATCAACATGGCGCAAAGTTAACTTTGTATCAAAAACATTTGGCTCCAATTCAAACCGTTTAGGGGTTAGCCTTGAATTTTTATCAAAAAAAGGGTTAAAAAAGAAGCTATTTTTATCCTAATTTCAACACGGCAAGAGGAAAGCCTTGCATTTTTAATTTAAACAGGCCCAACATTGCATTTTTATTGGAAATTTATAATGGTTAATAACATGTTTAACCAAAATTCAAACAGTCGAGGGGTTATCCATGCATTTTCATCAAAGTTTCTATGAAAATACATGGCTTTTCTTAGATTTTACTCAAATAAAACACACACAAAAAGTTTGCATGGGATAACCAAATCAGAAACAGATCAGCATTTTTATCGTAATGGGGCGAACATTAAGTTTTAAACTTTTCATTACAAACTCAAAAAGCAGAAGGGCTAGCCTTGCATTTTCATTAATTTTCATTAAAAAAGGGACTGAAACCAATTATCAAATATTCAAAGTTTTATGCAGTTTTATCCAAATGGGGTAAAAGTTAAGTTTTTATCTTAAAAATTACATTTTTATCACAAACTTTTTTCCAAAATTTAGAACGGTAAGGGGTTTAGCCTTGCAATTTTTATCATTATGTCGCAAATGTTAAGTTTTTATCACGCATTTTTATTCAAATTTCATAACAGTAACAGGTTATAGCCTAGCATTTTTATCAAAAACGGTTTTAAAAAACCCACAATTTTTATCCTAATTTTAACAAGGTAAGGAGTAGGCCTAAGCCTTGTATTTTTATTTAAACTGGGCAACATTTCAGTTCTTATCACAAACTCAAAATAGCAAGGGATAACACATTTTTATCAGATTGGAGAAAAATCTAAATTGTTATCACAATTTCCTAACGGTTACAGGTTAACAAATGTTTAGCCAAAATTCAAACAGTTAAGGGGTTAGCATTGCATTTTTATCAAAAACGGAAAAAAATAACCAACAAATTTTCATCCAAAAATCTAAATGTTTCTATATCATTTTATCACAAAACGACCAAAAACCAACAAATTTTCAACATTCAAAAGCACAAAAACAATGTGTATTCTTTATTCAAAATGGTGTGAGAACTGTCAGCAAACATACTCGGCTAAAATCAAGTGTCCAATTCATCTCTACAAATTGACACTGCCAAGGCATAGTGATTTACATTCAGTTAAAGTTCTCCTTGATATTAAAATTCCTTACAATTTTCTTCCACGTGTTCAAAAGACATTACAGGTGAACGAAATATGCAATCAACTAAACACCATTAATACACCAATGAAATCCAAATATAAACTAACACACCAATGAAATTCATTGTACTTGGCCAGAAAGGTCCACCAAGGCACAATCCAATTAAAATTGCCACCAAGGCCAATCTCACCAAAACATCCAAGTTTGCCACCAAGGCTTAGCTATCGAATTTGCCACACAGGCAAAATATTACAATAAGGCAAAACACTCCAAATTACGCCACTAACATAAAGTAAAGCCTCCACTAAATATTCAATCTGCTATCTTGCATCAAATGTTCAATCTGCTATCTTGCATCAAATGTTCAATCTGCTATCTTGCATCAAATGTTCAATCTGCTATCGTGCATCAAATGTTCAATCTGCTATGTTGCATCAAATGTTCAATCTGCTATCGTGCATCAAATGTTCAATCTGTTATCGTGCATCAAATGTTCCATCTGCTATCGTGCATCAAATGTTCAATCTGCTATCGTGCATCAAATGTTCAATCTGCTATCGTGCATCAAATGTTCAATCTGCTATCGTGCATCGGCTCTTGAGTCCACTTCGGATGTGCAGAACCTGCTTAACTGTAAACGCACACAGAGTAGCCACGCCCACAAGCAGAGAAGCCACGCCCACATCAGCCATTAGCCATACACACGTCAGCTTACAGAGCGTCTCCACCATCCATGTACTGAGACGAGACACATCCGGTAGTAAACCGCACAGCCACCTTGTAGTTAACCGCCACTTATTAAGGAGACTCTGAAAAATAAATAGATCCAACTTAAACAACAGTTGTGCATTTGTACACACCAGTCACATGTAAGCATGATACATTAATAGTATACACTTTTAAATAATAATGTCGGATACTAATCAACCAACTCTGTTCATCATTGAATTGAATAGGGCTCGTTCAATGACGGCCATCTCTGTAGGAGGACTGCAACTGCGTATTTTACGTAAACAAGCACGCATTGCGCAGTGTTGAATTTGTTCCAAACACGCGCGCTTGTTGCTTGAAATGTGTTCGAAATATGACGCAGACGATGCGCGTTATGTACATTAAGTTGACGCTCAAAAAGCCGATGCACGTGGATGGTCAGTAGGAAATGACATCATTTGAACGAGACCTATATTTCAAAATGCACTCTGAATGTACATGAAATAAGGAAAAACACAATTCTTTTCTTACACGTACATGGACAGATATGTGGCCTCCATCGTTGCCTGCAGTCCATCACCAGTCACAGAGTCAAACTGAGGAGTCTAAAGACCAATACTTGTGTAGCAAGCAGAACTAGATAACACACAGTTTGGCAAAACCCAAAGCTCTGATGGAAATGCAGTGCGCTTGCTAGAACTGGACAGAGCTTGACCACTAGCGAATGTTGCAACAGCAATAGGCAGCCACACAACTGAATGGGTAGATGTGCAAGGCACCCTGATGTACACACCACTGCTTCACACCCCAATGCACACATGGAACTACAAAAGGCTCCGCCCAATAATTGTCTAAATTCCAATCTCATTGTGTGTACTACCCTCTGGAGTCTTTGCTGCATGGTCCAAATTCTACAGCCCTAGATGTTACTTCAAATGCAAATTTAAGGACTTCTTAGCCCTCATTGAATATTCAACACTTGCTGAAATACAGCCAGAAAAAAAATCAAATGCAACAAACTTTTGCTACAACAAGCTAAACTGGGGAACTTTGTGCATAAGGAATGAATGTACAATTTCATCTGGCTCAACTCTTACAGACAGTATGGGGTTAGCCTTGCATTTTTTCAAAAAGGAAAAAAAAAAATGCATATATTCAAAATTCAAACCGGAAATGGGTTACAAGCCTTGCATTTTTTTTAAATGGGGCAAAACTTTTTATCACAAATTTTAAACAATACAGAGTTTACCTTGCATTTTCATGTCTAATGGGGACAAATCGATTTTCTTATTAATCCAAAATTCAAAACGGTACCGGGTTAGCATTGTGTATTTATCAAAATTTCAAGAAAACAAATTTTTACCCAATATTCAAAACAGTTAGGGATCAACCTTTCATTTTTTATCAAAATGGGACAAAAGTACAGTTTTTATCACAAATTCCAAACGGTAAGGGATTAACCTTGCATTTTTATCAAGAGACGAAAACACATTTTTAACCAAAATTTCAAACGGTAAGGGGTTAGCCTTGCATTTTTATCAAAAAGGGAAGAAAACATATCTTTAACCAAAATTCCAAATGGTAAAGGGGTTTAGCCTTGCATATTTATCAAAAAGGGGAAAATGATATATTTTTTTTAAAATTCACAATGGTAATGGGCTAGCCTTGTATTTTTATCAAAATGGGACAAAAGTACAGTTTTTATCATAAATTCCAAACAGAAAGGGTTTAGCCTTGCACTTTTATCAAAATGGGACAAAAGTAAAGTTTTTATCACAAATTCCAAACGGTCAGGGATTAGCCTTGCATTTTTATCAAGAGACGAAAACACATTTTTAACCAAATTTTGAAATGGTAAGAGGTCATCCTTGCATTTTTATCAAAAAGGTACGAAAACAAATGTTTAACCAAAATTTGAAACGGTCAGGGGCTAGCCTTACATTCTTATCAAACTGGGGCAAATGTTAAACTTTTTATCACAAATTTAAAAGGTAAGTGGAGAAAAAACACATTTTTATCCCAAATTCAAAATGGTAAGGGGTTAGCCTTTTTCATTTTTATCAAAATGTGACGGAAGGTGAGTTTTTATCGCAATTATATGACAGTAAGGAGTTAGCCCTGCATTTCAATTAAATTCAGAGGAAACACTTTTTATAATTCTAAATTCAAACAAGTAAGGAGAAAGCCCTTAATGGGACGAAAACAATTTTTGTCCAAAATACAAAACGGTAAAGATTTAGCCTGGCATTTTTATCAACATTGGGCAAAAGTTAAATTTTTATCACAAATACAAAATGGTAATTTAGAATAGTTTATAGGGGTGAGCCTTGCATTTTTTATTAAATAGGAGAAAATCACAATTAAATTTTTTTTTTCATTTTTATCAAAAGTGGACAAAAAGTAAGTTTTTCGGGAGTGCTGTGGCCTTGTGGTTAAGGGCACTGGATTCGTGGTCTGTGGGTAAAGCTGCGGGTTGTGGGTTCGAGTCCAGCCAGGGTCATGGTGCGTGTGCCCTTGAGCAAGGCACTTCGTCACTCATTGCTTCTCTCCACCCAGGAGTAAATGGGTACCTGTGAGGGCAGAGATGGCTCTTGTGATTGAATAAGCTTGCTTGCGCTTAACAGGCAGCATCGAGCTGTATACTCCCCAGGGAGCTGAGATGGTAATTGGAATGTTTAATGGGCCCAATGATCAGGGGTAATAATAAAACTGTGAGCGCTGTGATTTAGTTTACTAAAAAAGAGCGTTCTTACAGGTAAATGCCAATTATTATTAAATATTCCATATAGTAAGGGGTTAGCCTTAAGTTTAATCAATGACTTTAACCAAATGGTTAGGCCTACCTTCTTGCTGAATGGCTGGCTGGCTGGCTGGCTGGCTCCCCGGCGGGGAGGCGGGTAGGCCGGCTGGCTGGCAGGGAGGCAGGCAGGCAGGCAGGCAGGCAGGCAGGCTGGCGGGCTGGCATTTTGAAATTTTTAGATACCTGAGGATCAAACATTTCTTGTAGTTATGTTGTTTGTGTAATAAAGATTAATAAAGGTGATAAAATAGAGGAATTCTCACATGAGTTTGTGTCAAGTTTTTCAAAAATGTAATGTGTTTACCCGTCAAACAACAAAATTCTAGCATTATTCAGACGCGATTTTCGAACCTTTGGATTAATGCCTTTGCGTAAAGCATAGTACCATTTGAAAGAGCAGAGATTTGTCTATCCATTATACATCACTATTATACATCTGAGCTTCAGTCCAACCTAGGCGAACCATAAAAGGAGGTAAACAAAACGCCCTTCCTCACACTGAAATACGTGTCCCGTTTGTGGAGACGGCCTACAAAATAAAGCTATTTGATTGGACCACATGTTTATGACATCACTTGGATACGTGACGTGGGTGTGTAAGCAAAATGATGCTCTGTGATTGGCTTTGTGTACGCGTTCGATTGTTTTACGCAGATCTGTGACCTAGTTTGCGCTTGGCCAATAGCGTGAATGGAACATCTTGAACATGCCTGACGATCAAGCATGACGGCCGACACATACAACAAACGTGTAAATAGCCACATGTACAATGTACATCGTGTGCTGCATACAAAGTACATTCTACATGTACAGTGTACATAGAGCGATGTTCTTGTGGGAGCCATGTTTAGGTTTGCAATTCCAATTGCCATAACGATGGCATACTTTCTGGCAACCTCGGGTTGTCAACTTAGTAAGTGGAATGTTGAGTTTAAGGTTTACTGAAAGTTTGAATTCCACCACTTTTTTAACATGAGGAGAAATGGAAGTGCATAATTCACCTGTGCAAACTATTCAAGCATACAAACGAATCAAGTCAACGTTGATTCGAAGCTTTGTACGTTTTTACATGAAATTTACACTCTGATTTCTCATCTTCTTAAAAAGATACGTAACTGAAACTTTCAGGAAACCACATTCAACTCAATGATTTCCGTTGATGCTAAATTTCATAGTCCCAAACTGTCCACAACTTCACTATGCCGTTGGAGGCGATCTGAAATGCGAACATGCGCGACTCGCATCAAGTTGCAAACGTTGGTGGCGCAGCGCGTTGTCTTTCTTTCAACGCCGTTTTTCTCGAAAAGTGTATTCGACTGCCCAGACAATCCGTATCGTCTTCATGGGTCGCATTTTCGAAAGGGCATAGGGTACATTAATAAATTTGGTATCATTTAAAAGCTTATGAAATGCTCTTTATTCTCATGCCTATATCTCAAAAAGTAAGAGTTGGGGGTTATTCCTCATTATGCCACAGCAGGTCACATTTAGTCAAACATTGGAGATCCCAAGGTATTTTCATCGTTCTGTATTTAGATGATGGCTGGTGTAGGTCCCCAAACGAAACTTCTGACTTAAATACCGCTAAGATTGTAAAGTCTGATCTGATAAATGCTGGGTTTGTTTTGAACAAAGATAAATCACACTGGACCCAACAGAAAACATTGGATGGTCAGGAATGGTCTGGGACAGCTCAGTCGGCACAATACATGTACATGTAGCTGCAACAGACAGAAGAATCCGAAATACCAAAGGTTCAATAAATTCACATATTGACGTATTACTTAGCCTTTAGTCATGTCTCACGCGCCTATACCCGAACCATCCGGACACGTAACGCACCCCGGATGCTGGCACGTAAAATGACTAGCACGAGCGGCGAAGCCGCGAGGGCCTTTACTATCCTGTGAAGCTCATCACTTATTCATTTATTCACGTAAAATGAATCAAGCAGTATAAACCAATCATTTAATGGTGGTTTGCGGTTACCAGCAACAGCATGCACGCCATGTGCTGTCTGGCGCCAGACGTCAGCTGATTTAGGTTAGTAATTCTGCATTTTCATTGGTCAATTCACAACAGGTAATGCATAATGCATGTCTACCAAATCGGTAGACAAATGTACAGAAAAACATAAGCGTTCTCCACGAGATGGTAAAGGCGCTAGTCTTTTTACGTGTCAGCTCCGGGCTGCTTCACCTGTCCAGGTAAGCACGTGGGACTCAACTAAAGGCTACGTATTACAATGCACTACAGCAAAAAGTTGGCATCAGTCACAGGCAAGATTATGCATGTCAGTAACAGGTCCAATGGCACAATTAATGACAAGCTTTCTTCCTCATGAAATCAATAACAGAACAGGTTGGGACATGACATTTAAAACTTATCAGAAAGCCAAGCTATATACAAGAGTTCTTCTTTTGGAAAAAATAATCTAACATCATACAAAAGCCGTAACCTAAAGAATGACACTGTTCCCCAGGTAATCGTATTTAGCGATGCGAGTAACACAGGTTGCGGAGCAATATTTCAGGGTACAGACATCATCAACCACAGAGCTTGGTCAGAAAAAGAGGCACAAGAAAGTTCAACTTGGCGAGAATTGGAAGGAGTCTCAAGTGTTGTAGTCGAGTACTTTTTTCTGAGTACCGAGTACTGCCGAGTACTTACGGGTAGGTTGCTGAGTACTTGTACCTCCGAGTACAAGTACAGGTAGTCCGAGAGCCCAGTGAGGTTTAATTAGAATATCGCACACAAAAGGTTTGATGGTGGCAGCGAGTAGGTGGTGGTGTCCAACCTTCAAAACTGTCATTCTTAAGTGTCACACCCCGTGCGTTTTGGAGGGGGACCCGCCTAAAGACCCCCAAAATTGACTTTTAACTAGAATATCGCGCACAAGCACGATTCCAACGCAAAAGGATACCTGTAGTATTCGATTAACTTATCAATTACCAATAACTTAAGAATGAGATATCCCGCGCATTCCATGCTTAAGAATGGCCTAATTAGCGCTTATTATTGTCCGTTAATTACAATTTTGAGCACAAGAGGGAAACCTTCACTAAAAGCTAATTAATATGACTACAATGCAAGAGCCACAACTTAAGAATGGATATTTCCGTGGATTTTGTGCTTCAGAACGAGTTAAATAGAGGATTACCAACCTTTCTTAATCATATTACATTTCTGTTTGTCTATTTGCAGACCGTGTTCATTGTTGAAGTGACCAAAACAAAGAGACAGCGTTCTTATTTATGAACACGGTAGAGAACTTTGGATTCCTCCTGTATTTGCCTGTCTCAGGACCTCGGTCAATGCTTTTGGCTTCAGCATCATAATATTAATAATAGTAAATACAATTTAAAACAAAGCAAGGGGATTGAGATAAGGTGCACCGGGTGCGCGATCCGAGCACATTATCACATGTTTCATTAACACCAGTAGTTTACGGCCCGGCCCGCGCTCGTAAAACCGAATGTGCAGCATATGGCCACAGGTGTGGGCATTGTGATAAACACCACCACATGGAGAGTGTGTGCCGCAGTAAGGCCAAACCAAAACATTCGACACCCGCCCCTCCTGATGACCGTGAAGGTGCTGTCTTTGATGCCTTATGTACCATCTCTGATCCAGTACAACACCCCAATGGGTGTGCATTTGACAAGTTAGTTACTGTCAATGACTTGGAAAAACCACACCAAGGACTGCACATTCCCCTAGACCATCACATATATGACAACCTCTCCAACACGTGGCTCAGGAAAAGATCAACGCCACAACCTTTCATCGATGTAACCATCAACATTGTACCGGAAGACTACGCAGCCCTCGGTTTTGACCTTCCCACTCCCACCATGACTTGCTCTGTCCCCGCCATGGCAGACACAGGGTGCCAGAGTTGCCTCGCCGGTATGAAGGTCATTCACCGCCTCGGTCTACGTAAATCCGACCTCCTCCCAGTGACCATGAGGATGCACACCGCCACCAATGGAGGCATCAAGATCCTTGGGGCCACTGTACTCCGCTTGTCAGGCAAAGATGGACGGGGCCGGGTCATTGAAACCAGGCAAATGACTTACGTCACGGACAGTTCTGACAAGCTCTTCCTCAGCAAAGAGGCCTGCATCGCCCTTGGAATCATTCTGGATGGCTTCCCCACGATGGGCGTAACTCAGAAAGCATGCAAGCTGGACACGACAGCAGCCCTACAGGAAGACCACACCTCAGATTGCCATTGCCCTCGGCGTCAGCCACCCCCACCACCCCCAACGAAACTGCCGTTTCCTGCAATCGACGCTAACCGTATGAAGCTACAACAGTATCTCCTTGACTACTACAAGTCGAGCACATTCAACACATGTGAGCATCAGACTTTGCCTCTTATGGACAGCCCCCCCATGACACTGATGGTAGATCCCAACGCCGAACCGGTTGCGCATCACACACCGGTACCCGTCCCACTCCACTGGCAGGATGCCGTTAAAGCTGGGTTAGACCATGACGTGCAGTTGGGCGTGCTTGAGCCAGTTCCCATTGGCGAGCCTGTCACCTGGTGCCACAGGATGGTAGTTTGTGCAAAGAACAATGGCAAACCACGACGTACTGTCGACTTCCAGGCTCTTAATGCTCATGCTACGCGGGAAACGCACCACACGCCATCACCCTTTCACCAGGCTAGATCAGTCCCAAGCGGGAAAAAGAAAACCGTCTTCGATGCATGGAACAGTTACCACAGTGTTCCCATCCGCAAGGAGGACCGACACTTGACCACATTTATAACACCCTGGGGTAGATACCGTTACAAAACGGCCCCTCAAGGGTACATTGCCTCCGGCGATGGATACACGAGGCGGTATGACGAGTTTGTGTCAGACATCCCAAACAAAACCAAGTGTGTAGATGATGTCCTGCTTTGGGCTGACTCGCTAGCAGACTGCTTCTTTCAAGCTGTTCAGTGGCTCGACACCTGTGGACGGAATGGGATCACCCTTAACCCTGACAAGTTTGTGTTTGGTGAAGACACTGTAGAATTCGCTGGGTTCGAGATAACTCCTGACAGCGTCCGGCCTTGTAGGAAGTACCTACAGGCCATCCTGGATTTCCCAACACCCAAGGACATCACTGATGTACGTTCCTGGTTTGGGCTTGTCAACCAAGTTTCGTACGCCTTCAGCATGGCTGAGAAGATGCTGCCATTCCGGCAACTTTTGAAACCTAGCTCATCATTCAAGTGGGATGAGAACCTCCAAAATGCTTTTGAGGAATCAAAAGCTGTGATAGCCAGCGACATCGAAGAGGGCGTCCAAATCTTTGACCCGAGCAAGCCTACGTGTTTGGCAACAGATTGGTCCAAGAATGGCATTGGCTTCTGGCTACTACAGAAACACTGTTCCTGCACAAAAATGGAACCATTCTGTTGTCACTCGGGATGGAAAATCACGCTCGTCGGTAGCAGATTCACACACCCTGCTGAATCACGCTATGCCCCAGTGGAGGGTGAAGCCCTTGCAGTCGCTGATGCCCTAGATAAAGCCAGACACTTCGTACTGGGATGTGAAGACCTTATAATTGCTGTTGATCACAAGCCCCTCTTGAAGATCTTCACTGACTGATGCCTGGAAAACATCCCTAACCCTCGCCTAAGGAACTTGAAAGAGAAAACCCTGCGATACCGATTTCGCATGATCCATGTGCCAGGCATTAGACATCGTGCCACAGACTGTATCTCGCGTCACCCTACTGGCGAGCCTGTCAAACTGATCCTCCCTGACGATGTAGCGTCCATTGATTCCGCACCCCTCATCTTGGCACATTCTAAACGTCTCATGGCTGGCCTGCGCACCCCAGCAAAACACACAGACACCATCGAAGAATGCATCTTCTCCTCTGCTGTGTCCTCCCTAGACTCACTCAGCCTCAAATCTGTTACGTGGGACAGGGTTCGTACCGCTACAGCCAGTGACGACAACATGCAGGGCCTTGTTGACCTCATCGAATCTGGCATACCTGAATTCCGCCATGAGCTCCCTAGACCCCTTCGCGAGTACTTCCAGTTTCGGGATAGCCTACATACCGTCGACGGCGTGATACTCTACAAGGACCGTGTCGTTATACCCCTCTCTCTGAGGGAGGAGGTGTTAGCCAATCTACATGCTGCCCATCAAGGGGTTACCTCTATGACCGCAAGAGCCGAGGCATCTATTTTCTGGCCTGGTATCACCCCTGCCATTGCAGCCCTTCGCGCTGGGTGCAACCATTGTAATCGGATTGCACCCTCTAATCCGAGCGCACCACCCACCCCCCTGACGCCCCCGGACTACCCATTCCAGTGTGTTTGTGCCAACTTCTTTACCTACAAAGGCTGCAACTACTTGGTAGTGGTCGACTGTTATTCCAACTGGCCGATTGTCGAGAAGTCCTCCCATGGCGCAGCTGGGCTCATCAATTGCCTACAACGCACCTTTGTCACCTTCGGTATTCCTGATGAGCTGGCCTCTGACGGTGGTCCTGAATTTACGGCTATAGCTACACGTCACTTCTTGAAGGACTGGGGTGTACATCATCGCCTTTCCTCAGTAGCTTATCCACATAGCAACTGTCGTGCTGAAGTTGGTGTCAAGACCGTAAAACGTCTGATCATGGACAACACCAGCCGTAATGGTGACCTCGATACTGACGCATTCCAACGCGCAATGCTCCAGTATAGAAATACTCCCGACAGAGACACCAAACTCTCCCCGGCAATGTGCATATTTGGACGCCCGATTCGGGACTTCATCCCCATACCACCTGGCAAATACAGGCCCCATAACACTTGGCGTGAGACCTTGGCGGCTCGAGAAGAAGCTCTCCGCAATCGCCACATGACAGGTGCCGAGCGCTGGTCCGAACACACCAAAAGGCTCTTGCCCCTTGTCGTTGGTGACCACGTCCGCATCCAGAATCAGACAGGGCCACACCCCCTTAAATGGGACAAAACTGGCATCATAGTTGAAGTCCGCCAGTTTGACCAATACGTTGTGAGGATTGATGGTTCAGGAAGAGTGACCCTGCGTAATAGGAAATTCCTGAGAAGGTACATTCCCGTACAAATACGCACACCACGATTGACAATGGATGATGACATCGGAGTGCGTCAGCCGACAGTTCGCCGGATCATCCCACGCCAAGGCGTTGTGTGCAAGACAAATCCGACCAGTCACGAGGAGGTTCATTGTCCACCAAAGCCGACTGCTAACCCAGTGCCCAAGTCGACACACTCCCCCACCGCAACTGGTGCCATTCCACAGCGACTCTCGTTGCCCTTGGCACATGCTACAGATCCTGGCACATCGCCCAGAATGACCCAGGACCCTCCGAGTCAAGACCGTCGGCCCCTTGTTGATGCTCCGCCCCCACCTATGGATGAGTCGTCACAAGCCAGCAGGCCCAGCGGCCCAGCACCCTCGATGTTGCCTCCCCAGGTCATCGGTACCAAGCCCGCTACCCCTCCCGCAGTTGACACCCCAGCTGCTGCACCCAGGCGGTCCGGTCGCAGTACTAACAAGCCTGCCTGGCACTCTGACTATGATATGTGATCCTATTAATTGGATCATACTTTACCCTTACGTTTCTGGTTTTTGGTGTTACAGTTTAGTCTAGATTAACCATTAATAATGTTCTTGATTCATGTTCTGTCTAGATTAACCGTTAATAATGTTCTTTATTCATGTTCTCAGTCTTTGTCATACCAAAGGACACATAGGAACGTTTTATGCCAAAGACTTGGGGGGAGATAGAGGATTACCAACCTTTCTTAATCATATTACATTTCTGTTTGTCTATTTGCAGACCGTGTTCATTGTTGAAGTGACCAAAACAAAGAGACAGCGTTCTTATTTATTAAAGTTCAATAATTAACCACCCTCTAAGGAAACTTTTTTCAATGTGTTTGATTAGAATGTTGAGCACAACGATCATTCCAACACCAAACGGTAGTGTACAAGTCAGTGTTTGCAGAATTTTAACTTAACAATAAAAAATATAGTGAAAACTTACTTAATTTACAGCTAATTACGATCGTATGGTGCGGAGGCCGATTTCTGCACGGCTTAAACAGTGAAAACTTAAGTATTATCGCCAAATACGCAAGATACTTGTTAAATAGCTTAACAAAATAATGCAAAAGCATCGCTATACACATATACTGCATTGCAAAATAACCTGCAATAAATTTTGACCAGCCTAAATGTTATCAATGAAATAGTAATGCTTTTTATGAGGGGGTACCGAGGGTGAACCAACATCATGTCCCCTCTATTTTCAGGCCATTACAAGTGCTGCAAATTTGGAAAGCAGGGGGATGGGCTTGACCACATTGGACGCTTCAAGTCGCTCTTTTTCAATTGATTCACATTTTATAAAGCTGTGCGGTTTATAAGGAAAGTCATTAAGGGGGTAAGCTAGTCATCTGTATTCCTCTTCATTTTAATAACTCACACAAATTCTACATACATTTTGCCCTTTCCTCTAAATATAATGTCCACGCCAAGTTGAAATTACTGCCATGGTATTTCGCAATTCTGGGGGGGGGGGTCATTTGTCTCAATGATATTGCGTTATTTCTTTAAATAGGTACACTATTTAACAAGTGTTTTGCATCATTTCACGATAACACTTAACCCTAAAGGGGGAGGGGGGGGGCGGACCCTTCAACATTTTCCGTGATAGCCTCTAAAAAAAAATTTTTGCAACTTTTTATTGACTTTTTAGCCTCGAGCTTTGTGCATCTTTTGATACCAAAAACATAAAAATCGGACCACGGGTTGCCGTGTAGTGAAAAATTTTCCGCCGCTACGCGCCGTGAAAACTGAATTTTCGCATACGTCATGTACACAGAGCAGAATTGCCATTCGTACAAATGAATAATTAATTAGCCATAATTCCAAAACCCTTTGACCTATAGTCATGAAATTTCTTGGGTATGTTTAGGAAGAGTTGCTCTATGCATGTGTTGAGTTTTTTTGTCACTCGATGGCCGAGATCTTAGGCCCCCCCCCCTGTAAAATCATGGCACCTGGTAAACTGTCATTTTCAAGAAAAGTGGTATTTTCGTATCAATTTCCAATGCTGGTCGACCGACATACTATGCTAATTTGGATACAAGTCACCAAATTCAGCCTTGTCCACGGGTTATTCTATGTAAATTGGACGTTTTCGTAGTTCATACAAATTAAAAAAACCTTCCCACCAAAATATATTTGCCCTGGAAATTTTTATTAAAGCTGTCCAATTATTCAGGCCAATTTCCATTCTAACCACATTTTCTAAAATATTAGAACGTATTGTTTACGTACGAATGACGCATTTCCTCGATAAACACAACATATTATCTAATTCCCAATTTGGATTTCGGGAAAAACATTCTACTATTCATGCCGTTATTAAACTGTTAGACAATATCACCAGTAGCATGGATGCCCGTTCAAATACGATTGGCATATTCCTGGACCTCTCCAAGGCTTTTGATACAGTCAATCACGATATTCTTTTATCTAAACTTAACCATTATGGTATTAGAGGAGTTGCCTTGGAGTGGTTCAGGAACTATCTTACAAATCGTTATCAATTTGTTTTCATTAAAGACATTTCATCTTCTCATAGGGAAATTTCATGCGGAGTTCCCCAAGGATCCATACTTGGGCCCCTCCTATTCTCCATTTATATTAACGATTTTGTGAAATCCTCTGATATTTTCTCATTTATTCTTTTCGCAGACGATAGTAATTTATTTTACACACACCCTGACCCTCGTGAGCTCTTTAAAACTGTTAACAAAGAACTAAGGAATGTTTATGAATGGATTAAGGCCAACAAACTGTCCCTAAATATTTACAAAACTAACTTTATGTTTTTCAGTAAAAAGCAAAATATCCATTTACAGGATATTTTTTTATTGATAACACACCTATTAAAAAAACAGATTGTGTGAAATTTTTAGGACTGTATATTGACCAATCTCTGTCCTGGAAAAAACAAATTAACAATACTTGCTCTGTTATTTCTAGAAATGTTGGTGTTATTAACAAACTTAAAACCTTTTTCCCTCAGAATGTGTTATTCACTCTCTACAATGCCTTAATTCTACCTTACATTAGCTATGGTGTTTTAGCATGGGGGAATTGTGGAATTAGTAATATTAATAGAATTGTTGCCCTTCAAAAAAAAGCTCTGAGAATAATTAACCGTACCGACTTTCGGGCCCACAGCAGGTTTAATTTTGTGGAAAGAGGGCAGGGCTTTGATTTATGAGGGAAATTCAGGGGTAAAGATGACGATGACAACCAGAAAACAGACTCAAAAACCAAGATGGCAAACATGAAAGCTCGATGCGATGAAAGCTCAATGCTGATCGGCTGATAAAAAATAAACATCTTATTTATTTTTAGTCTGGTTCCCAGACCAAAAGATTCAGGAATAGTCAGAATCTTTTGGTCTGAGAACCAGACTAACTTATTTTTTTTTAGTCTGGTTCCCAGACCAAATGATTCAGGAGTAGTCAGAATATTTTGGTCTGGGAACCAGACTAATTAATTTTTTTAGCAGCCAATCAGCATCGGGCTTTCATTATGTAGGGCTTTCACGCGTGTGAGAACTACAACATGCACGTCTGACTACGAAAAAAGGCAGGAAAGTCACATTTTCTTCGAAAGTGCTTTCAAAATTACAACTAACATGAGTTTTTTTATATGAAGAAAAAAGACTGCTTTACCCTGCAAAAGTCACTTTGGGACTGGACAGTCATCTGCAAAAGTCAGTTTTGAACTGAACTTGTAAAAAATAGAGGTGTCCTAAAAGTAAGGATTACCCAACTTTTTTTCGCTTACTTTGTGTACCTTAGAGATCGAGACAAGAGTAGGCTATACTTCAGAACTGTAACTTAGTTAGTGTAACAGTAAGGAGGCCTATGACTTTGACGTATGTTGACAAAGTCTAGACCTAACAAAATTAGAAATGTTTCTCACGCAGACCCAGATTCAAGTCTCATTTTTGCAATGAATGACCTTCATTGTGATGATATACAAAGAAAAACATGACGTCAAGTTGCAACATTTGTCTTTTATTTTTGTCTGGTATCTTTTACACAGAAAAGGAGCTGTACTACACCCAGGGTAAGACTGGCATCAGAAAGAAGGTGGTGACGGATGAGGGAGAAGTTTTGGACTTGCTTCAACATTACCACTCCAGTGAGCTTGGTGGACATAGTGGAATTAATTCCACTTTGTCCAAGCTGTCCCAAAATTACATGTGGAATGGTATCAAACAAGATGTTGTCGACTATGTAAGAGAACAACAAAGCTTTTTAAAACTTGCACAAAACAAACTGTTGGCCAAATAAAAAGAACGAAAGTACAAAACGTGTTAAGCTTCCTGCCTTTTTGGAATAAAGGAAGGAGGAGGCCTTTTTCCCTCCAAAATGGTGGCCTGATCGGTCCATTTTTCAAGATAGCCGCCAGCATTTTTGTTAAATGGCCGCCACTTGGACTCTGGAAATGATACACCAGTTGCATATGGGCTAGATGCAACTGATGACAAAGTGGTCAAAATGATGTCACTGTTTAAATTCCCCCCCCCCCCCCAAAGGAGGCGGCCTCCAGGAAGCGGGTGGGGACACTACACAAGTATATTTTTTATTTGGCCTAATACCGCTGAAATATTTTCCAAGATCTGTGACTTTTTTGTAAAGAACGAAGTTACAGAATTTAGTCAATCATTTAACTCAATCAAATCATAATACATGTAGTACAATGAAATATGATCTCCAACTCCAATTGTTTTTGTATGTAAATATTTATGTAAGAATGTGCGATACATATGTTAAGTACAGCAAATTTGTCATGTTCAACAGATCCAATCTTGTGATCGCTGTCAGAGATATGACAAACTGAAGACCCAAGCCCCCCAGCTGAAGTCCATCAGCGTGAAGGAGCCATTGGAGCTTGTTGGAATGGATTTAATCGGTACTGTTTTCTCTTAGTATATATGTTCTACAAAAATAAGCGGGTTTTCTCATAGTGGCATTGGCATCCTATGTACATGCGTGTATGTGATTTGACCGACAAACATTTAATTGATGTCACTTTTAAATTTGTTTTGAAAGCAGTTCAAAGTTTATTGTGTGGTTTTCCTTTCAGGACCTTTGCCAACAACTGATGAGGGTTATCGCTACGTGCTAACGTTCACTGACTACTTCACCAAGTTTGTCGATTTCTTTCCTCTCAAGTCAAAGGAGGCCTGTGGGATTGTGCTCTGCATTCACACCTTTGTTTGTCGATGGGGAGCGCCACAGAGACTTCTGTCTGACCAGGGAAGGGAATTTGTGTCAAAAGTAAGTTAAAGGGATAAATATCCACTCAACTATCCTTTAAAACTAAACAGCTGGGCGTTCTGTGGTATTCTTGTTTGATTCCTGCAAGCAAGAATAGCGGGCTCACTTTTGCGAACCCCCAAAATCAAGCAGTTCGTGCAAGTTGGGATTCTAGATTGGAACCGTGTGTGCCATCTTCTTGTGTGATTATCTTTAACCTTTATGTGTGACCTTTGACATCATTATGATGTGAAGGTCGCCATGTTGCATTTATGAGCCAAGTGTTTGCAATTGGACTTGAACTTGTCAAATGAGACCAATTTTACATGTTCAGCCTATTTTCCAACTTAACTCCAGTTGGCCTTTGGCCTTGGTATGTGACCTTTGACATCAATAGCATGTGAAGGTTGCCATGCTGCATCTATGACCCAAGTTTTTAGTTCCAAACTTCAATTTGAGACCAATTCTTAAAATATACGTGCACACGCACAGACATAGTGATCGCATAGTCTCTATTTAGACACAACTTTTTTTTGCAACATGTTCCTTGAGGGTTTGTACAAGAAAACCTAACAAGCAATAATTGGCCTTAGACTGTTGGGATGGTAATATAAAGTAATCCCAGGAATGCTGTCTGATGTAAACAGACCGTTGTGCTTGTAAGCAAACCTGCTCTGGTAAACATATAACATGTGAAAACAACTTTATAATTGTTTTTCAGATTAATGAAGAGCTGTGCCAAAAGCTAGGAATTAAACGTTCAATAACAAGCGCCTACCATCCCCAAACCAACGGTCTTGATGAGAGAACAAATCAGACACTCAAGATACGTCTGGCTAAGCTGGTAAATGACCACCAGACAGACTGGGCTGCTTTCCTAGAGGGAGTTGCATATTCCCTCCGCACCCAGAGGCAAGCGTCCACAAAGTATACACCATTCTTCCTCATGTTCGGGAGAAACCCCAGGTCACCATTGGAAGTAAGTAGCCTCCATGTGATTTTCATTATTATATGGTGGTTAGGCCCCCCCAAAAAACAGTTCTGCTTCCCGTTTCCCTACTTACCCTATTCTGAAAGCCACAACCCTAATTTTTTATGGGAAAAATGACACACAAAAAACACCCAAAACTATCAATTTCTACTTTTAACCCTTGAGTACACGCAGATGCCTCCATGTGATCGTCACACGAAAAATGGGCAAAACCCCCCACCTGCTTACCTACCAACCTTCCCACCTACCTACACATGTACCGACCTACCTGCCATGCCTATCCTATTTTGGAATGGCATGTCATTGGAAGCAGAAGTATTTTTTTGGCCTGGAATCAAGTAAAACAAAATAACCAGGTGTGTAATGAGTCCACTTTTTTTAACATCAAAAGTTTAGTTTTGCCACAGCCTGGTCGAGTGATATGATTGTGCCGAAGGTACCAAAATTAAACACAAACTAACCACGGGCTGAATTGTCCTCTTTTATTTCAGATGGAACCTGCAGATGACAATTTTCAGCTGCCTGCAAGTAACGAAGGTGGAGACATGGAAGATATGGTGTCCCAGAGAGAATCACTGAATGTGGAGACGACATCAAAGGCAAGTGTAAAGACATTGTATCGTTATTGAATTAGAACTCAAACAAGGTGAAATTCAGCCATTAATGAACTTGCAATCTTTTAAAAGGATTAATTTCAATCATTATGCTACTTCTATAATTGTTAACGATTCTGAATCATACATGTAGCTGTATCTTATGGGGTGGAGCTATTACCACCAGGCCATTCCCCACCACAACCTGAAGGACCACTGAAAGAAGAGCATTAATTAGACATGCACAACAGAATCATTTTGTGTGTTGTACCCATTGGCAACCAAAACAATGTACATGTATGGGGATCTGCTGACAGTGTGGGCTTTTTAACATTATCTCATTGCAGGTGCTTCAAAATGTTGTGAAGGCACAGAAAAAACAAAAACTGGCCTTCTCACGAAGGAAAAGCAAAGGTGTAAGGACTTTCACCCTTGTTGTTGGGGACAAAGTCCTCCGACAGAACTGCAAAAACAATGGCCGTAAGGGTGGCAAGATGGAAGCAATTTGGAGTGGCCCATACAGGTAGAGTTTACAAACAGAAATGTTTAAATCATTACCTTTCTAATTGCGCTTGTTTAGTTTGGCATGAACATAAAGATCAGCGCTTTTGTGTTACCGTCTTTACCTCATTAAAGAAATGCTATACTTTGTTGCAGTACTGTAGACATAGACACACATCAACGTGTGACTTTGTTGAGTGCCTCGGGCAACTGCTGGAAACCAAGATTCCTTATGATCAACTTCGACCCTACAAGACGAGTATATTCCATCAAGTCCTATTTCGCATGTTACTGAAAATATCCCCATTTCATTTGAATGGTCATATCTTTTTTATCATATGGATATCAAATACTCTGCTTTGAAACAGTACTTACAAATTAAAACTATTATAATCAATCCCCATATGCCTGAGTCATTGATGGAGCCACTGAACTGTTTGTCATTTTTTTTAGATGCATGCAAATATTGTATTTTATAAACCAAGTTGTACTAACACTAATAATATTTCAATCAAATGTGGTTGCTTACTGGTATTGTCAGCAGCAGCTGGTATTGGTATTGTCAGTACCATTGTACAAAGGCAGTATTGTTCATTCTAAATCTCATCTTTAGGAATTAATTTTATTGTGCATATTTGCCAGGTTAGCATGAAATACACCAGCATGTTTCATGAGCTTCAATTTTTACTTGTTTCTGTTCCAGTATACAGATGTGTATTGTGTTCTTATACTAATGGTACTAATGTGCTGTTCGTCGTTGTGTAGCACGGTAATAATGTCAGTGTTAAACATGTACATCATATAATTGACAAATCAAAAACGCCCATGATCGCACGGAGACTTCGACAGTAAATTATAAATGCTGTTCATTTTATGCTAATAGGTACCTTGGTTACCAAAAAGACAACCAAAAAGACAACCAAAAAGAGTTCAGTCGGCAGAGTTGAAGATTCCAAGACCAAAACAAAATCTGCAGGTAAGTGTGTGCTTTGAAAATGCTAATCAAATGGAGATGGATTAGTATATAATAGGCTTGTGCAGTTCTGGATTGTGAGAGTCCATGGCACATGCATATATATTGCTGCACAGATATCGTGCATAATCACTGTTATAGGTACTGATTTAACCATGTCATCACAACAAAAGAACATACTTTAATTGATAAACACATTTTCACTTTTAACTCACAAGAAAGAATTTAAACAATCACCCATATGCATGTGGTTCAGATCTGGCCAAGTCGTGTTTCTCAAACACACTGCAGTACTTATTGAAATTGTACTTTGAAATTGTATAATTTTACAGACATTGTTGGTATTCTTTTTAACTGAACTACATGTAGGTGTAAATGCTTATCGTTTTATGAAAATATTTGCCAAACCTATCAGAGAAACTGTACCCCAAAAAATTCTTTCTTATCCAATATTTGCATTTTATACTTAATTTTCTCCATTTCCAGTGTCTCCATTATTTTCCATTTATATTTTTAGGAAAGACCACAAACTGCGCCGAAGTACAGCAGCCAAAAAATAAAGATGCACAGTTAGACGTATTCATCCAGCAACTTGGCCGTTCATCAGATGTCATACGTGAGGTAGTCCAGTATGTTGCTACACACTGCGTCATTACTAAGCCCCAAACACCGTCACAGTGTTTGGACCTTTCAACGAAAGACCCAGTGATGTCACTCTGCATGGATATGGATGCCAGGCATGCCTGTATTCTGGAGGAAGTCATGCAAGTGGTAGCAAACAGTATGTCCAACCATAGAGGGTCCAACTCATCAGCATCATGCAGTGGAGACAATGGTGCTACGTCCATTGTGAGGGACACCGACATATGTCAGGTAGCCAGTTCCATTCTGACGTATGCTTTTTCTACAGGCTATGAGGCCAAGTGTCTTCTCGATACCCTGAGGCAGGTTCCTCATCAGCAGTTTCTGGGAAGTGTTGCTCTTGCCATGGATGATGTCGGTCAACATGTTGCCAGTATGCAGTCCATAACGGTTGGAAAATTCAATTTGTCAAGCCAGGATCTGATGTCTCTGGCTAGCACAGATAACTACCTTAATGACCAGGTACATATGCATACTTGCTAATAACCAATTTAAAAGGTCTTCTTTTTCACCATATTTAATGATGCCTATAAATTGGTTTACCGATAACCATATTCATCAAGATGTATCAAAGAGTTCATATCTGAGAACGTAACATTTATTCTCAATTTTTTTTTCTGAAAGCTAACATGGCTAATGTTTGCATGGCTAGGAGTAAAGACATGTAAAACTTGTGTTTCAGGAAACCACCAGAACGCACGGTCTCTGATCTATGTTAGAAAGTCATAAAAGTTCTGCATATTTAGACATTATGTTTAGCAGCAGCTATTAATATTTATTTCAGTGCTTAAAACTGTTCTCTTTTAAGGTGATTCATGCATACCTGTCGCTCCTTGAAAACTGCCTCAACACACAGTGCTATCAACATGTTGTTTGCCTGCCTTGCCACTTGGCACAACTATGGGAGACTGGCAGATATATGGAGTGGCTCTTTAAAGAGGTAATTAATTTCTTTAAAAATTTGTATATTTTAATGTAAAGTATAGTTGCTTAAGAATGGTTTAACACTAATGACTGCATGAAAGATATACATTTTCAATATACCTGTACATGTATAATGGATGAAAGATCTTGGAATTGTTGGTGAGCTGAAAGAGAGATGAACATGGAGGTTAACTTAATTGGCGATACATGGAACAGTTTCCAATTGCTATTAAACAAGAAAATCTCAATCAACAAATTTTGAGTAAAATTCCCTATAGATAATCCTTAAACAATAAAAATGAAGAAAGAAACTTAAACATATAAAAGACAATTTCAAGTAATATCATCACTGCTGCATATGAAATAAACTGAAACTGACTGAATTTCATTCCACAAAGACAATCACTCCAACTTTCCCTAGATTCCCATCTTATTTAAGATGGAGCCTTTTCTATGAGAAGGATGAAAAACAAAACTTTTGGATTGGTTTTTTTACTTGCCAAAAAACCTGCACCCCCTCCTGTCCTAGGGTTGCCCCACTTTCAGAAGGGGGTATACATGTACAAACAATTGCAGGCATGGGACTAAACTAAGACCACACTTCTGAAAAAGAGTTGACAGATGTTTTCAGCACCAAAAAAAGGGAGGGGGGAACATGTCAATAGAAAATAAAAATGAAAAAGTAAAAATACAATATTGATATGAAAAAAAGTTTTGTGATATTGGGTCTGTTGTAACATTTTCATACATTATGTTGATGAAATAGTTGTCTTTCTGTCTAGATCTGTTTCTCTCAGCATGCATGGATCCTTATACCTGTATGTGTGGATGGAGACCACTGGATGCTACTTACGGCTAACACCCTCACCAAGCAGCTGGGAATTCTAAACTCTCTGCCAGGATACACTGCAGCTGAGAAGCGGTATTCTTCTCATTTCATGTATGTTTACTGGAAGTGTGTTTTGTTCGTTTTCATTGAGGAGTTTATTGATCATTAATGGCTCAGATGGCCATAACCCTTTGAAGACAATTGTTGAACAATACAGTTACACTTAACTTTTGATTCCTGTTTAACAGAATTTATATCATATATATTTATATCAGAATTTACTTCATATTTCTTACAGGTGACATCTGATGCATACCTAAACGACTCTCATCTGCATGTAATAACTGAAGTGTTTGAGGTGTTTCTAAATATTTTATTTTAAGCATGAACTACATGAACATATGGGGTGGCATCGACCATCATACAGCACGGCTATTTCACATTTAAATTCTGAGCTTTAATGCACTGCACAGAACTTTAATTTGCCACACATGAGTTCTGTGACCATAGCCCGATTAAAACCTTACATGTATCACTTTGCACAAGCAATTTAGTGCTGTTTTTGTATTTAATCTGATCATTTATTAAATCCATCAGAATCCGATGTCTAAATGTACCTTATTTTCTCCCCACAGAAACTACATGAATGCAAGAGCCACCGTCATCACTGACACACCAACTGAATGGAGAGTGCAAAGGATCCACACTTCAAGACAGCGTGATGCCAGAAGCTGCGGCGTTTTTGTTCTAATGGTACATGTATGAATTTATTTTGCTTTGTATTTTTAGTTGTGCTTTTTGTTTTTGCTTTTCTGCCAATAAGTTTTTTCAGAAATAACATTCCCCAAACGGGCGTGATTTAAGTTCTTCCAGTTTATTAGTTACACGTTTACAAATTCAGTTTGATTCACTTACTGGAGAAGACCTCATTTTGATATTTAGGTGTGCATCATTTTTGAGGAACAGTTTATTAGCATGACAGTTATTAACTCTTCAAAAAAGAGCAACACTGCACATTTAACATTTTATAGGGAGAGTAAACTTGATTTCACTTCTACTCTTTAGTATGCAGAACAAGTACTTCAAGGCATCCCACCATTTGTGTTGAGGCAGTGCCATGTGCAACAATTCAGGACCTATGTCACTGCTCGCCTTTTGCAGAGCCAGAACTGAACCAGGGACCCATGGCGCCATCATGAGTTCTGAGTTACTCCACTCCAGATTAAGTTACCTGTGTCAAATATTTAAACTTTGAATCAGAAAAAAGAAGCGACTTACAATTCAATGTAGCATTTGAAACTTTTCAAGCTTATTTGTCAAAGTTTAAATTTGTTAAAATTCTTGCAGTAAATCATCCTTTATTGTAATTGTGCTATTTTTGGAGATTTTATAACTACTTAAACATAACTGAGATATTTAGATATTAGGTATGCTGTTGGTGTGCCCCATGGTCAACTTCGTGACAGATTAAAGAAAGTTTGGATTACCGTTGCTGGAAAGCTGTTAAATACTGTTTGAAATACCCTTCATTTTCTTATTGAAAGTGACAATATTTTCTCAGGGAATTTTGGAAATTTGTCAGGGAAATAGCACTCAGAGACGATTAATCGAATTTTGTTTTCATAAAGTGTTGCGCACATGTACACTGTAAAAGATCAACTTATATGTGCTCGTACAAGTATAAACACATTATCACTCAACTCCAGGCAATTTCTTATACGAGTATTTATTGGATCGTATGTATTTTTTTTTTCATGATGAAAGGAACAGGGTGAAACAACACCAGCTCTCCTCACAGCTTCCCCATCTGTTTGTGTTTGTTTCCCTATATAGTATGGTGTTTTTCTTATAAGAAATAGACGATGGTCTATTTAAACTGTTTTTGATAGTTTGCGTTTTTTTAAAAGTTATTTCTATATTTTATGGTGGGGGAGTTGACAGTGCATGTACATGTATACCCACTCGTATATCAACTTAAGTAATGGCAGGAATTTGTTTAAGGGAAACACGCATACATGTAGTTGATTTCATTATAGAAAAAGCTTCGTTATGATTTGATATACAAATAAAACAAATTGTGTGTAGCATGTTTATATGAAAAGCAAAGTTTAATACATTGTATCATTCTGTGTGATTCCTGCATTATCGCTTTGATTTAAAGTAGGACAAGTTATCAAAATTAAAGTTTATCACAAAGCTCCACATAGACCCATTTGGCAACCCCCATATGTTTCCGAAGAAAGCCCCCATTTAACAAAACTGCCTCAATTGCAATGGGCAAAGCACATTTAAGCCACAACATCCATGTTAAGCACATTCTATGAGTGCTTTTTTTACCAATTAAAATTTACAGCATGACCACGCCTCTTGTATATTATTTTTTTTCATTTCCCCTCCATTTTTTGGACTTCATGGATGAAGCAGCACCCCCTCCCCTCGTGAACCCCGTGCCCTCAATACATAGGGGAAAAGGCATGTTTGGGACTAATCATTTTGTAGCTTTGTTGACAATTGCAACTTGTATTTTCAACAATCAAACAATATTTTGATAATTTTTATTAGCTGTTTCGGTGACACAGGCCGAAACAGGTCTTTTTTTATTGTAATTAATTAATCTACGAGGGTTGTCCATTCAGTCTCAGAAAATCCTTTTCCAAGGATTTGGAAAGGAGCCCTCACATTATTGAAAAATCGTAATAATATTTATTGCAGTGCTATACATTCTTTTGATTGGCAAAATATTCATTATTTTGCAAACCGTGCTCAGAAAGGTCAGTCTTTTTATCTAGTATGGGTCTGCCAGCCGTATTGTTAGAGCGTCCTCTCTCGGACTTTCCTCAAAACCCAGCCTGAGGAAAAGTAAGCACAGCGGATATATGAGCATGTACCGTGCTTATGAAACGCGCATTGTAACGTGCTCAATTGTCCGCTGTATCCGCCCGGAGAAGCCAGCACGCCGGGGAAGTGAGACCGTGACACCGGGTCGCCACGCCCGGTGGGATCTCCATTTTGTGGCCAAAAGACACAACAAAAAACAAAACAACTGTATAAACTGGCATCTTGGAGCGTAAGGACGATGATAGACAACCCAGAGCGCCCTCAGAGGAAGACAGCTTTGATCGATCGAGAACTGGAAAGATACGGCATCCACATTGCAGCACTCCAAGAGATAAGGTTCAGTGGCACTGGGAGCTTACAAGAGAAAAATTACACCTACTTCTGGTCCGGTCGAGATATGGGGAAACGCCGTGAGGCTGGCGTCGCTTTTGCTGTCGCCAACCAACTTCTCCCGGAAATGACCACTCACCCTGTCTGCATCTCCGATAGGATGATCTCTCTGCGTCTGCAACTCTTGGCTGCTGACAACCATCATATGACACTATTCTGCGTATACGCTCCAACTATGACAAACGACGACGCAATCAAGGAGGAGTTTTACCACTCATTGCGCCGTCACCTTGAAGCTGTACCCAAGTCGGACAAGTTAGTGGTACTGGGCGACCTCAATGCACGTGTGGGGAGTGATCACACACTGTGGCAACGAGTGATTGGTAAGTTCGGCAGAGGGAAGCTAAATTCGAATGGCGAGCTACTACTCAACCTCTGCACTGAACTACACCTAGCTGTGACCAACACCTTTTTCAATATCCCACTGAGGTGGTTCTACAGTTGGCAGCACCCTCGATCAAAGCGATGGCATCTCCTTGACTATGCGTTGGTCCACAGAGTTGATCTTACTGATATACTCAGCACCAGGGCCATGCGGGGAGCTGACGGTGACACCGACCACGTAATGATTCGAACAATCTGCCGACTCACGGTCGAAGCTAGATGCAGGCGGACTGCAAAGGCGCCGCCTAAGAAATTAAACAAAGACAAGCTGCAAGATCCGCACTGCCGAGGATCACTGGCCCGTGCTATGGCTGAGCGTCTGGAAGCACTGCCACCTGCGGCAACTCTGACCGTAGAACAGGCATGGACAAATCTCAGAGACAACGTGTATGAGATAGCGGCTTCCGAGCTGGATCAACCGAAACACAAGCACGCAGACTGGTTCGACGAGAACGACCAGCAAATAAAGGCCATCCTGGAAGAAAGGAGAATCGCACATCAGGCCCTCCTGACTGGTCGCCGGACCAGGCAAGCAACCAAGCGCTACAATGATGTGAGTCCAGAGAGAGCTGCGAGCCATGGAGGATCGATGGTGGCTTCAGAAGGCAGAGGAGATCCAGAAGCTCGTCGACTCGAACGATTCCAAGGCTTTCTTTGCGAGTCTGAAGGAAGTCTATGGCCCGCAATCCACTGGTTCCACACCAATTCTGAGTGCCGACAATATGGTCCTTCACACAAAAAAGCCGGCAATTCTCCAGCGGTGGCATGAGCACTTTAAAGAACTGCTGAATCGCCCCTCCAACATATCACCAGAAGCGTTTGACCAAATCAACGTGCAACCAGCTGACGTCGCACTCGATCTGCCCCCCACCAACATCGAGCTTGAAAAAGCAATTCAGGCCATGAACCTGGGACGTGCCCCCGGTACCGACAAAATTCCCGCAGAGGTCTTCAAACATGGTGGCGTTGCTCTCAGGCAACGCCTACTTGAGCTGCTCCACAGATGCTTGGATACAGAAGAACTGTCACAGGACTTCAAGGATGCCATGGTGGTACCAATTTTCAAGCGCAAGGGGGATCACCACAAGTGTGGCAACTACTGTGGCATCTCTCTACTGTCGATTGCAGGCAAGTGTGGCAACTACCGTGGCATCTCTCTACTGTCGATTGCAGGCAAGATCCTGGTCAAAGTCCTGCTCAAGCGTCTTCAGCGGGTAGCGGAAAGGCAACTCCCTGAATCTCAGTGCGGGTTCCGTGCCGGACGCGGCACCTACGACATGATCTTCACACTTCGACAACTGCAGGAAAAGTGCGTCGAGCAGCAAAGACCTCTGTACGCAGTGTTCATCAACTTTACAAAGGCCTTCGACACAGTTGATGGGATGATGGGATCGGTAACACAGGCAGGAGACACATCAGAACCTTTCGCCGTCAAACACGGCGTTAAGCAGGGCTGTGTTTTAGCGCCGACGTTATTTACCCTGTTCCTAACGGCAGTTCTCCAGGTCATGAACCAGCATCTGGATGAGGGCGTCTACCTGCGAACTCGTTCCGACGGAAGGCTGTTCAATCTGGCGCATTTGAAAGCACTCACAAAAACCCACCTCACCTTTATTAGAGATCTTTTTTTATGCCGATGACTCAGCTTTCGTTGCTCACTCTGTCGAAGCCCTGCAGACCATCTTGGACCGTTTTGCACAAGCTGCCAGGGCCTTCGGCCTGACAATCAACCTTGGAAAACGGTAGTGCTCCACCAACCGTCACCAGGAGACCCCTATGTAGCGCCAAACGTCACACTGGAAGGGACCACTCTGGAGGTTGTCAAGCAGTTTTCATACCTTGGCAGCATCATCAGCAACGACAACTCCCTGAACGCAGAACTCAATAAATGGATTCAGGCCAGCTACGCTGCCTTCGGTCGGCTGGGGGATCCGACCAAGCTTTGGAAGCGAAGGGGGATCCGACCAAGCACCAAATGCAAAGTGTATCGTGCGCTTGTGCTGAGCTCCCTGCTGTACTCGGCGGAGACGTATACCCTGTACAGACGGCACGTCAAGAAGCTACAGACCATTCAGCAGCGCCACCTCCGGTCTATTCTCAACATCTCATGGTGGGATTGGGTTACCAACGATGAAGTGCTGCATCGAGCGGGCATGCCGAGTGTGGAGCACATGTTGCTGAAAATTCAGCTCCGCTGGACTGGGCATGTCGTGCGAATGGAGGAGCACAGACTGCCGAAGATCCTCCTCTATGGCGAGCTCTTGGAATCACCCAGACAGCCAGGCAGGCCAAAGCTGCGCTACAAAGATGTCATCAAACCCCACCTCAATGCCACCAACATCTCAATCAACAACTGGGAAAATCTGGCCATGGACCGTCCTTGCTGGCCGTCCAAACTGCAATCGCGGATACCAAGCGGCGAAATGATGAAGCCAGACGTCGACGTCATGAAAGGCAACAACGGCACAACTGATTTTATAGTACTCTCGAACTCTTCGATGACGAAGATCTGCCACACACACACACACACATACAGTACATGTAACATAACAATCAAATGTCATGCCCTTTAGTTTCAAATGTTAAGATTGGCTTCATTGTTAGCATGTTTTTTTTTTTCAAATGATAAGTGTTCAAGCATGCATTGGTGCATTTTGTGTAGAGAGTTTGTCAATACCTGAGAGAAAGATGGTACCTTTATTTGTATTTGATATTAAAGTAACACAATGAAAAAAAAAAAAATCTTTGAAGTGTGCTAATATTGTGCCTTCAAATAAAGCTCCAATAACTGAGCTCAGTCAAGCGAAGGGAATGTATACCTCGGTGGACAAACAGGTTTGGCACATGAAATGTTCAAATTAGCATAGCTCAACGACAAAATGTGTAAATGCAACATTTTTTTCGTCACATTTGCTAAACGGCCAGTACTTTAATAGCTACTTATCGACAGTTAAAAATAATTTTTAAAAATAGGTGAAAATAGCCGTCAAATGTGGGTGTCCTTTTTTTTTTAACCACCCTGTATGAGTACTAGAACGAGTATGCCAAAACAAGTACTCAAGTAGTACTCGAATACGAGTACTGAGTACGAGTACCGAGTATGAGTACTACAACACTGGTCTCATGAGCTCTTTCAGCCTTTAAACATTAAATTACAACTAAGAATGTAAAAATCTTCACCAATAATCAATCAGTTGTGTCTATCTTACAAGCGGATCAATGAATACGAAGCTACACCTGTTTTTCCGGCTCTGTAGAGAGAATGACATTTCTTTAATTCCTTAGTGGATTCCTAGAAATGAAAACAAAATCATTAATGCAGTCAGTAGAATGATCGACTTAGGCTATTAGGGTGTCTCACAGATACCGGTAGGCCTATTCTTTGAATTTATTGATTTCATAAAGTGCCTTTTTCTCAACTGCTTATGACGTGCATGTTTATTTTAAGTCTGGTGATTGATACGTAGATACATCTCTGTTATCTTCCATTACTTGCTTTTCAATAGGTGCAGAAAACATGGTGTTATAGGTATGGGACAAAAATGTGACCTCTCCTTCGACTCCACCCAGATACTTATGTGTTCTTGATCATAAGTGTAAAACATAACCGTCGGTACAAAATTTACTTGACAATAGTTTAGTTACCATAATTAAGGTTGGTAGTTAGCTTAATTAAGAGCTTATTAAGGCCGGTTCATATTTCATGTGAGTGTGATTCTCTGCATTCTCTGTGCACTGGGTTCAAAGGAGTGTAAATATCATGTGACACTGGAAAAAGTGTTTAATATTGAACAGTGTTTAAGACCAGCAAGCCGCAGGCGTAGATGAAGATGGGTGTTTTTGGTGGTCAACCCCCCCCCCCTGTCCAAACATTTTTTGTCAGAGAAATTAAAAAATAATACGAACCCCCGCTCTTATCCCCCAAAAAAAAATGATACTGGTAATATTAACCTGCGCACAAAATTCATACAGAGCCAGCATGGTTTGGGGGTAAGTGCACTTTTCTGTAATATGGTGTTAAAAGTTTGTGAATAGTAAGCAAACTCCAAAATGCCAGTTAATTTTTCATAAATTATTCAAGATTTTAAGAACAATTCTTGCTAAGGCCAAACAAAAAAATAAGTCGGTCTCTGGTCAGCGCGCGCGTTGATTTTAATCATGTGCGTCGATCTTTTTTTTTTCCAAAATGTTCCGCGGTACATGTAGCTCCAACAGCGCCCTCTATTTCCGCACCTCATTTTTTTTTTACCAAAGAGCACAAAGGAATGGGAAATTGCATCAAGGCAAATGATAGAGAGCACCAAGGCAAATTGTGGAGGACACCAATGTACATGAGGACACCAAAAAAGCAAAATAGTACCCCACCTTGTCTGTACAATCCAAGCTTGAAGAAAAAAAAAGAAAAGCAAAAAAAAAAAAAAAGCCGCGTGGCCGCGTCAATTCCGGAACTTTGGTCTGACCAGAGACCGAATATATTTTTTTTTTGGCCTAAAATAGACCTATCCCTTACGACTATGAGAACAACTCCAAACTTGGCACAGACAAAGACCACCCACATGTAGTAAAGGTGTGCATAGACATGTCACGTAACAATGACGTTACCATGTCAAGTGAAGAAAAGTTAAATGTGTATTTTTATAGCCCATATCTTGAAAACCACAAATCTCATTCGGCTAATGTTATATCATCACCGTTTTCACAAAGGAAATTTCATAAAAATCATCTGTTTTTTGAATTTTTTTTTTGGTGAAAATGAATAAATATATCAATAGGGGCCTATCTACAACCTGGTGAGGCTATTCTTCCAAAAAATTAATCAAAATCTTAATTAACCTAATTAACGAATGGGCGAATTTGCAAAAAGTGCAGTTTTGCGTTTTCACGAAGTGGCACATTTCCGCACTCTATGGTATTAATAAATTTTCAGTAAATAAATAAATTGTAATACAATTGCGCGTATATCACGAAAGGGCGAATTCCATGCGCGTGCAATCCCAGCTAACACATCACGTTGCCACAACGTTGTGCAAAGTTGTGAAAATGTTGTCATTTGGTAACGTGTCACGATGACATTCAAGCAACGTTGACACAACGTTTGACTGTATAATTGTTGGTTGTAAGAATGTTGTATATTGGTAATGTGTACAACGTTGTACGAAAGTCATCATATGACATTGTATTGACGTTGTATGGTGGTCGTTTCACAATCGTTGTAATAAAGTAATAAATATGACGTTGTGGTTACGTTAAATGTGGGTGTTTTCATGACGCTGTTTTTAAGTTGTCAATGTTACGTTGTCAGAACGTTGTAATTTAGAATGTTTACAACGTTGCTGTGAGGTAATAATCATGACGTTGAGTTAACGTTCCATCTACGTTATTTTATAACGTTTTTTTCAGTATTGAAAATCACATTGTCACGACGTTGTAGTTTAGTATTTCAAAACGTTGCGGTGATGTAAAAGTCATGACGTTGTTGTAACATTGTACGTGGGTACTTTCACAACGTTGTTGGTATGTTGTTATTCTCACGTTGTCATGACGTTGTAGATAACAATTTACACCACGTTGCTGTGTTCATGACGTTATGATGACGTTGCATAAAAGTCTCATCATAATGTTGTTGTTAAGTTGTAAATATCATGTTGTCGTGACATTGCAGTTTGGTATTTTCACAGCGTGGCTGTTATGTTGCGAGCTCACGTTGCTGTAACGTTTTATAAAGGTGTTTTGACACTGAATTTAAGTTGCAATTATGCTGTGCGTTACGATCCATGCTGTTGTGGTATTGACAAAATCATTGTGATTACGATTTACTGAATGTGAAGTGAACATAATATGTTTTAATTAATGATGTTTTATTTGATAATAATTAACATTTGGGTGCCGCCTTGCATTAATAATGTAACTCATGAAATTTCGAACATCATCATGTTTGTTTTGTCGTAGTAGGAATATAATGTTTCCAGATATTTTTCTAATGTTCTAAGATGGATGAGATCGTGGTCAAAGCGCGACTGTTTCCCGCTCATATTCATTGTTGAATACTCATTGTATACATGTACTTTATTGCACACACCAACGTAACTAGAAATATGATTCCCGTTCTCAAAGAAAATATTACCATGGCGCATGCGCATCAGCAGAAATTCCACGTCCAGACCACGTGATAGCTCATTTGAATTGCTCTGCTCAGTCGAGTCAGCAATGCGCAATCGAGCAGCAGCAGCTCACTATAACGGTCGCCGACTCGCCGTCCAGTTGATGTGAAGTATGGTCGCCAAGCAAGTTATTTTCACTACAGCATTTCTTAGAAGGTAGGAATGAAATTTTCTGTATCTTGACTTCATTCTTGTGTCGAACACATTGTCTAAAAATCTGATGAAAGGATCAAATTAAAGTAAAACAACTTTTCGAACAAAGTCGCTGTCAAAAATGAAGATTTTCCTATGCCTATCATCTTTGTTTTCAAGTTGTAATAAATGTTGAAAATGTTCTTCAGACTCGATCAGAATAAATGTAGATTAATTAAGAGTGGAAATATGTGCCTCGATTGAGATTGGAGGCTCGTCAATGCGAACAGTTTTGGAGGATCATACACTGAAAGAAACGTTCAAGTCATCTGGTTTTCAATTTGATAATAAAATCTTGGTATTATTCCAAGGAAATATTATACATGTGGATCAGATTTACTTCAATTCATGTGCGACATGTTAGACCTTTTTAACAACGTTTTAGGTTGGAAAGGTATTTGTTCGATAGTTATAATTTTACATAAAACAGATATTGTTTTAGCAAATGGCAAAAATGGCAAAAGTGTATACATTATATCGAGAAGACTTTTGTTTTGTGTACTATAGTATATGCCTATGTTTGTATTTTTTTTTCAAATTGATGAATTAATCAAAATGTAACAATATTGTATTGATATACCCATGATATATACCCGAGCCAACAACCGTGAAATTGTTAATCTCTTATTTCTTAATTTATAGATCTGAGTTGATTTTCTCTCAACTAAAACTAGCGCAAATTTGAGCATAAACAGTCCGTTATAAAATTCCCGCTCAAAGACACAGTGTACGGTTTTAATAATAGCAACGCGCATTAGAATTTCAGTCTCAAGGGTCAGGCCTAAAGTTCACGTACCAGGACCGTGTATACAGTTTCAATCCGGGCATTTCGGGCCATATAGCTCCCAGGGTTTGGCGTGATTTATGGGAGTTTGACCAAAGTGTGTGGAGTAGGGTTCAGGGCCAGGTCAGCACTGTTACAAGATCAATGAAAAATACGCGAACTATAAAAGCCTTTTCTAAAAAGGGTCATTTGTAGACTAGTTTTTTCGTGAAAATAAGACATTATGTGGGTTGAAGAGCACGGGGACATCATATTTACACTGTGTTCAAACTTAGTTTTATATATTTCTCAACCTTAAAAAACATCGTTTCTTTCTCCAGGTAGGCAGTACACAGGTATGCTATACGTGAGTGCACTGGCTGCAGGATGTGGCATGTTTAAACTTTTAACTTCAGCAGTCTTCGAGGGAGGAAGTTTCTAATTATTTTGAAAACCACCCCATACATCTCTTCAGATTGTTGCTGTAAGTAATTCAACATACACTGACCTTCTATACATGTATCTCTGTAAGATGGTGAAATTAACTTTTAAAATGTGTTGAAAATACACCTTGGTCGAAATTTGTTAAGTGATTACCTGACGTTCACCAGACACCTATATTAATTAAATTTATGTATTCATGAAATTTATCTATACTATAAAATTCAAGACCGTGAACCCAATGCATGCATATCCAAATCCTTCCAACTCAAAATTTTCATACTACCACGTCCGCCTTAACAAAGTCATTCTTGTCGAGTCATGCGCCAGAAAAGATGCGTGCCCAATGCTCTCTAAAAATAACCAAAAAAAACCACACATTTTGCGTGAACCTCCCTGGCGAGAGCTGATTAATTTTCTAGCAGGTATTAACTTCAATGTTGTGAAAAAATGCAATGAAGTTTATAATTGTTATCGTTAGATGTCTTTGAAAAATGAATAACTTGTATTTCGCAGGAAAATAGCAGTTGAAAAAAAGTAAATAAACTTTCGGGGTGAAACTCGAAAGTAGCGTAGGCAACGGATCTTTAATCAAAATAATTATGAATCAAATTAGGTTTTGCCCTTCACCGACGTATAAATACTGTGTACCCAGTGTGTATTCGCATAAAATAATTATGCGCATATCAAAACTGCTACTGGACGGTTCTTCTTAACATTTAATGAAATTGTTTCGTGTGAAATTTAAATTACTTAAAAAAAGCTTGAGCTCTTTGGTAATCAAATATTTTCTGTATTATATTCAGGTGCCTGCATGACATGACTTCGCATGAACTTTTAGAAATGGCAGCCGATTGTGCTTGGTTATCCAGAAGGGCCAAGATTCAAGGTACGTGTATTAAGAAACTAACCATCGCAGTCACTAAATTGATTGGTCAAAAGGTATCAGCGACAAACACCTTAAATACACTTCTGAAACGAGCACCATAGACCTAATGCAATGCCGACTACCAAGACCATAAACTTGCGGAAGAACCAACATTGTGATCGTTACGTACATATATTTGAACATGAAGTTGTTTAGATTACATAAAAATGCGTAAAACAGGCTGGCGCTTTAACTCTGAACCAGGGTTTTTGGTTACCCTTTAAATTTGAGAAATATCCTTGACTTCAGGGTCAACTTGAAACAAGAGGCTCATTTATTTTATCCCTGTCTCTCGTGGGTTAAAGACTGTATACATGTATGTAGAAACACAGGCACAGCTCTGCTTGAAGTACATGTATTGAGAAGACAGACATTATCTGGATATACATGTAGTTTTAAATTTCACATCTGGTGAGCCAGCGTGACACGCAGTGAGTGTTTTAAGCCTAAGGCAGCAAACGTTAAATAGTTCATAATGTTTAAATAATTGATACATTGTTTTTTGTTTTCCTTATTTTCTTGTCAGATTCGTGTCTTTGGAGAAGTGCCATATTGAGTTGACAACCTTGCTGAACAAGGAATCCTCTTTTTTTCTACATCTGGATAATCTTCTGTTAAAGGTTCCATTAAATGAATGTTACTCTAAAACATAGATTGGGCAATTAGCCAATCTATATGGAGGTATTCAAAGAAAATCATGTTGAAATGTCAATATTTTAAAATGCAGGTTTTTTGCGAGTTCCCTGCATACAAATATATCTTCACGAACAAACGCTATTCAAGTGTCCCTTTCAAGTGTTATTCTTTTTCATAGACTCTGTAGCTACAAAAAAACCAAAACAATTCCTTTGAGTTTTCTTTTGAAGATGTTCCATGGGAGAGAAAGAAAATGAAGGATCTAGATAGAGGACATATTTAAAAAGCATGTGATTCAGTAGATTAAAAGTTGTCGGATCTATTTTATTTGTTCGATGTGAAAGTCGCCTTCCTATACTATATTTCTCATCACGGACAGTGGAAAATACTAATGTTCAAATACTATTTGAAACCATACTTTTGCTTGAATGTACGTTACGTATAGCACTGTGTATTTTTCATGAATTGATCCAATACATGAATAGGTATTCTCTAGTGCGGGTAACATTGTGATATGGAGCCCCTTTAAAGGTGATGTATAAAACCGGTGAGTGGCTAGGTCGCCGATAATAGCCCTTGCATTCCGGCTCTGGCTATATTATTGGCGACCAGACCCTTTATCTTCTAATTGCTCAGTAACAACGTTATTGTCTTGTTAAAAGGTCGGTTCATACTCTGTGAAGTTACGGCAATTCACTTTGTGAAGTTACGGCAATCATTAACGCCAGCGCTAAAAATTTGGGGGGAAAAAGAGTGAACCACATTTAACTCTGGGCAATTTTGAGTCAAATGGTTTCGATGTCAACATTTCAAAATTTGCTTTCACTTGAAGTATGAACCGATCGTTAGAGCTCAGCCCGGTCACTAAGGCGTGAATTCCGTAATGTGGATTCAAGTAAAAGACTTTAATTTTATACCATTCACGAAATGGACACTGTCGTAATATGTGCATATTGATGTGTCCAAATAATTGCAGTGAGTATTAATTACACTTACCGTTTTAGTGATTGCATTTTAGTAATGTTTTTACATGCTGTTGTTTCTGAACACTCTTTGTAATAAAATTAGAGAAACATGAATTACATGTATGTTTAATTGTTTTGTTATCGTTTTCAGAAACATTTCCCCATAAATGCCCAGTAGGTTGCAGTAAGGTGGCCACCATGTTGCAGCAACGTGCCTTTAAAGTTGCAGAAACGTCCCATTTAGCTGCAATAACGTGCCCACAAAGTTGCAGCAATGTCCTCATAAAGTTGCAGTAACGTCCCCATAAAGTTGCAGTAACGTGCCCATAAAGTTGCTTAAATGTGTCCAATACGTTGCTTTAACGTGTACAATAAGTTGCATCAACGTGTCCAGTAAGTTGCAGTGACGTCCCAAATTAGGTTGCAGTAACGTGCTAATCAAGTGGTAATCATGTCGCCAAAAGGTTGTAGAAACGTGCGTAGAAGTTGCTGTTATGTGTCAATTTGGTCGCAAATAACGTGGCGTCAAGGTGGTAATCATGTGCAATCACGACCAAAAAAAGTTGTGATGTATGTTGCGTTTACGTTGTGGAAACGTCATTGTAACGTTGCGTGATAACGTTGTAGCAACGCGCACGCGAGTCGACATTTTTACGTTGCCGCAACGTCATTTTCCTCACGTTGCAGCAACGAAAACCTGACCTTCTGGCAACGTTGTCACAACGTAAATGTGTTAGCTGGGATAAAACGTTTTCACGAAGGGGCGAATTTCAAGGCGCATGCGCAGTGGGGCAGAATCTGCGCGTACTGTACAAAAAATGCATTGTCTCAGACCGCAGAAGGGCGAAATCTGCGGGAAGTCACTTTTGCATTTTCACGAAGGGGCGAATTCGCTAATTGGTCCTTTTGATCCGACGGTAATTGATCCGGGGCCGTATCATAAGTCCGACGCCTCATAGGTCCGACGCCTCATAAGTCCGAAATTTCGGACTTATGAGGCGTCGGACTTATGAGGCATACAATTGATTAATTCCGCTTCATAGATCCGACGCCTCATAAGTCCGACGCCTCATAAGTCCGACAAATTAAACGCCTCGTTTTTACGTTGTCGGACTAATGAGGCGTCAGACTTATGAGGCGTCGGACCTATGAGGCGTCGGACTTATGAGGCGTCGGACCTTTGAGGCGTCGGACTAATGGGCCTTATTTGGTTAGGGGATGCGATTTTGTCGGACTTATGAGGCGTCGGACCTATGAGGCGTCGGACTTATGAGCGGACCCCATTGATCCAACGAAGTTATAGCAATCGTGCGCACGTGTGCGTCGTGTCAACGCTTACGTGCGCTTCGCCGAATAAAAAAAAGGAACTATACTAAGACCAAAAAAAAAAGTCTCCGGTTTCTGGTATGGAGCTTGCCCAAAAAGTGGTGTGACGACACGGCTAAATTGTTTTTTTTTTACCACTTTTTTTCTTTCTTCAAATGTCAACTGATGACTGCAAATGGTGCCCGACTAAACTTAGTGCAAATATATGGGAGTCCAGAGAGGCCACATAAAGCTTATTCTCGATCGTAACCCCATCTAAAAACACGTTAAAATTAGAACAGCAGCAGGATTCCAGTCATACCAGTGAGTTTGGCGTTTTTGAGACATCATCTTTCATTGAAAAAAAAACACGTTTTCATTTTGCCGACGCCCATGGCTACGACAACTAAACTACTCGGATGTACCACTATCGGCCAAGATGGCGAAGCAAGTGAAAGGTTAAAATCGTGTGCTTTATTTTAATACCAAATATAACTGCTTTTGACAATGTGTTGTTATGGTGCGTCAAACAAAAGTCATACTTTTTATCAACAAAAGTGAGGGCTGAGTGCTTTTAGGTGTACATTCCATTCTTAAAAAAGGCAGAAAGAAATGACAAGTTTCAGTAGGTAGAGGATAGTGTACGCTTCATTTACATGTAAAACACGTGCCATTTATTTTATTTTTCCGAATCGCCGGTTGAAAAATGAAGATTTTTTGCGAGATTTTATGATTTGCAGTCATTATGTACATGTACGTGTGTAAACTTACTTACGTACATGGGCGTCGCGAGGGGGGGGGCAAGGGGGGGCACTTGCCCCCCCCCCCCGGAAAAGCAACCAAAAAAAAAAAAAAAAAAAAAAAAAAAAAAAAGAAAAGAAAAAGAGGCGCGAAGACAAAGTGCTGTAAATTTAATGAGTTGGGGGGGGGGGGGGCAAAATGTCCCTGCCCCCCTCTAAAACTGATAAATCGAGAATGTGTTGAGAAATACAAGCATTTTTGGGCAAAATTTTTTTTGCCCCCCTCTAGAAAAAATCCTGGCGACGCCCATGCTTACGTACCTCCGTATGGAGGCCTGAAAAAAATTGTGAAAAGCACGCGTGAACGTCCAATGAACCTATGAATATTAAGCAGGCCATCCGAAGCTCGACCAATCAGTGGGCTTGCATTTTTATTAGGGTCACAAGGTCATACCGTTTTTGGCTCGTTGAACAATGGTGACCATCTTTTCGCGTTGTAAAAATGGAGGTTGTTGGAAACATCAGGTGCGTACACTGTACATGGCTTTCTTAATATATTTGCGACATCACGTTCACGAGAGTTCTTGTAGATGAAGATTCATTCTTTCCTTTGATTACCTCAAAATTTGGGAGACTATATTGTCGATGTCGACAAAAAAAAGGAAATTTCATCACGTATATTTTTTTTAGGTGATTTGTCCATGAAATAATATCGTCAAAATCCATCAAAATCCTTTTGTTTTTTGAGAGAAAAAAATGCCTTCATAATGTGTATGTATTAGGTCTTTACTACTTTGTTTGTATGGCTCTGTTTTGGTTTGGCATAAACATCGCGAATGTTCTTAATAGATGGAACAAACCTTGCGTCATTATTACTTTAAACCTTACTCGGGACCAGGATTGAACATCTCATCCCAGGTGCAAGACACTTTCCCCGGGGCGAAAACTGTAGTGTGTAACGAGCAGGGGTGAACTTGCCCTGGGGTGAGCATCAGAGGGTTGAAAAGACTCTAAAGTTTGATGTAATTGCAACAATTCATCTGAAAATAGGGTATATTCGAACAATGTGTGCTTTTGGGTGGCTTTTCGACCGAGGCCAATCCAACCGTACCATTCAACAACCAACGGCTCACTTGATCATAATCATACTGGACCGCAAGTTGTAAAAAAAAGTCCAATAAACATGATGAGAAGTTTACCTGATATTTAGACATGAAAATCCAGGCAGGGTTCTATTCCTTTATTTCCTAATGTATTTAATAATATTGGATGAGTAATAAGACGTAAATTCCTAGCCTGCATCAGAGATCGACGACGAAGAATTTCAATGTCAACAAGCACTCGACTTCAAAGATTTAATGAGTGCACGTTATGCGACAAGAATATTGCATATTTGATTTGTTTTCAATATCTCCATTTGGAAATCAAAAGCCCAGCATTTTTCATAATTACGTTGCCTAACAGGCTACCCAGAGTTTGATAACTTGAGTGAGAAACGGTCGAGCATATCCCCAGGGTGAACTCGCCCCTGGGCGAGATAAACACGGTTTGTGCAAAACAAATCTGAAATGGTGCAGGGTTGAACTCAAGGGTGAAAAAATCAATAGTCACCCCTTGGTGTGTCCCAGAGGCGAGTTTGCCCTGAGGATGGGTGTTCTAGTGGGAAAAGGCTTATATTATAGTAAAGTGTAGGGCTAGGCCTCTGAAGATACGAAATCCAACATGTTTGTTTTTGCTAATAAGCAGTCATACATGTAGTATGATTGGATGATTAAATGGTGACAAAAAAATCCAATCTGGATTTGATTTTCTGCTATCCTAGCAACAGACCTTTCCACACATTTTTGTATCATGGCGGTGTGAATTACGGAAGTCCAGTATTTAACTAGGCCACAGTTATGGGGCTACATGTAGGCAAGTATTACTCTTTACAATGGATGTCCCTTGCCTGTGATTCTCATAACTCTGACCCATATTATTTAACAGCAGGGTTTGAAATTAATGGTAGCCTGCTAGCCAAATGCTAGTCAAAAAAGCCGTGGGCTAGCCAAACTATTCCTTAAGTAGCCTGGCTGTCGAGTCAAAAAAATAGTGGGATATGGCAAAGATGAAAGAACAGGAAAAACTAAATCATTAAATTCAGAAAGCAAACCTCATCAATTTGTGTCTATAATTTATCAATCGTTTTAAAGGGTTCAATTATTAGATCTGTTAAAACACTGACAAAATTGCCTCAGAATTGAGACTTAAAAATACGGAATTTTGTATTTGGGCTAAAAAAAGAGGGCTAGTGAAAATGCCCGCGGGGTGGTTAAGAATCTGTTTCAGTAGCCCGGCTGGCTAGTGAAAAAAAGTTAAGGTCAAACCCTGAACAGTACTAGCTAGCTTGATGGAGTCATAAAGTTTGTATTGTTTACAGGTTTTGAAAAGTTATCAGTGGAAAAAAGAAAGAAATATACGTAAATTTATAACAATATCTGGGGCAAATCACCTAGGGGAAGACTTGCCACAATCATCTGACCAGACAGACATTTTCTTCATCGTCTTTGTCCGATAAATCCCCCTAAATATCAAAATCTGAGCTGATCAGTTTAATAGCTATTCATACATTGTAAATACCTAAGACAGTTTACGCATTCCTATTGGTCGAGAGCCCGTCACGTGGCCGGTCTTAAACGGATGATAAAGACATGGCTAGCTGGTCTTAAACCCTTTTCCAGTGTCACAATAAAATGTGTACTCCTAAAAATCCAGTGCCTCTTATCGTTTCATTGGTTGAACGTTCACAATCCTCACGTAGGCATGCGCAACACTACCAGGGAGTCAGAATTTTAAAGTTCTAAATTCAAAACGCAACGCGCCAGGTGCGTTCTGTGCGACATACGCGCGCGTCAATCTCCATAAAAGGGTTGTTTACATCTTACTCGCCAGCTGAACACTCCATTATTTTGCAAGAGGGATGTTTCAAAAAGCATAAAGTGAATTTGTTGAACAAAATCGGGATGTTTTGAACGAATTATATGATTTTTTCTTACCGAAATGGTATTTATGAATGGGAATAAATATGTGCTCCGTCGGTGATAATTACCCTCGCCTCCGGCTCGGGTAATTATCAGCACCCAGACTCTAAGTGGTCTTAAACAGAGTGATAAAAACCTCCGAAGCACACATTTATTCCCTTATTTAACTCCAGTTGGTCAAACACTTGATAAGATTCCAACTTCTACAAGAAATTATTTTGATTATTTATCTAGTCCCCATCCGAATTCCATATGTTTTGCCCCAATAACTGAACAAGAAATCATCGATATTGTACACAACTTGCCAAAGAAACAAAGTGCAGGCTATGACCTAATAGCTAGTAGGCCTATGGCAGATTGACAAAATCATTTCCTTTATAATTAGAAAAGAAATGATTTTGTCAATCTCCCATACTTACTCTTATTATGAATTTATCAATTTCTACAGGAATATTTCCTGAAAAAAAGTTGCCAGAGTTACTCCTATTTTTAAGAATGGTGATTCAAAAGCAGTAAACAACTATAGACCAATATCAGTATTAACACCTTTTCACAAATCCTTGAGCTAATTGTTTACATCCGTACCATTTAATATTAAAATGAGTAAAATATTATATCCGATAGTCTATTTGGATTTCGAGAAAATTATTCAACAACATATGCCATCATTAAGCTAGAAGACAAAATCATAACCAGCCTCCATATTATTCATCTGAAATTAAGCTTGACCAAAGGCCTTTGACACCATCAACCATGACATTCTTTTATCAAAGCTTGGCTATGATGGGATTAGAGGCATTCCTCTGGAGTGGTTTAAGATACCTTTCTAATCGTCAACAATTTAGAAGGTCACCAGTCTTTTCTCAAGCAAAATATCCCATGGAGTTCCTCAAGGATCAATACTTGGACCTTTACTGTTCTCTATATTAATGATTTCAACAAATCATCTGATCTATTTTTATTCATTAAGTTTGCCAATGACAGTAATTTATTTTTTAAACATTGATGTACATGTACTTGCTGATTTAGCTAACCAAGAATTACTTCAAATTTCTGAATGGCTTAAAGCAAATAGGTTATCCCTTAATATCAAGAAAACAACTTGCTGTTA
Source organism: Patiria pectinifera (assembly GCA_029964075.1). Taxonomy (NCBI): domain Eukaryota; kingdom Metazoa; phylum Echinodermata; class Asteroidea; order Valvatida; family Asterinidae; genus Patiria; species Patiria pectinifera. Next base: position 4,120,402 of record CM057147.1, on the reverse strand, counting down.
TTTGTTATTGGGATTATAGCAATGAATATTCATTTAGCGTGCACGTGGTGACCTGATTTAACTGCATGCATACGCAGTAAACAAATGACAATTAGCCAATCAGCATGCAGTACCTAATATTCACTAGAGTTGACAGCAACTACCTGTGCAGTTACTGAATAAACTTTGTGAGTGACAGGGAAAATAGACCATATGGGCAGACATCAATGGATGTCTGACAGAGACAATTTGCCGAAGTGCAAACATTGTCACTTTGAATTCAAAAGGTATGTACAAAAAATGTTTCCATTTATAAGCAGATATGGTTTCTATGTACAGCAAGCAGACAAACTAAATCTACATGTGCTTCTTACTCTCTAGCACATCAGCTACAGAAAGCCTACCTTTGCAAAATGCTATTGAAAACCTCTTGTGGGAAAATCCACAATTGACAGATTTATCAACAAACTTTCAAATTTTCATCGTATAAGGTTACTGTGCTGTGAATCTGGAAAAAAAGTTCAGTGTGCCCTAAATTGACAATACCTTTTGGAGTGTTTTCATAGACATTAGGTTTGTTTTGTCATATTTAACTGTTTAAAGTCTGAAAGCAACAAATTTGCGCCAAAAATGCAAAATAAAAGAAATTAGATCACTTTTTTTGGTAACTTGCCACTGTGATTAAACTCAGGCCATGAAACAATAACATATTGAATACAGGGCAATTCCTACGCGAACCAACTCGTACACGACCAACTTGTACGCAGGACAACTCGTATGCTGACCAACCCGTACGTGGTCCAACTTGTACACGTGCCAATTTGTACGCAAGCCAACTCGTACGTGTGAATATAGACTAGCGTAGTACAAGTGATATACTGAAACTTTTGGTTCGGGTCACATGGACAGAAGAAGTTAGGGAAAGAATTCCATACATGGACATCACTAACTTTTCCCCTACAGTGATTCGCCCATACTGTATGACTGCACGCTATAATACAATCGGTTGAGATTGTACAAGCATAGCTCTAAGGCCAAATGCACCTGAAAAATTGTCTGTTGATGTGAAGTTTCAACGACCGTGAAGTGTAGGGCATGGTTCTAGTATAAGGGAACAAAATCCACTTTAAAATTATATTGGTTCTACCAAACTAATTGGCCACATTCTCAATAAACAGGCACAATGTATGTCGTAGAAAGAGGGCAAGGGTTTTGATTTTTGAGGGAAATTTGGGGGTAAAATGATGATGACAGCGCAGCGACATCACGCCAAAGACGGGGATTACTGCACGATGTACCGTGAGCACGCATGGTGCGATGAATCGCAAGGCATAAACCACGCAGGAAAATCGTGATTTCTACCCCAAGAATCTATTCAAAATTGCAAAATGGGTGTCATTAGAATTGAGAAGAGTCTGCTTTCGATTGTAAGGTGATTTTTGTGCAATAAAAAAAAACATTTTTGACTCTAATTTGATCAAACCAAAACAGGGGCCGGCCCTTCACTTGTACTTCACTATTGCCAAAATTACTGTATTGGGGTTTACATTTCTGTGGAAATGACCATTACTGTTTGGTTTAGAGAATTAAATAAACCAAGGTTTTACTCACCTTCATATGGTGTTATTCATATGCAGACTGCAGATTTAGCTCAAGTCAAGCAGCAATCCTCCAAATTGTCACAAAAGTCTTCACTCGATCTTTGCAGTTCATTTATTTGATTTAAATTCAAGTTCATGAGGAATGAACCAGCGGCAAGCAAGTCATGGGCAACTAAATTCGAGTTCTAAGTGACCAGTCAAATCTTAGTTCATTGGTTTTCCCAGGCATAACTTGATAGGCTGAAGTGCGGTCACAGCAGGCTCGTCATGCAGACTCCACTGGGCCTGTCCCGGGAAGAATCCGTGCCAATTCGGTGGTCGGTGGTGACTGCCGCTCTTTACCCGGAGTTAATCCTTTCGAGATTAGTTTTTGTAGCTCACAACAATTTCCACTCGCCAAGCTGGTGCAGAAGACTCACCCAGCACTCAGTAAGTTGCTGAAAAGGATGTAAACATGTAGCTAGCTCTGCACAGAAGTTGAAGTTTGAAGCACGAAGTAAATATATCCTTGGCGCGACGGAGGCACAGAAATAGGCCAGATTGTGTGGGCGAACGGTACACGAATTCCCAGCCAGAGTACAGCGGCGTGTTTGCACGTACATCATGGAAGTCTGGTTTCCAGACCAAAAGATTCTGACTATTTCTTACGGCAGCCCATACAAAATGGCGCCAATGTTTACAAACAAAACAAGGCTATTGTTAATCGAAATGTTTACACGACTTGCATTTGTACTTTTGCACGTCGCCTATAGAAACTTCGACTCAATTCAACAGCGCCCCCTGTTGAGCACTTCGGCATAATTTTGGCGCGCGCCACGTGCACATTAAGTAATTTCAAATTACGGGCAACAACACCCCCATTCCCTTGATTGAATTTTGTTTTAAGATATAGCGCCCTCTAACGATCTGAAGCGGTGGACAACAAAAAGCAATTGAGTGCCCTCTATCTATTGTGCAGAATGAACTTTGCTAACCAGAAGTGAATATTTAATAATAATGTAACGGACAGTCTATGCAGTACTGTTAATGTCATTGCTTTTAGCACAAGTGCTCCGGCGGAGGGGCTCCGGCGGCGCGCACCTGACCTGGTTTTGAGTCTGGCAAGCGCGTGCTCCGGAAATTGCTTTATAAATAGGTTGCTGAAGTGGGGTTCTTTTGTTGGGGGACGCGGGAAAGGTTTGGCAAGATGCCGGGGTCATTGCAAGTTGTTACAATTGTACATATTTGTTCAGACTGTGTGTATTTCTATGCTGGGAATCAGCAGTCGTGGTACTGGTGGCAGTGTGGCAGGTTGACCACAGAGTTGTTGTGCTGAATAGAGTTTCTTCAGAAGTTGGAAATCCTGTGTGTTTGTCCCCTTTTCTTGCGTTTGGCCGGACTAGGAGGACAAGAACCCAATAAGTTCCCGTTACAATAACAAAGATTATGAAACAGACAAACATTGAGAACTGACGACAATTTTTAATAATTGGAAGAGTTTTTTTTATATTTCATTTAAAAAACGCTAATGCTGACATATATCAGAGAGAAAAAACAAACAACCCTTTCTATCATGTTTGGCTTATTTTAACACTATTGAACATCTAGTCAGCCAAGCATTTTCGGGGTTTTTTTTTGAGGTGGAGTTCAAAAACTCTGTTTATTCCGATTCATCTTCGCATATCACAACAAAGAACAGATAACAAGCAAACATAATTAACAGAGTAAAGCAAAAAAAAAAAAAAAAAACACAAAAAAAAAAAAAAAACCAACAAAATTCAATCAAGAGCTAATGGAAAAAAATACAAAACAATTAACAATATACCAATATAACCCCAATAAAAACGAAACACATCACAGAAAACGTTAAGGCATAACATGAATAAGTAAACTGATATGAATTCAAAATAAAAACAAAAGTCAATTTTATAGCAAATAGAATCACCAAAGTACAGTATACACAGATAGACATGCAAAAAGTACATCTAGGCGTGTCACCTTTTTCTGTGGTCGATCCCTATATGTTTGTGTTCTTTAAAATATAAGGCAAATTTTGGGCATTTTTAAATGACCTCAAATGATCCCTAGATCACATTTGACCTCCAATTTCAGAAAATTTGTGATGAACCCCCACCCAAGGATTACTCCAAGTTACATTAAAATCCATCTCATTCTGTTAACAGACTTTGAAGCATATTAAAACAATTACCTCTAATGAACCCTACATGATCTCTGACCTCAATAATCCGATGAAAAATTGTGTCTTCCCACCCAAGGTTACACCTCTATGTTCCGACACCCCTATGTTCCGACTGCACATATTCCTATTCCTAACCCTAACCCTAACCGGGAGTAACACAATCTAGGTTGTCGGAACATAGGGGTGTCGGAACATAGGGCAGTCACCCAAGGGTCACTGCATCCAAGTTTCATCAAAATCTGTAAAAGCATGTAGAAGTTACCCCATATATACAGGGTGAGTAAAAAAACAACGGAACCCAAACCCCCCGAAATTATATCTCATATTTAAAACAGTATTTAGCGAAAAAATAATAGTGACGGGAAAGCCAATTTCATAAGCGACTTTAAGATGAGAAAAAAAACCCTGAAATTGCTCAGTCTCATCAAAGAATATCACCATTTAAACGCAATGACCCTAAAACCCTAAAGTGAATACTTAATAATAATGTAACGGACAATCTATGCAGTACTGTTAATGTCATTGCTTTCTAGCACAAGTGCTCCGGCGGAGGGGCTCCGGCGGCGCGCACCTGACCTGGTTTTGAGTCTGGCTAGCGCGCGCTCCGGAAATAGGCTCTATAAGTAGGTTGCTTAATAAGTGGGGTTTCTTTTGTTGGGGGACGCGGGAAAGGTTTGGCAAGATGCCGGGGTCATTGCAAGTTGTTACAATTGTAAGCATTAGTTCAGACTGTGTGTATTTCTATGCTGGGAATCAGCAGTCGTGGTACTGGTAGCAGTGTGGCAGGTTGACCACAGAGTTGTTGTGCTGAACACAGTTTCTTCAGAAGTTGGAAATCCTGTGTGTTTGTCCCCTTTTCTTGCGTTTGGCCGGACAAGGAGGACAAGAACCCAATGAGTTCCCGTAACAGTAACAAAGATTATGAAACAGACAAACATTGTGAACTGATGACAATTGTTAATAATTGGATGAGTTTTTTTATATTTCATTTAAAAAACGCTAATGCTGACATATATCAGAGAGAAAAAAAAACCAAACAACCCTTTCTATTAGCCTACGTTTGGCTTATTTTAACACTATTGAACATCTAGTCAGCCAAGGATTTTCGGGGTTTTTTTTAGGTGGAGTTCAAAGACTCTGTTTATTCCGATTCATCTTTGCATATCACAACAAAGAGCAGATAACAAACAAACATAATTAACAGAGTAATGCAACAAAAAAAATGGAAAAAAATCCCAACAAAATACAATCAAGAGGTAATGGAAAAAAATACAAAACAATTAACAATATACCAATATAACCCCAGCAAAAACAAAAAAATTCACAGAAAACGTTAAGGCAAAACATTAATAAGTAAACAAAATGCAAAACAAAAAACAAAAGTTATTTAGCAAATAGCAAGTACAATATAGGCCTACACAGATAGACATGCAAAAGTTACATTTAGGCGTGTCACCTTTTTCTGCGGTCGATCCCTATATGTTTGTGTTCTTAATTTAGTGCTTTGTTTAAATGACCTCAAACGACCCCTAAATCAACTTTGACATCCAATTTCAGACGAGTTTTGATGAACCCCCACCCAAGGATCACTCCAAGTTACATTAAAATCCATTACACAGTGTAGACAAACATTTGAAGCAATATCTTATGACCCCTACATGACCTTTGACCTCAGTAATCCGATGAAGAATTGTGCCTTCCCACCCAAGGGTCACTGCATCCAAGTTTCATCAAAATCCGTAAGAGCATGTAGAAGTTACCCCATACATACAGGATGAGTAAAAAAAAAGCGGAACCCAAACCCCCCAAAATTATATCTCATATTTAAAACAATATCTAGCAAAAAAATAACGACTGGAGAGCCAATTTCATAAGCGACTTTACGATGAGAAAAAAAATACTGAAATTGCTCAGTCTCATCAAAGAATATCACCATTTAAACGCAATGACCCTGAAACCGGTTTCGTCCAAAAAAAAGAAGCAATTTATTGTGTATTCTTGACTGTTTGGAACAACAAAGAAAATGACACAGAATACTTGTTTCCCCAACTGCAAACACTAGTACTCAATATCCTTATTGAAAACCCTGGTTAGGCAAAGGATGTGATTTATAAAAACCCACTTCTTTTAAAAGCCGGGCCTTCAAAAGGACTTTGTTGAATATTTTTGACTTTAAAACTGAGGTTTTATATCACTGGTGATGTTTGCAGACAATTGTGATGACAATTCCTTAAATCACATTTTTGGACAAAGGAGTTTTTTAGGGTCATTGTGTTTAAATGTTTGTATTCTTTGAACAGATTGAGCAAGTTCAGTAATTTTTTTCTTTTAATATGAAAGTGGCTTTCCAGTCATTATTATATTTGATGCTACACATCATTTTAAAATATGAAATATAATTTTTTGGGTTTGAGTTCTGTTTTTTTTTTTACTCCCCCTGTATTTACAGGCAGCTTGGAGGAAACCAAACGTACCGAACAGGGAACATCCAAGAACGAATGTTTAAAACCATTGATGGAAATAACTCAGGACACAACATGAAAAGGAATTTAGCCGGTTGTACAAGTTTCCTGTAAATGCACTGGTGTGATGACATGTATGACACTTGTCATGCAACAATATGCACTGCATGGAGTATAATGTATACATGTACCAAAATGTTCTTTGCAAATACACAATACATGAATACAAATACAAAAATACACATGTATGGGTTTTGCCGTGGGGGAGGCGGGGGCAATTGCTCGCCAAGGGGCCCGGCCCCACCAGCCCCCGGGCAATGGGCCTGATTTCCGGTCTTGTTTGAAGTACTGTTACTGATTCATTCTGTGTTGAACACTAGCATTTACAATTGTGCTTCAAAGCAAGACAGACATTATAATTAGATAAGGCAGATGCTGTAATATGTTAATAGTTTTATGATGATGATCCTCATTAAATTACAAACAATATATTTTTTTTTTAGGCATTAGACAGTAATTCACATCCAGCAAGAATTGGAGCTATTTCTGGTATAGCAGCTGCATTGTAGCCATAGACAAGCCAAGTTTATAATAAACTTATGACAACTAGAATTAAGCCTAAGGGCCAAATCTTCTTGATATTTCATTGAAATGTTCAGATATTTCTTGAGAAAGGTAAACGATGATTATGAACATTTAGCCCTATAATTCCACATGTTTTTATCCAGAATGGCTTCAGAAGCAATTTAACAAAACTAAATAACGAACATTTAAAAAGCGCCAAAATCTGCCTAAACAGATTCTCAAGGCGCTTTACAAAATTAAAAAATAAACCATTATTATAATAATTAATTAAAAAAACAAAATTGTTATTGTAACGTAACAAGGTGTGCAAATATCAATACAAAGAATTAACATGTCAAAGATAAAAATAGTAAACAAAATGCTAAATAAATACACACATCAATGAAACAGAACATGAAATATGCACTAAATCAAAATCAAAATACAACCCCCCCCCCTTAAAATGTGTTGCATCCTGGCCATGGCTTCCTGCAATGTTAAAATGAAAAGATCAACATCTATGGTAAAGCAACTTTTGGCAATCAAACCACCATACTAGCTGCAGCACACAGACAACTTGTGGCAATTTTTGAAAGGACATTTGTGATGAAATTAGTTTATGAACACATTTTGTGCAACTTTCTACTCCTCTTCAATGAATTATCTATTTCGCATCCCTTTTTATTGAAAAATGCCCTGACAGGCATTTCACAAAATTCCTTGCTCAGTGAAAACATTTGTGGGAAAGGTTTGCTCATTTGGCTTACTGCCATGTACTGACACAACAAATCACCAACGAAATCACCAAAGAAATGAAAATTTACGCCAGCAAACTTTCAAAAATTCTAGCAATCTTTTGTGCTGAAATAAATGTAACATTGAGGTTTCCGCCCATGAATGAGATCACAGTTTTGCTAATGAATATTGAAATTTGCATTAGCATCACAGCCAAAAGCACTGAAATACCTTTGAAAATACCCTGGCATAATGAAAATGGAAAAAGGTTAAATGGGACACAAAGGTGCATTTTCAATGATTGCACTAAAAAATACATTGAATGGGCCCTTTAAAAAAAAATTATTTGCAAAGGATTATGTGCATTGTACTACTACCCCCACAATGATTACACTCATGCTATATGCCAAGCAGCCAAATGAATCTTATGTACATTCAAATGAAAAGGAATAAGCATGCTCTGTTTGAGGACCAGTGCATAAATTACATACCGTGTGAGGACTACAGACTATTAAAGTCCTCAATCTGTTGTTGAGAACAGTACTCGCATGAACATGTATGTTTGTGTGCTTCGTCTATGGGAGAATTAAAGGTAGAGTAGATCATTTGCAGCTATCCAAAAAGTAACTGACAAAATTATTGCTGAAAGCTCGTAGCAATGGCAATAAACTCCGTGTGAAAATAATCTTTCTGACATGCTGTCATTTTCAGAAAACAGTAAAAGAAGGCAATTTTCAATGAGACATCAAGTGAGTTGTAAGGTTTGCTCATGTAATTTGAAGAATCTGTGAATGGGTGCGTGCAAGCATTGACATGACGCACAAGCACGCGCCGTTGCTAACTATTATTTATCAGTTCATTGCCTGGCATCACGTAGCTGCAATTGGCTAAATGAGAACATGTCCCGGATGCTGATCTTGAGCGCAGTTCAAAACGTGACTCTGCAACTTTTGATTTGAAATCGAGATCCCAGTATATTAGTTCCTTAGAATGTACAGCAATTACTGAGCTAAAATGTTTTCAGGTTAGCTGTTAAACATCCGTCGGCAGATTTTGAGCCCTTTGTTGCTTCAAGCAAAAAAGAATGCCTCAATGACAGGACCTCTCTTACCCTTATGATTCTACTTCCCGCCCTTTTTGAGCACCCATATACCGATTTCAAATAGACTGACACCACATTATTGCTGTTGTGTTAGTACCTGTTTGTCAGTGTGTGATGTGTAGAGGTAGGCGTGGCTCTCCCAAATCTCAGCATTCATCTCAGCAATGGACCAATCAGCCTATGGAAGGCACGAAATATGAATGAGTATTCAAAATTAGTGCCAAATAAACTCAACTGGGATGCAATAAAAGAGAAAGCTTAATAATGTGAGTTTTGGAAATTTTGTAACAAAGCACTGCTGATGCTGAATCACTGAGAGAAACAACAAGTTTTGTTGTGATGAATATAATTTAAACTAAGTATGCAAGCGTAGTGCTGTTGAATGCTATATATATATGTGTGTAAAACACCAACTGCACACTAGCTAAAATGTAGATAAATATAAAGAGAGTGAAGGAAAATAAAGCCGAAACAAAACGAAACTACGTTCCAAAACTAATTACTGCCGGATCATTTTTACCTCTTTGTTTATTTTTGTCTACACAACAGACTTGAGTATCCATGGGCGTCAATCGGTGGGGGATGGGGGGACAAGTCCCCCCTCCCCACTTTTTTAAAGTCAGAGGATATCATATCATTTGTGTTCCCCCCCCCCACTTTTTTTGTCCCCGAATTGAAATTGTTTCCAACATAATGATTCTATAGCTCACAATAGCTGATGACTCCAAACTAAAAAATAGATGATGATTTTGCTCACAACAATTTGAAGTGGTCAGAAATTGCCTCAGATCACACCACAGAGCGTCTAGAATACAACATTTTCCGGGGCCCTTAAGTGGGCCCTAGACCCCATGCTGTTAGGGCTTTGTGCTCGCTTTAACACTGTTCAAGATATGCCCCTCCCCCCCACTTTTGAGAAGCGATTGACGCCCTTGTGAGTATCCTGACTGGAAACATATCAAAGGATATTAAAACAGGTGTCATCTGCAATAAGAGTCAGCTTAGAATAACTGTATCAGGTAATTGACCTGTGGCTTTTTTATGTTTACCTGTCTGATAAACCTGTCTGTCATATTGCTAATAATTACCAGCCCAGGACCTTTGGATCCATTATTAGATATAAAACACAGTCAGCATGCTGTATTTGATTTCACTATGGGCACGTACCAAAGCTCTTCATAAGTGGAATCTGGGGACAGCAAATATTACCAGCCCAGGACCTTTGGATCCATTTGAAATAAAACACTGCATTTGATTTTACTATGAGCACGTACCACAGTGCTACGTTATCGGAATTTGGGTACTGGTACTGCAAATATTACCAGCCCAGGACCTTTGGATCCATTTATATAAAACACGGTATTTGATTTTACTATGAGCACGTACCAAAGCGCTACATAAGTGGAACATGCCAGGGACTGCCAGTGAGTGTACTCAAAATCAGGTGACATGGACTGTGTTGATACAGAGGGGCGTATACATAGAACGCCATCTTTGTTCATTTCAACCAGAATATAAGCCGTTAGACGTGTAAGTGACATCAGAATTGGCAGAGCAGTGGCAAATTGTATGGATCCATAAGGTAAAGTTGGTTTATGTGTCAGTCTTAATAATCATTGAAAGTAAACAGTTGGTTTAGATCACAAGTTACACAAATCTCATATGAAATATATGTAACTAAATACTTGCAAATTCTATACTGGAAATTAAGGTTATCTATAATGTAAAATAACATCATACATATATGTTGGAATTAAGGCGGATCTGTATTGTCAGAATCATACAGTGTAATACATGGATAACCTAATTGTATTCATAACAGAAATAAGTGGCTCATTGTTGGAACTTACTTTTACACTAATTGGCACAGGGTTTCTTTACTGATTAAAAAAATCAAAAGTAATTTGATGATGATTTTTTTAATACAAAATAGTAAAAGTTTTCTTTCAAAGAATAAGGTATTTTTCCAGCAACTGTACGATTTCAAATACAGGCCAGTTAAAATACCTAAGACATTATTTTATGTTATGTGAACTGTCCGTTACGATCTGTTTCATTCAGAGCTGTAGCTACATGTTTGTCCTCATGGAGTCAATCACAAGTCATTCTTTGATAGGGCAAATCATAAACTACTTTAACTATGTCACAGACATTCTTTGTCAATGAAAACCTGTTACTTGCCACCTGTAGTGGCACTGACTTGTAATGAACATTACTACAACTCCCCTTAGGAGTGGAAAATGTCACGTACATGTCACAGCTGAAACAATAATGTTGCATTTTCAGGATAAAACTGCTCTCTACTGTAAATCCTACTAATTGCTCTTTTCTTGTGAAAAAAATAATAAATACCGGGTTTGAATCGCTCTTACAGTAGGGGAATAATCTTTCAATTGTCTAAATACTCAATTTGACAATTTTACAACCATATTGTGATAGAACAAGAAATATAAAGTTACCAACTGTATGTTTTGCGTATCTGGCATTCAAGGTATCTGATTGGTCAACTGAGTTTTTGCAAAGTAGTATGGCAAAGAGAAGTTGTACTTAATAGCCTTTGGGGATCAAAGTATATTAAAGGCATAGCAGGACTAGGATTTAGGCAATTTAGATTTATGATGGAATAACATGACAGTTGATGATGAATGCATGATAGGGCATGGCCACTGTTCTTATTTTCTTGTCTCCGATCACCAATTATTAGTCTATGTTCTAGGGTTGGATCTCCTAAGGATTAAAGGATTCAAGGGCAAAATCCGAAGGGAAAGAAGTTACTCCAACCTCAAGATGCTCCATCCACATTCCGACTCCCCCACATTCCTACTCCACATTCCGATTCCGACTCTTACCAGTCTGATTCTTATTCTGATTCCACAACCCATTCCACTGTTTATTCCAATGGCCCTACTTAACGGTCCACTGTTCCTCTGTTTTTCCACCGACATAGGGGAGCTAGTGCCGGTGTTGAGGCCCACCACTATAAGGGTACGACACCATCGAGGCGCTACCAAATTATCCAGCCAGATGAAAGAGAACAGCTGGTACGCCATGTCACGTTGTCATCATTTAGAGTTTGAATACATGTAATTCCAAAATCTTTTACTTAATCTGCTTTATTTGCAGGTTCAAGTTATATCTACATGTAGGCCTACCCGTATCACATCAAATCAACCAGTGAAGATGGCATCTAATATTACAGTTCAATCAGTGTTGGAGAAGATTAGTGTGGATCATCTGGAATGCTCCATCTGCACCAACCGTTTCAGGCAGCCCAAACTGCTGGACTGTTTGCATAGTTTTTGCCTGCAATGCCTCCACGACCTCAGACAGAGCCAAGATCCTAGTGGTACAAAGCTGACATGTCCTCTATGCAGACGTGAAACCATGTTGGAAGGGTCTGGGGTTGCTGATCTCCCTAATAACTTTGCATTCAGTGCCCTGGTGGAGGAAGTTACAATGCAGGAAAAGCTACTGGAAGGTCAAGGGTCAGACATCAAATGTCAGAACTGTGATGAGGAGAATCAGGCTATTTCAAGATGCATGGATTGTGACCATTTCCTCTGTCAAGAATGTAAAATTGCACATGGCCGTATGAATGTCATGAAATCTCATGAAATCTACACCCTGGCTCAACTTCGATCAGGAGAGATTGTCTACAAGAGTAAACTAAGAGAAGAAGTTCCCAAATGTGGCAAGCATCCAGATCAAAATCTCAATGTCTACTGCAACTCATGTGAGCAAGTCATGTGCACAACTTGCTCAGTACTTGATCATGCAAAACACTCACTCACTGGATTACCCGAGGCATTGGAGAAATGCGAGAAAAAGGTTGCAGAAATGGTCCAAAAAAGTGAGAGCAGAAAAACAGAATTGAGCACCACAATAGAAGAGATGTGCAAATCTCGCAAGGAACTGGACACAATGTTTGCCAATGCTAAAAAAAACCTCTCCAATAAGTCTCAACAGGAGATCACAAAGATCCAAAAGGAGCTTGCAAAGATCCAAAAGGAAGAACAGAAATTGATAAAAGAGATGGACAGGATTTATAAAAAAAGAGTCACAACATTTGAAGCTGCTCAAGCTACCAACAGGAAAGAGGTGACGCAGATAGAGCACAAGCTGGAGGAGGTGATACAACTCATGAATCAAGCAAGCTGCTATGAGATTCTTGAACTTCAGCAGAAGCTCTTGCATAACCTCAGTGAATTGACAGGGAAACAGCCACAGCAAGTTCCTGACAAGTTGACCTTCATGGATTTTGAAGAAGGTGAGAGGTCACTTGGGAGACTCATTCTGGAGGAAGAGCCAAAGGCTGCAGAAAAGCCAACGCCAAGACCTCCAAGATCATGTGTGAAGGAGAAATGGGAACTGAAGAGTGAAGCCACGAACATTGGAGTAACACATACATATATATCACATGTTGCAGCAATCTCTAACAATAAAATACTTGTACTATCTAAAAATTATTCTGGAAACAGTGGTGCACTATTCACAGCTTCAATTCCCAATAGTCACCAGGAACCCTTTCCTATCCCACAAAGGCTACATATCAAAGGCCTCACTGATGATGTATGGTGTATTGCAGTGAGCAAGGATGACAAGCTGCTTGCTCTAGATGGTCGAGTAGTCAAGGTCTTCAACAAGCAACATCAGCTCCTCCATCAGTTCACACCAGGTAGAGGGTCAGACAGCCAACCAACATGCCTTGCAGTGGATGACTGTAATCTGATAGCAGTGGGTTACAGAGACGAGGATGAGATATCTATACACAACCCAGATGGATCCCTCATCAGGAGACTGCCTGCTCCAATGATTGAGGATTATCTAACAATGCATAATCACCACCTCATCTACACAAATTGGCCTAACGAAAGATTGGTATGTGTAGGCTTTTATGGTGCCAGTCTATTCTCAGTAGACATGACCAGGAACATGCAGGGGGGTTGCCCTACTGGTGTTTGCTGTGACAGTGATGACAGCATGTATGTTGCTGTGGGCAGATATCAAACAGGTGATATTCTGCATTACAGTCCTGATGGCAAGTACATTGGATGTGTGATCAAGGGATGTGGTTATCCACATTGCATCACACTCACATCAAATGGTGATCTGGTAGTGGCTGCAGGACAATCTGTACAGGTCTATCACCGAGTGTAAGGACAGAATAATTACACCAAGGGAATAGAAAAAAAAACCTTTCCTAAGAAAAAGTAACAAGAAATAGTGATACTCATGCATGCTTTGTTCAAACTCAAATTCTCAGGGAGAATCTCCTTTCACATCACTAACAGAACTGAAATTGGGAAATGTATAGGTATTCCCCTGCATATAAGCTCACATTAAACAAGTGGTGTGTTTATATAGTTGCTGATGAGTGAAGGATTCTGTGGTAATTACTTGGTTAGTAAAGCATTTCTTGGCTACAATACCATTTAGCACAGATTGTAACATAACATAGACTGAAGTGACTAGTTGCGAGTTAGATAAAACCACAGACATGGGCATCGCAAGGATTTTTTCTAGAGGGGGCAAAACACCTTTTTCCCCAACCCATTAAATTTACACCACTATCACTTCGCTCCTCTTTTTCTTTTCCTTTTTTTTTTTTTTTTTTTTTTTGCCCCCTTGCCCCCCCCCCTCCCTCGCGACGCCCATGACCACAGATTGTAATCATAACATAGACTGAAGTGACTAGTTGCGAGTTAGATGAAATTGTGTGCCCTAATCTTGGAAGACAGGGCAAATCCTTGTACGTACATAATCTTGTAATAACCATCTTGTTAACCATAATCTTGTTATAACCATTCACACCCCAGGTTTTTATAACAAGTATAAATGATGATCTTACTCTATCTAAGCAGTGGTGCACTCAAGGGATGGGGAAGGCCTCGGGAGCTTGAGCCCCAAGAGCCCCCCAGAGGTTGTCATTTTTTTTGGGGGGGGCCCAATTTTTTTTTTAGTCCCACGATTTGACCTGTATGTGGCTTATTTTAGAGTAGTATAATAGGGGTGCAATTGGTGCAACCAATGTAAAAATAGTCAAACCCCCCCCCCAAAAAAAGCTCAATTTTTTTCTGCCGCCAAACACATTTGATAAAAAAAATGTGAGCCCCCAAAAAATAGCCAAATCCTGGGTGTGCCACTGTATCTAAGGGGTAGGAACTTGAAGCTAGTTTGATGCAACTAAAAGCTTTGCAACTTTTACTATTATACATCCAACCTTTGATTTAATTACTTGAAACAGGTAATTCTTTCAAAATTATTGAAACTACAGATTTCTTTGATTTTTTTTTCAAAACACTTGTTATCACTGGTTTTTGTACATAATTCTCACTATTTCTTTTGTACAAATGAAACAAGTCAAGTTCTTGTTGATTTGAATGCAAAAAATTGTGCAGCAAGGTATCCAATCAAAGCAAGCAGGGTTGAATGGTGAAGATGAAAACCTGAAATGGTCAAAATGAAAACCTTTTAGTAGCAATTAACTTAAAATGTGTAAATACAATATTCCAGGACTCACTGGGAAGCAACCCAGTGTTTAAACACATTTGGGAGAATCTTTGTATTCTTAGAGCTTGTCAACATCATTCTTTTGTTTGCCTTAAAATTTCTACAAAAGAATAATCCTATTTTTTTAAAATCTAGTCCAAGAAAATGATGCCACTATCTTATCCAGTGAGAATTTCAGTTAGTTGACAAGTGATTGATTTCATAAACAAGTGCTAGTGCACAATACGCTTGGGCCGTCTTATATGAAAGTCTTGCATGAAATCTATCAAAATGATCCCTGCCAGAGCAGAGATATACATGTACCTACAATCCCAGCCAAAATGGTTGGGACACTTGGAAATAACCATAGCCTCCAAGGGGAGTTGGGGGCCCGGATGGTAGATTGATGGCAATTTGTAACAAATACAGCACATAATTATTTTGCCTCCATTTACAAACTTACCATCAACATCTTTCCAAATTGTTACAAACAATTTCTTTAAGTATTTAATTTGTTTTGTTTGCAATTTCATCAATGTAAAATTTGGTGGTTATATTTTGTAGGAAACTTAAAGGGAAAATACAACATTTGCAAACATCAAAAAACGAAATGATCAAATTACCACGAAATACCAAATTGTTAGGGACTGACAGTCTAAAGCATCCTTTAAAATCGTGGCTCCTGGTGGGCTGACATTTTCAAGAAAAACTGTATTTTTCCAACGCTGGTCG
The DNA here is from genome assembly GCA_029964075.1 of Patiria pectinifera. Lineage (NCBI taxonomy): Eukaryota > Metazoa > Echinodermata > Asteroidea > Valvatida > Asterinidae > Patiria > Patiria pectinifera. The sequence goes on along the minus strand of CM057147.1, from coordinate 4,104,559 downwards.
GCCGACCAGCGTTGCTGGTCGGCCGACCAGCGTTGGAGAAAACTGTTGTTTTTTTTCAAAAACTGTTCTTAATTTTTCATATTTAGTTATTCTGACTTTTCTTTGCAATTGATCACACACCTGTGAAGGGGTACAAGCCTGCTAGACTGATTCTCTGACCTTACAATTCCCCAAAGTGTATTAATTGCTTCGTTTCATCTTAAGTGGGGTCAGGGAACCAGACTACAAGAACATGATAGGTTTTCTTGGTTTTTCCAGCATCTACAAGCCCAAAACATGAAACAAGTCAGTTTAACAATATTTTATATAACATACTATTCCTCAAATCCATTTATTTCTGAACATTGCAGCAAAAGCAAATGTTGTACATTCCCTTTAAGGGCTTATTTTTATAAATTTTTCGGGGACAGACAGATTGACCGACCACCAAGTGACATGTAGAAGCTAGCTCCTGACAGAGCTTAATAAAAAAATAAAAAAACTTTGTCAAATTTGGTATAAAGCAACTTAGAAGTGCCTTAGATTTAGCAACGTGCATCATAAGAAGTCAGTCATTATCTTATAATTTCATTCATATAATCTAAGTAACAACTGGGATCCAAGGATAATTGAATTTTGACATGTGGCTAGGCCGATCAAAAGGATATCAGTCTCCATTTACAGGGAAGTTTATATTGTTTATAAAGAACCTATCAATGTAGCAACAGAATACTCTCTGACCTGATTGTTGTGTAACGAGGTGTATTTATAGTTGCTCTCATTTTACAGGAGATTGAAATAAAACAACCATCTCAATGATTTATGAGGTTTTAGTTAAGACATGCCAATCTGAATAATTTCACAACATAGGCCTACAGGTTATAAATCTTCTTAGCAGAAACAATTTTTCATTCAGAACCTTCAGAAGAGTTCACCATTTCAAAAAGTGTGACAGACAATGGTCTTCATCAGTGCATATGATTGTTTTTAAGAAATAATCATTTTATCACCATATAAACTATAATGTACTAGTCATTGATCAGATTTTCATGATGTGAAATAAAAATGATTTTGTCTTCACATTTTTTGTTATTTAGACTGACTTAATCATGTTTCCCCTTTATTCCTGGAGCAAACGTGAATAAATTAAATATCATTTTTCATGATACAAATGTATAGGATTCGTTGGTGGCCATATGAACACAACTAGTGTAGTAAAATTATCAAAATACCTAAAATTTCAAATAGTTATTTCTGTTGATTCTCAAAGGATGTACAAGAAGTGCAAAATGTGAAATTAAAATGATTTTGTCTTCACATTTTTTGTTATTTAGACTGACTTAATCATGTATCCCCTTCATTCCTTGAGCAAACGTTAATAAATTAGATATCCAAAAAAATTGATATCTGAAATGTGTAATGCTGGCCTAGTCTATGACATCAATTAATGCAGGGTTAAAGTTGTAGAAATAGGGGTGTTAACATTTTTCATGATACAAATGTATAGGATTTGTTGGTGGCCATATGAACACAACTGGTGTAGTAAAATTATCAAAATACCTAAAATTTCAAATACTTATTTCTGTTGATTCTCATAGGATGTACAAGAAGTGCAGTGCATAATAATCAGCCAAATCAAAAACAATAACTGTGTTTTTAAATCATGTTATTCAAGTCAGGTGGCATATGGTATGTAATATCTGCTGATATTTTACTCCTTTTCTGGACATTCCTCAGGCCTACTGCTTTGAAAAATGCATGTTTTCAGTATAAAATGCTGGATCACCAGAATTAAATCTCAATGAATGAATGTCAATTTGGAGTCAGAAAACCCTTTATTGACACAATCTCTGAAAAATGCCCAACAGTGCTACAAATGAATAAGCACTTTCTGAGTTAGTCTGCCGGGCAACTTAATTTGAGGCAAAATGACATGTGATACAATGGCATTTCAGCAAAGATCACAAGTTTGTTATTTTACCAATCAGCATAGATACAGCAGCGTAACTAGGCTTATAAACTTGTGGGACTGGGGGCACCTGGGGGTTCACCAATTGTTTGAGGGGGGAACTGAAGCTAACATATAAATATATTGTGGTGTGCAATTCAATATTGCAGAGAGGGGTGGGGGCACCCTGGGGTGGCATGGAACTTGACAGTGGTGGGGTGGTGGGGGTGGTGGTGTTGGTGGTGGAGGGGGGCACGCACGTGGCCAATGAAATGTACAATATGGGATTCTAATATCATAATGATCAGGTTTCACAGCCCCTTTCATATTTACAACTGACTGACCTTTTTGCCTAATGTTGCAGTCCACTCTTTTCTAAATAAATTGAAATACAAATTGGTTTAGTAAAAATGAAGCCTTAACACTAGTCTGAGTATCACCCGTTGTATCACCCTCGGACTATGGCCAAACATCTGATACATTTACACATGCAAATTTACGCGACCCTGAGCGCCGGCCAATCATGAGTTAGCATGACATCATTTCATTCCTAAATTTGGACTAAGCTGTTGAATGAGCAATTTTGATGCCATGTAATACATCAACAAGTATGGAGATGTAATCAACATTAGCTTTCAAAACTGTTATCATACGCAAGAGGGCATTCACATTACGCGCACTATTTCAAATATTATGTGATGATCATTTGAAGTCACAGGACGTTCATGCATCGAGTAACATATCAATACCAGCTGTTTGACACAAGCTGTTTTTGCTAACACAATTTATAACATAAAGTCATAATTTATGTCTTTTCTTGGTTTTATTGGATGTCCATGACAACAACTTACTGAAGACTCGATATTCAAGGCACCCGCTGAATTGTCAGAATCTCGAGGTCAAGACGTAGTCTTGTTTTGCATAATTTATCACTGAATCTGCTTGCATATCATAGACCCTTGCTGTGTACAGGGATATTCCATAGACTACCTTAGCACCCATCCCCCTATAATTAAGAACAATTCACAATGCAGTGTGAGTGTGCCAACAAGTGTTTGCCTATCCGCTCCGTTCACGAGTACCCCCTCACCGGCAAAGGAAGTACAGTTGGGGGTGCGCAGCCACTGCGTGTACATAGAACAAATCCCCTGGTGTACGCGCATCACACACAAGGAACGGTGCGCGTCAACCAGCGAAATGTACCGCCCATGGGACGTTGTTGCTAGGTAAAAAGGCGCCCTCTTTTGGTAGTGCACGGAGCTCATAGAGGCCACTTTTCAACTTAAAAGTCTATTTAAAAGTATACTAACTTCTACAAAATGAACTTACCTGTGCATGGAAGTACATTGGGGAATCTGTTCTTGTTTTTGCAGACAGGTTTCTTGGCTTCCTCACAGTTGACTGCCACTGACATTTCATATAGCACCTACATTTCAAAGTGAACAAATTGACAGACAACACACATTACATTGCTTGTTCTCACTCTACCTTGGACTTCAATTACAAATCAAGTTATCTTTGGCCGACTTAATTGTTTGCATATTCATTCTTCAGCAAACGCATGGACAACATAGCCATACACCAGTATGGCAGAAATATATAACTGAGTCTGTGTCTCGGACTTGAGTTTGACTTGAGTTGCAAATTCTCAGACTTAACTTCAAGTTACAATGGATGATGACTAAAACTCGGCTCTCATGACTCAACTCATGACTCAGACTAGACATCAGGAACATGTCACTGGTGAGTCACATTTCACTGACTCAACAAAACATTTTTGGCAAAACTGTCTGGTATTACATTTAGCTATTGCTGGTTGAGTGCAAAATTAGGTTTGTTGTCAGTGACAATTGGATGAAATAAAGCCCTTGTATTCTGATACATTCTGCTTTGCAAAAATGGGAAGATCTGATAACCTCACCTGAAATTCTATAGACTACAGAAATTCGTAAAAGTTTTTGAGACTTTTAAAGTTGTGAGTTTTTGAAATATCACTGAGCCAAACTTTTACCCCAAAGTTTTACCCCTGTTTTTGCAGTGTGGTAATGGTGTTCGGTAGTGACTGACCCAATAAGCACCAACCTTAGCCGGTCTGGTGGGCGTCATGTGTCACATCTCGTTGTCGCTTACCATGCAGTCTTGGTCCTTCTAGAGGGGATGTTGGTGTCAGAACCCCAGGAGCTAGAATCGATGTCGTCATGGGCCTGGGACCTGGGGGAGAAGGGAGGGGGAGAATACAACATCAAATTTCACCGATAAAATACTGTATTAAAATATAGTCACCCATGGTTATTTTAGTAAACAGTTTTGCACATATTTCATGTTGTTCGAATGTTAAACATTCAGCCAACATTATAAGGCTACTGCTGACAATGCCAAGAACTCATTTTACATTCTCCTGGATCAGAATCTCCTTGTCATTCCTCTGTTGGATAAAATCCTCCTCCTTGGTGATTTCATGTAGGGATCTTGCATAGGGATCACATCCACAGTCTGGAGTGGCATCATCAACAAGCATGCAGTTGTGACGAGGGATTGCATCAAGTCAAATTGTACACTGACGGAGACCTCACGATCACCAATGCATTATGCCAGATGTCCGATAAGTGACAGTGTTTTGTGAGTGGAATTATGTTTTTTCAAGATTTTGGGCTTGAGAAAGTTTGTCCGTGTTCTGGTGTTTAGAAAGGAACCTGATGGTTTTCAACAAGTTCTTTTATATGTTTAATAATGAAACTGAAAAAGAAACTGACTAAACTGATATAATAGTCAATTTTCAAGTAACTGCAAAATGTTGTGGAGAGAAAAAAATGTGACAAGATAACGTCTCAATATCCTTATGAGTTTCAGCCCCCCCCCCCTTTCACATTCAGACACAAGCAAAGAATCATTTCCATAGCACAAAGAAGCTTAATGTAATTAGTTAGGTTTTCTTCAATCCTGTCAAAAACTTATGAATGTCAGACTCATTGTTTGATTTTAATATTTTTAAAAATGCCCTTGTGCAATTTGTCTTATAATTCCTTGTAATAATTTTTTTTGTGAAATTTGTTTTTTAAGTTTTTTTGGATTGAGAAATAATGCACTTGCTGTTGTGTTTAGTAAGGAACATGATAGTTTTCAACAAGTTGTGGTATTACCACACTACAACAAAATGAATAACTGATACACGGTGGAGTGCAGATATACCATACACTGCTATACCAAACATTTGGCTATACTGAACATCGTCCTTGGCTCCCGATTCTTTTTGTACAAAATGTACCAAACACTGTTGTTGAAAAATATCAACAGAAGAGCGACAAGTGGCTATTATTTCTCCAAGGAATAGAAGGGAAAAGCCACCCATTCCTGTAGGTAATAAGCTCAAAACTGTGTCATTACTTAATTCAATAGTTGGCACGTGTTCAAGTCGTCTTTCAGTAACTACCAGGGCATGCAGAGTGAAGTTCTGAGGGCGCTATCTTTTGAAAAGTGAGTAAGCCTACAGTAGCACTGGCAGCCTCAAATCGCTGTTCCGAATGACCGCTATTACTAACAATTTCTGTAGATCCCACGATTTTCCTTATAGCGGTACTCCACTGTAATGATGGATTTCTCAAGTACATGTATCTTGACAGATTTTTGTGTGGGCCTCAAGAAACTAGGAAGGAAAAAAATGTGACAGGACCTTTCTAATGCTATGATTTTAAGACTCACCCTTTTTGAGCAACGATAGACTGATTCAAAACCACATTAATTGCTGAACATACCTGTTCATCAGTCTGTGATGTGTAGAGGTGGGCGTGGCTCTCCCCAATCTCAGCATTCATCTCAGCAATGGACCAATCAGCCTAGGGAAGGCACAAAATATGAATGAATATTCAAAATAAGTGATGCATGAACTGAACCTCAGTTCAGTAGAAGAGAAAGCTTTAGAAATGTGAGTTTTGGAAATTTAAAGCACTGCTGATGCTGAAAAACTGAAAGAAATGACAAGTTTATTGTTATGGTGAAAGCAAGCGTAGTGCTGTTGAATGCTATACATGCATGTAAATTGTAAAACACCAACTGCAGAGTAACTAAAATGTAGATAAATATAAAGAAAGTGGAAAAACAACAACAAAACAAAACTAGGTTCCAAAACTAATTACAGTCGGTTCATTGTGTACCTCTTTTTTTATTTGTTTATTTTTGTCTACACAACAGACTTGAGTATCCTGACTGGAGACAAATCAAAGGATATTAAAACAGGTGTCATCTGCAATAACAGTCAGTTTAGGTCTGCACCAGGTAATTGACCCTGTGGCTTCTTTATGTTTACCTTTCTGATAAACCTGTCCATAATCTTGCTAATTACAAGCTCTAGACTCTTGGATCCATAAGATATAAAACACAGTCAGCATGCTGTATTTGATTTCACTATGAGCACGTACCAATTAAAGCGCTACATAAGTGGAATCTGGGGACTGCAAATATTACCAGCCCAGAACCTTTGGATCCATTTGATATAAAACACTGCATTTGATTTTACTATGAGCACGTACCAAAGTGCTACGTTATCGGATTTGGGTACTGGTACTGCAAATATTACCAGCCCAGGACCTTTGGATCCATTTGATATAAAACACTGTATTTGATTTTACTATGAGCACGTACCAAAGCTCTACAGAAGTGGAATCCAGGGACTGCAAATGTCTGAACTCAAAATCAGGTGACATGGTCTGTGTTGATACATAGGGGCGTATACATAGAACGCCATCTTTGTTCATTTCAACCATTGCCGTAAGTGACATCAGAATGGGCAGATAGCAGTGGCTCATTTCATGTGTACCTGAAGGTAAGATTTTGTGGGTCTACCTGTAAGTTTGTCTATACATCTGATATACATCACCAGCATCACATTATCTCATATGAAGTACATGTACGTAATAACTCAGTATTTGCCAATTACAAGTGTATACGTATTTACTGGAAATTCAGGTGGATCCGTCAAACCTGTTAGAATACAGACATGTGGAATACATGAATCTCCTTGAATTCATGACAGAAATAAGTGACGTGCATTGTTTGTACTTACCTGTAGTAATAAGTGATGTATTGTTAGTACATTTACATGTAGTCTTACACACAAGTGTTGGACCTTTAAGAAGATTCGGCACAGACTTAGCTTAGTGAATCACAAAATAATAATAAAACAACAAAAAATAAAACCGATGTGAAGGTAAATGTTTTTTTAATGAAATTTCTGAACCCTAAAAGGGCTGGGGGGGGGGGGAAATCCCTCAACATTTTTTTTCATTTTTTTTAATTAGCCATAATTCTAAAACCCTTTGACCTATAGTCATGAAATTTCTTGGGTATGTTTAGGAAGAGTTGTTCTATGCATGTACTGAGTTTCAAAATGTTTCATCACTCGATGGCAGAGCTGAGAGATGGTCAATATAACCCGGCCCTTTCAGGGTTAAAGGAAAGTGGACTTTGAGTCTACGATTTGCAATATGAGCCAGTAAAAGTACTTGAAATATGTTTTTTTTTGGGTGCAGACAATATTTAGTTGCAGACTCCTGCTCACCTCGACTCAAACCACCCAGCTGACCCAGGCAAGCTCAGAGGTTGAGTGATAAGACGACTGCACTAAACAGGAGGTACTGATTTCGAGCCCCAACTGAGTATTAAACAGTGCCCTTTTACATCATTGTTTACCCCCCCCCCTCCCCATTTGTGTAAAGAGGGCCCTTTTTTTGTAAACAAGGCCCTTTTTTTAAATTATTGCCTTTTTGGTTACCAGCGGCCATTTACGAGTGCCCTTTTTAAAAATTTCGCGCGACCGTCGGCATTTGTTTGTCATTGAAAACTTGATTACTGAGACCTACTTTTGTTTGACTTGTGAACTTTATTACAACATACTTGAGACGTAGAAAATGTCCTGTAACAGCTGAAAATAATTCTTTAATATTGCATTTTTCAGGACAAAATGTGCTCTTATATGAACAAGGCAACCCTATTACACATTTGTTGTAACTAATTGTTATTTTCTTTTGGAAAAAAACCTAACATCAGGTTTGAATCAAGCATATAGTATTTGAATTAACCTTCAATTTGATGAACACTCTACTTAACAAAAAGTTTTCAACTATAGGCTATGTAGCTAACTTATTTCCACCAAATTATCATTTGAAGTTGAAATACATGTAATTCCAAAACCTTTTACTTAATGTGCTTCATTTTCAGGTTAAAGGTCCATCCTATCGCACCAAGCCCAACAGTGAAGATGGCATCTAATGTTACAGCCCAATCAGTGTTGGAGAAGATTAGTGTGGATCATCTGGAATGCTCCATCTGCACCAACCGTTTCAGGCAGCCCAAACTGCTGGACTGTTTGCATAGTTTTTGCCTGCAATGCCTCCAAGAGCTCAGACAGAGCCAAGATCCTAGTGGTACAAAGCTGACATGTCCTCTGTGCAGACATGAAACCATGTTGAAAGGTTCTGGGGTTGCTGATCTCCCTAATAACTTTGCATTCAGTGCCCTGGTGGAGGAAGTTACAATGCAGGAAAAGCTACTGGAAGGTCAAGGGTCAGAGATCAAATGTCAAAACTGTAAAGAGGAGAATCAGGCAATTTCAAGATGCATGGATTGCGATCATTTCCTGTGTCAAGAATGTCAAAAGGCTCATGAACGTATGACTGTCATCAATTCGCACAAAATCTATACACTGGCTCAACTTCGATCAGGAGAGATTGTCTACAAGAGTAAACTCAGAGAAGAAATTCCAAAATGTGGCAAGCATCCAGATCAGAATCTCAATGTTTACTGCAACACATGTGAGCAAGTCATATGTCTCATGTGTACTGTTCTAGATCATGAAAAACCAAAACACTCTTGTATTGGCTTACCTGAGGCTTTTGAGAAATGTAAGAAAAAGGTAGAAGAACTTGTTGCAAAAGTTGGTAAAAGCAAAACAGAACTGAACACTACCATAGAGAAGACTTGCATATCTCGCAAGAAACTTGACATCATGTTTGCAAACACCAAAAAGAAAATCTCAGAAAAAGCTGACCAAGAGGTTGCCAAGATCCGACAGGAGGAGCAGAAACTGTTAAAACAGACTGACAGGATTTATCAGGAAAGAGTTGCAACATTTGAAGCTGCTCAAGCTACCAACAGGAAAGAGGTGACACAGACAGAGCACAAGCTGGAGGAGGTCAAACAACTCATGAATCAAGCAAGTTGCTGTGAGATTCTTGAACTTCAGCAGAAGCTCTTGCATAACCTCAGTGAATTGACAGGGAAACAGCCACAGCAAGTTCCTGACAAGTTGACCTTCATGGACTTTGAAGAAGGTGAGAGGTCACTTGGGAGACTTATTCTGGAGGAAGAGCCAAAGGCTGCAGCAAAGCAATCACCAAGACCTGCAAGATCATGTGAGAAGGAGAAATGGGAACTGAAGACTGATGTCAAGAACTTTGAATTTGGTACCAGGGCATCCATATCACGTGTTGCAGCACACTCTAGCAATAATATACTTGCACTACATGTATCCAATGTATTTTTAAATAAACATGCACTATTCACAGTTTCAATTCCAAATAATCACCAGGAACAATATCCTATCCCACAAAGGCTACATATCAATGGCTTCACTGATGATGTAAGGTGTATTGCAATGAGCAAGGATGACAAGCTCCTTGCTCTAGATGGTCCAGTAGTCAAGGTCTTCAACAAGCAACATCAGCTCCTCCATCAGTTCACACCAGGTGGAGGGTCAGACAGTAAACCAACATGCCTTGCACTGGATGACAGCAATCTGATAGCAGTGGGTTACAGAGGCAAGAATGAGATATCTCTACACAACCCAGATGGATCCCTCATCAGGAGACTGCCTGCTCTATTGATTGAAGGTTTTCTGACAATGTACAATCACCGGCTTATCTACACAAACTGGCTTAACAAAAGGTTGGTATGTGTAGACTACTATGGCGCCAGTGTATTCTCAGTAGACATGACCAGCAACATACATGAGGATGGGTACCCTGCTGGTGTGTGCTGTGACAGTGATGGCAGCATCTATGTTGCTGAGTGGGGATATCCAACAGGTGGTATTCTGCATTACAGTCCTGATGGCAAGTACATTGGATGTGTGATCAAGGGATACATGTATGGTCTTCCAAAGGGCATCACATTCACATCAGGTGGTGATCTGGTAGTGGCTGCAGGAAAGTCTGTAAAGGTCTATCACCGAGTGTAAGGACAGATTAATTCAACTGGGGCTATCCAGTGTATCCACCAACCACTTCCATCAGAGATTGAACATTGTTATCACTGACAAAAAACTTGAAAGTTCATTCCTTCAAAAACATTCTACAATACTGTATATTTGGTTTATTGCTAAGGTCTTTGGTCTCTGTATGTGTTGACTCTAATACCTCAACCACTTCCCCTTTGGAAAACCTTGGACTTCAACACCCAGCCTACTTCCTGTAAAATCTTAGATCTGGTGGCCCAATAATGAGAGCAAAAGGAGTGACCCTTCACATTGTTTGCAAATAGGGCTTAGTGCACATTTTAAAAATATTACAAACGAGAGAAAAGTATTACCACAAGAGGGCAATTCAATTTCTCAGATTCATCTCGGCAAATGCAAAGTCAATGCATGATGTGTTTTCCAAGTATAAGATACAACCCTGCTCCTTTGTGAAATGTAAATATTTCCTTAAATTTTGTTATTCAATTTTTCAAATTATTGGGAAGATTGTTGTGTTTCAAATGAACGCAACGTTTTTTTTTCGAATGAGAAAGATTTTGCACCTACGTATACATGTGACAAAATTAAACTATTCAAAAGCAACTGGATGAAATGTGTGTGATTTTGAACTAAAGCGAGAGTTGAATAGTAAGTTACATGCAATCCCTTGGTTGTCTCTTTCAGTGCTTTCTGAGTGCCTCATCAAATTAATGTTAGTTTCATTACATTTACAACCAAGTTGAAAATGAACACATTGTGCAGTGATACATGGCTGTTTGTAAATGTGGTTAGTATTGGTGGATGTACATTTGTAAATTGAAATCTTGTTTGTACACCTTTGTTAAATGGCGTTTTTAAATAATATAATAGAAGATGCAATGGAACATTCTATGAATTTGGGGCCCACTTTTTCCTGTCCCTGTACGTCTGGCATCTACGATTTTGTAATTGAAGATGCACTCCTTTATGTGTGTACTCTTCCTCCAAGAATGCTTCTGTGAATCAAATGACCTACCCAACAAATATTCATTAGTTTGAAGTCATTTTTAATGCCACTTGAATGACAAATTATATAGTGCAGAGGTAAGAGGCACAGGAAAAATGTCCGACTTTGAACCCTAAATGTATAGAATGACCTACTTGTGAGAGGTTCCGTATCATTACAATGATAGTTTAGTTTATTCCATAAAGGATTGAGGCTTTTGCTTCTTTGAATAAGTATTGGTTTGCTACATGCTGATAGACCAAGTAGTCTAAATGAAGCAATGAGCATTTGCTTTCATTACAGAATATCTCTCCAAGAGAATGCAGCTTCCATGAAAACAATGGCATTTCAGCAAAGATCCAAAGTCTGTTATTTTACCAATCAGCATCTCACATACATTTCAGCTGCATTTTCCACTGGGCATGTGTGACTCCTAGGGTTATTTGCATACATAATGAGGGCTGCCTATTTTACACCGATGATGCGACTCAAAAATATATATTTGTATTTTATCATTTATAGGCCATTTAATTTGGAAGCTGTTGTTGTTGTATCACTAGTTAGTTTATTCACTGTATATTTTGTCAAAGACATTTCTAAAAAAACGTTTTCTGAGAACATAGCAACAATGATTTTATGAAACAACCCTCTTTTCTCAGTTGTCGTTTGTATTTAGGACCATTTTGTTTTTCGACAAAAGCATAATTTCATTGGTTTCTCCAACAATTATACTTGTGCATAATGGTAGAGGGGATCATCAAGTAATCAGATTTGTGAACACATTTTCGTCTTTTATTTCTTGATTGATCGCATTTGAATACTGTCCAAATGCTCTCAAATATTGAGTACGTAACTACGATCTTAGAAAACTAGTCAGGTATGTTGATGTCTGGTACCACGTATCGTGAGCAAAAAAATCAACATTGAAACAATACTGTTTTGTCAGCTTTTAAAAGTGTTCACTTTTATCTAAACAAAAAAATGTAGCCAAAAGAAATCTATTGTTTGTTAAAGATCGCCTCGTGGGGTTTCACGTTAAGTGTTTTATTGCCCTGTAAAAACTTCAAATGTCATGAACAAGCCAAACTCAGAATTTTTTTGGTACCTTAGCAACCGCTTGTGACAAGGGAAAAACCACCACTTGGAATTTTTTTTACCCGAAATGAATTGCAAACAATAGCATTTGTAGGGCATGCTAAATACAAACAAAATGTTTAAAGTGAATATTTCTTTACATTACGCATGTCAAACAGTTAACAAGACACCTGACATCTAACAAGAGGAAGCCCCTAGATGCCAGGGCCGACATAGTATGGTTGCTGAGGGCGCAGTCAAGTTCCCGCTGCAACTATAGATAAATTATCAATATCACACACTCTATGGGAGTGAAACGTACGTGATCTGGAACTTTCTAAAGGTACCAGCAGCGTAACTAGGGTTAAGCTTCAAGGGGGCAGCTGGGGTTTTTTTTGGGGGGGGGGTTTACTTAAAGTAATGTACACATTTGTTTGTGCAATTAAAAATTTCAAAAGGGGCAGGGGGGGGGGAAGCACATGACCCATAGTTACACCACTGAAAGGTAGACAGAAAATGAAATTCCAACATCATACCAGGTTTAACAGTCACTTACATAGTTACAATTAACACAAGTTACGAACAAAACAAAAAAGATTTGAATGGTACGAACTGTCTTTAATTGACAATGTCGCAGTTCACTCTTTTTTGAATGAATTGAAATACAAAATGGTTTTGTAGGAAGAAGCCTTAACATTAGTCTGAGTATCACCCGTTGTATCACCCTCTCTGTCACTGGCCCAACGTCTGATATATCTACGCATACAAATTTATGCGACCCTGCGCGCCACTTAATCGGAGTCGACATGACGTCATTTCATTCCGGAATCTGGACTAAGCTGTTGATTTGGTAATTTTGATGCCATGGAACAATGGATATAGAGATCTAATATTACATAGACTACCTTAGCACCCATCCCCCTACAATTAAGAACAATTCACAATGCAGTGTGAGTGTGCCAACATAGGTTTGCCTCAAGAGGCCACTTTTCAACTTAATGGTCTATTTAAAAGTACACTAACTTCTACAAAATGAACTTACCTGTACATGGAAGTACATTGGGGAATCTGTTCTTGTTTTTGCAGACAGGTTTCTTGGCTTCCTCACAGTTGACTGCCACTGACATTTCATATAGCACCTACATTTCAAAGTGAACAAATTGACAGACAACACATATTACATTGCTTTTTCTCTCTCTAGCTCGGACTTCAATTACGAATCAAGCCATCTTTGGCTGACTTAATCGTTTGCATATTCATTCTTCAGCAAGCGCATGGACAACATAGCCATACATCAGTACGGCAGAAACATAGAACAGAGTTTGTGACTCGGACTGGAGTTTGACTTGAGTTGCAAATTCTCAGACTTAACCTAAAGTTACAATGGATGATGACTCAAACTCAGCTCTCATGACTCAACTCATGACTCAGACTAGACATCAGGGACATATCACTGGTGAGTCAAAGTTCACTGACTCAACGAAACATTTTTGGCAAAACTGTCTGGTAAGACATTTAGCTATTGATGATCGAGTGCAAAATTTGGTTTGTTGTCAGTAACAATTGGTTGAAATAAAGCCCTTGTATTCTGATACATTCTGCTTTGCAGATACGAAAATGGGAAGATCTGATAACCTCACTTGAAATTCCATAGACTTCACAAATTCATGCAATTTTGTTGAGGCTGTCAAAGTTGTGAGTTCTCGAAATATCACTGAGCCAAACTTTTACCCCAAAGTCAGCTTGAATTCCTCCACAGGGTCTTGCTTGTCTATCTGTTTTTGCAGTGTGGTAATGGTGTTCGGTAGTGACAGGCCCAATAAGCATCAAGCTTGGCCAGTCTGGTGAGCGTCATGTGTCACATCTCAGCGTCAGTCGCTGACCACACGGTCTTGGTCCTTCTAGAGGGGATGTTAGTGTCAGAACCCCAGGAGCTGGAATTATCGTCATCGCTTTTGGGGACATAGGCCTGGCCTGGGGGAAAGGATAAAACATCCAATACAATACTGTAACTAATAGTGGTCATCAGTGTTTATTTTTGTATTGAGCATTTTCAAAATATTATAAAATACCTTAGGCCCCCCCCCCCAAAGTCTTTGGTTTCTGGTCTGGAGCTTGCCCCAAAAGAGGTGCTGCGATGTGGCTTTTTTCCCACTTTTTTTCTTCTTCAAATGTCGGCTGATGACTGCAAATGGTGCCCAACTCAATTGAGTGCAAAACATAAAGGAGCCCAGAGAGGCCACATAAAGCTTATACTCGATCTTAACCCCATCTAAAACATGTTCAAATTGTGCAGCAGCAGGATTCCAGTCAAACCAGTGAGTTCGGCAGTTTTAAGACATCATCTTACATGGAAAAAAAACCTTTTAATTTTGCCGACGCGCATGGCTATGGCGACGCGCACGCAGACCAGAAACCGGAGCCTTTTTTTTGGCCTTAGCGAAGACAGTCTAAAACGTCCTGTCAAATCATGGCACCTGGTGTGCTGTCATTTTTAAGAAGAGTGGTTTTTTTTATCAGTTTCAAACACTGGTTGGCTGACCAGCAATGGGAAAAAAATGGGTTTTTAAATTTTTTTTTTAAATACTTCCCCCAATTAACCATATTTAGTTTGTCCGAATTTTGTAATTTGCAATCAATTACACATCTATGAACGGGTAGAAGCCAGCTAGACTGGTTCCCTGACCTGATACAATTCCCTGACATCTATAAATTGCTCTGTTTTATCTTAAGTGGGGTCAAGGAACCAGAATACAGGAACATGATTGTTTTTCTTGGTTTGTCCAGCATCTACGAACACAAAACATCAAACAAGACAGTGTGACAATATTTGCTATAAATACTAAACCCCAAATCCATCGTTTCTGAAAAATTACAGGAAAGCAAATGTTGTGTATTCTTTGCAACACAAGCATTCCATGATGTTTCCATAACATGAAAATTTCATTGGTGTTTTTATAGAGTGAACCTTTATCTACCATAACATAATTATTCCGCTAAATTCTTGCAAGAAACTTCACAGACTTTATCACTGTGTCTTGAAAATGTGTACCTTAAAATGTAACATCTGTAATGGTTGTTCACAGCAGTGAACTCAACATGTTGAAATGGATCTTCGTGTAATTTTATAGTTGGTTTTGCATGTTTTCCTGAAATTGTAAACTGATATTGTGAAACAGAAAGTTGCTCGATATAGTCACTGACTGGGCAAATTCCACTCAGGTTTTTATCTGAGGCCTGATTTTCATTGTGGATTTTGTTGGAGACATTTTGATCTCTTTGGATTTGAACAGTTTAATGAAATCAAATATTGAATCAAGAATGATATAATCATTCTGTAGTCCAACGTACTCATTTCTTTTGCCCTTCTGTCAATTGGTTGCTTGTCTTTTGTTGTAAAGGGAAACCATGTTTGAATGAATTTTCAACACATCACATAAAATTTGTGCTAATTTTTTACGTGAAATTTCTATTTTAGGGCAGCTGCAACCCTCTTTAAAAGGCTTTTATTTTGGATTAATTTTGTGCACAAACACATACACAATGCAAGGAGACTCCTTCCTAGCATTTACATTATTGATCGTGATAGGGACAGCTAGGAACCAGTTAAACATGCGAGGAGCTTATCATGGTCTGATGGCAAATCATTCAAAATTTCTGGGGTAATTTTTCCAAAACTGAATGTTGGGGGAGCAATTTCCTCCATTTGATGTATCATGTAGAAGTGAGTTAAAAAAAAATCCAAAAAAACATTTTGTTTCCTTGGTCAAACCTTTGATTTGAAGGAAAAACTCGAAAAGAGCACTCATTAATAGTGATGAGTTTCACAAGATCACTTTCAGACCCTAATCTAACACATGAGCTGAAAGTAAATTGACAACAAAGTTGCAATTCTTAAGAACTGTACTCATGTCAAATCTGCACCTTTTTTTTTAGACATATTCAGTGTCTCGGACTAGACAAGCGATGACATAAAGAAATATCCAAATGAAAATAGCCCAACCAGCCTTGATATATGAGCAGTAATCTGATTTGAAGGCTCCTTGCCCTGGGAATTTAAGAATTTTTTTATTTTTTCCTGACAAATTCCAATTTTGTCTATTGTATTGTTACTCCCACCCACCCCCCTAAAAAAAACAACCCTTTTATTTTGCATCTGCAACCCTCCTAGGAAAAGTTTTACTTTGGATTACATTTGTAGCTCTCATAACAGAAAAATAAAACGTACATTCTTCCATGCTCTCATCAACCTGAATCACTATTGGCAAATGATTGAAAAATATAATATATAATTAATAATAATAGAGTTTGTCAATTTTTGAGGGCAGTGCTTTATTCAAAAGTGAACAAAAGATTGCTGTATAGGAAAAAAAATTGAAAACATTTTTTTTCAGGCAGAAACTTGAAAATAACCAGGGCTGCTTAGTCCCAAAATAGCAAAATAGCATTAGTGACTTCTGATTCCATGTTTGTGGGACGGGGCACCAGGGTCATGGAAACACTGACTGCCATTTATGCACAGGAACCTGCATTGATGTGTGCATAAAAATCCGTACAGTATGTACGAGTGGACTCAGTCCAATAGGTTCTAAATATAGAACTGGGAATTTACACACTGTGTGCAATCATATTTAAGCATTCATGTACATGTACAGTGTATTGCATACACATCAAACGGTGTAAACTGCCTACGTTGTGCGCCATCTTTCAGAAGGATAGTTTCAAATTTTCCTTTTAAAATAACTAAAAGACTTCAATCAGGTAAGATACTTCACGTTGTACCGTTGTTGTACTCATATTACATGGCATTTGTCAAGAATCTTGGAATAATTGCCAGTACCGATATGTGCAGCATTGGTCTTACAAGAGGGAGTATAAACTTACAATACTCTAGACAAAAATGTCCCTGTTGTCAGTCTACCAGCTTGACAGGACTAAATATATCCTTGATCCTACATTTGAACCTCACTATAAAAGTTTAACAGTTGAACAAAGAACTTGACCCTGTGGCTTCTTTCTGTTTACTATTCTGATAAACCTGTCTGTCAAATTGTTAATATTAACAGCCTATAGACCTTTGGATCCGTTCGATGTAGAAAACAGTCGCATGCTGTGTTTGATTTTACTCGTACAGCACGTACCACAGCGCTACATAAGTGGAATCCAGGGACTGCAAATAACTGAACTCAACATCATGTGACACGGTCTGTGTTGATACAGAGGGGCGTATATGTACAGTAGATCGCCATCTTTGTTCATTTCAACCATTGCCGTAAGTGACATCAGAAGGTGTAGATAGCAATGGCTCATTTCATGTGTACCTGAAGGTAAGATTTTTATTTAGTGGGTCTACCTGTAAGTCTATCTACACATTGATATAAATCAACAACATCACATTATCTAGTATGAAGGCCATGTACATTTAAATTCAGTATTTGCCAATTACAGCTTTGCGTATTTGACGGAAATTCAGGTGGATCCGTCAAACCTGTTAGAATACAGACATGTGGAATACACCAATCTTGTATTCATGACAGAAATAAGTGACATGTTGTTTGTACTTACATGCAGTCTTACAAAACAAATGTTAGGCCTTTAAGAAGATTCAGCACAGGTATAGCTGAGTAAATTACAAAAAAATAATGATAAAACCAAAAATCAATGCCTTGCATTGTTTTGATTTTTGAAAGAAGGCATGCCTTTTTCTCTGAAGTTGATGCACTTTTCTTACAGAAAAGTGGACTTTTTTTTACAAGTCTACAATTGAAATATTGGCCAGTTAAAGTACTTGAAATATATATTTTCTGGTGCAGGCATTATTGGGTTGCAGAAACTCCGGCGATCATGAAGTGTAGGGCCCCTGTTTTGTTTTGATGAAATCAGAGTCAAAAATGTTTTTATGGCTCAAAAATCACCTTTACAATCAAAAGCAGACTTTTCTCAATTATAATGACACACGTTTTGCAATTTTGAACAGTTTCTTGGGGTAGAAATCATGATTTTCCTGCGTGGTTTGTGCCTTGCGATTCAGCGGGCCGAGCGTGCTCACAGTACATCGCGCAGTGATCGCCATCTTTATTTTGGGGGCGTGTGTTGTTGTTGCGCTGTCATGGTCATTTAACCCCCAAATTTCACTCAAAAAATCAAAACCCTGTCCTCTATCTATGACATACCTGTTCATTGAGAATGTCGCCAACTAGTTTGGTAGGTCCAATAATTTTAAAGTGGATTTTGTTCCCTTGCAGGAACCAGGCCCTACACTTTACAATCGCCGTAACTCCTGCCCACCTTGACTCAAACCACCCAACTGACCCAGGCAAGCTCAGAGGTGGAGTGATAAGACGACTGCACTACTAAACAGGGGGTACTTGGTTCGAGCCCCACCTGAGTAACAGTAAGACTTACCTTTTGTTTACAAGTGCCCCTTTTACACCAGCATTTACCACCCCCCCCCCCCATTTGTAAAAGTTTTTTTTAAACCAGTGCCCTTTTTGTTACCAGCGGCCTTTTACGAGTGCCCTTTTTGAAATGTTACGCAACCATCAGCGATTGTGCCGTCCTGCGATTGCCACATATTATCCATGATCGTCTGGTTTGAACAGTGCCCTCATAGGAAGATGGTACTAGCCCCTACTCCCAATTTTTAAATTTACCAAGTATTTACAGTGAGTGCTCTTTTCATGAACTTTTTACAACACCGAGTATACAGTGTTTATTAAAATTAGGTCAGCGAGGGCAAAACCCAGTATTAGAAAAAATATTCTATTTTTTGTGAACCGTTTTATTCAGACCTGAAGCCACATCCTCATTAAGTCAATGAAATGTCATTCTTCGTCAGGTCAACTCACAAACTATTTATATTAAAAACTGTGGCAAAAAGCATTCTTTGTCAAAGTGGAAAACCTTTCACTTGTGACCTCCTTTTGTTTGACTTGTTATGAATTATATTACAATTTACCTTAGGCGTAGAAATGTCCCATAACAGCTGAAAAGAATTATTGAAATAGTAAGAATTATTCTTTGTTTCTTTTTTTTTCCGGACAATAATCCTCCACGGGTTTTCTCCTAAACTGTTTATGGTATGAACTTGTAGATTTGCACATGATCCCGAGTGGTGCAAAGAACTCTGACGTCATCGGGTGTCAAATTACAAGTGATTTTCTCTGAAAATATGACCATCTTCTTTCACCTGTAACTCTTGAAGGGAGTAATTGATCATGTTCATACATTGTAATCAGATTGTAATCAGACTGCCCACAACATTTTTTGTCTGGTTCGAGAACTCGCTTGACCTTTACTTTTGGGTCTACCAGAAGGTCACAGTTAGGTTAATTTAAAATACAGACAGAAGCCTCAAAACAGTAATGAAACAAATTTCTTCCAAACTGATCACGTGTTGACAATAAAACCTAGATGGAACTTGAACCCTAATCCGAAGATGTGAAAAAATTGTGATGTCATAATGACATCATTGGGTATCAAATTACAAGCGAGTTAACATCAAAATTTGAGAAATTATTTTTAATTATAACTTGATAACGGAAGAGAGTAGTGTTCTCATTTTTTTTTGTGTTTAAGACATAGCCACTGGCAATATATTTGATTCCCAGGGGCAAAGCCATTTGACCTTTATGATAATTAAATATAACTTGAAAACGGAAGCATTGTACAACAGTTATATAAATTATGCAAATAACTAGTGAGGAATGCCCAACAAAGGCATGGGCATGATGACATAATTACATGAGAGGCAGCCTCCAGTGGTATGTCAAAAGACAGATGCAATTTTTTAATTTAAAAAAAACTATTCGTTACAAATTTACAAATGTGCCTCTAGATATTCTTTGTTCAACCTTGAAGAATTTTGCAAGATTGCAGAATCGTGACATCATCCGACTGCATGGGCGTAGCACAGTCATTTTTATTGGGGGTGTAAATTTTTTTTAAAAGGGCACTTGCACATCTGTGGTGAAACATAGACAGGTTTTTTTCGCCGGACACTTGGCCGTGGGGGGGGGGGGGCCTGGTCCTGGTACCATCTGTCGATGGGGGCGCTGTTCAAAACCGACAATTATGCACACAAGGGGCCAACGTATGGTGCTTTTCAGGGCAATACAAATGTGAAATTCTGATAAAGGCACCCAAAACGGCAGAAGCTACAAAACGGACGCCACTTCTTTTTTGAATAGGGCACACAACAGGGTGTCTCAAAAAAAAGTATACACTTAGAGAAATGTATCAAAAACGAATGTTTTATAATTTTCCAAAAATCTGTCACTAATGATTGATGGACCAAGGTCTTATGCTTTAATTTTTGAAATTTCACGCAACCATCGGCGATTGGGCCGTCCTGACAATTGCCACATATTATCCATGATCGTCTGGTTTAAACAGTGCCCTCATAGGAAGATGGTACTAGCCCCCACTCCCAATTTTTAAATGTACCAAGTTTTTACAGTGAGTGCTCTTTTCATGAACTTTTTACAACACCGAGCATGCAGTGTTTATTAAAATACGTCAGTGAGGGCAAAACCCAGTATTAGAAAAAAATATTCTATTTTTTGTGAACTGTTTCATTCAGACCTGAAGCCACATCCTCATTAAGTCAATGAAATGTCATTCTTCGTCAGGTCAACTCACAAACTATTTATATTAAAAACTGAGGCAAAAGGCATTTTTTGTCAAAGTGTAAAACCTGTCACTTGTGACCTACATTTGTTTGACTTGTTATGAGTTTTATTACAGTTTTCCTTAGGCGTAGAAATGTCCCATAACAGCTGAAACGAATTCTTTAATGTTGCATTTGTCAGGACAAAATATATAATTATGCTCTTACATTAAAGGGAACATACAACATTTGCAAACATCAAAAAACAAAACTACCAAATTATTATGAAATACCTTACTGCACTGCTAGTGAATGACAGTCTAAAGAATCCTGTAAAATCATGGCACGTGCTGACATTTTAAAGAAAAGTGGTATTTTTGTATCGATTTCCAATGCTGGTCGACTGACTAGCATTGGACAAAACTGACTCTTTTCAAACCCCCAATTTAACAGATTTAGTTTGCAATCAATGACACTCCTATGAATGGGTACAAGCAAGCTAGACTGCTTCCCTGATCCAATTCCCTGACGTCTATAAATTGCTCCATTTCATCATTTTGGGTCGGGGAACCAGTCTACAAGAACAGGATTGTTTTTTGTGGTTTTTCTAGTATCTACGAACACAAAACTTAAAACAAGTCAACATAACAATATTTGCTACAAAATACTAACCACCAAATACATCCATGTCAGAATATTACAACAGAAACAAATGTTGTGTATTCCCTTTAACAAGGTAACCATATATTGTACATTTGTTGCAACTGATTGCTATTTTCTTTTGAACAAAAGTAAACAACAGCAGTTTTAAAACAAGCATATAGCATGTAAATAGACCTTCAATTTTGTGAATAATGTACTTGAAAAAAAAGTTTACAACTTTACATCTGACCTATTACAACCATATAATCATTTGAAGTTTGAATACATGTAATTCCAAACCTTTTATCTGCAGGTTAAACGTCTATCCTATCACACAAAGCCCAACAGTGAGGATGGCATCTAATGTTACAGTGCAATCAGCGTTGGAGAAGATTAGTGTGGATCATCTGGAATGCTCCATCTGCACCAACCGTTTCAAGCAGCCCAAACTGCTGGACTGTTTGCATAGTTTTTGCCTGCAATGCCTCCAGGAGCTCAGACAGAGCCAAGATCCTAGTGGTACAAAGCTGACATGTCCTCTGTGCAGACGTGAAACCATGTTGAAAGGGTCTGGGGTTGCTGACCTCCCTAACAACTTTGCACTCAGTGCCCTGGTAGAGGAAGTTACAATGCAGGAAAAGCTACTGGAAGGTCAAGGGTCAGAGATCAAATGTCAAAACTGTGATGAGGAGAATCAGGCTACTTCAAGATGCATGGACTGTGATAATTTCCTTTGTCAAGAATGTCAAAAGGCACATGAACGTATGACTTTCATGAAATCCCATGAAATCTACACACTGGCTCAACTTCGATCAGGAGAGATTGTCTACAAGAGTAAACTAAGAGAAGAAGTTCCCAAATGTGGCAAGCATCCAGATCAGAATCTCAATGTCTACTGTAATACATGTGAGGAAGTCATATGTCTCATGTGTACTGTTCTAGATCATGAAAAACCAAAACACTCTTGTATTGGCTTGCCTGAGGCTTTTGAGAAATGTAAGAAAAAGGTAGAAGAACTTGTTGCAAAAGTTGGTAAAAGCAAAACAGAACTGAACACCACCATAGAGAAGACTTGCATATCTCGCAAGAAACTCGACATCACGTTTGCAAAGACCAAAACGAAAATCTCAGAAAAAGCTGACCAAGAGGTTGCCAAGATCCGACAGGAGGAACAGAAACTGTTAACAGAGACTGACAGGATTTACCAAAAAAGAGTCACAACATGTGAAGCTGCTCAAGCCAATAACAGCAAAGAGGTGACACAGACAGAGCACAAGCTGGAGGAGGTGAAACAACTCATGAATCAAGCAAGTTGCTATGAGATTCTTGAACTTCAGCAGAAGCTCTTGCATAACCTCAGTGAATTGACAGGGAAACAGCCACAGCAAGTTCCTGACAAGTTGAGCTTCATGGACTTTGAAGAAGGCGATAGGTCACTTGGGAAACTCATTCTGGAGGAAGAGCCAAAGGCTGCGGCAAAGCAATCACCAAGACCTGCAAGATCATGTGTGAAGGAGAAATGGGAACAAAAGACCAATGTCGAGATCTTTGGATTAACAAATTCAACGATAACACATGTTGCAGCAATCTCTGACAATAAAATACTTGCACTAGCTAAAACATATTTAGTGAGAGGAATGCGTGGTGAACTATTTACAGCATCAATTCCCAATAGTCACCAGGAAATATCTTCTATCCCACAAAGGCTACAAATCAATGGCCTCACTAATGCTATAGAATGTACTGCAGTGAGCAAAGATGACAAGCTCCTTGTTCTAGATGGTCCAGTAGTCAAGGTTTTGGAAAAGCAATATCAGCCCCTTCATCAGTTCACACCAAGTAGAGGGTCAGTCAGCCAACAAACATGCCGTGAGTTCAGGGCAAGTAGAGGGTCAGTCAGCCAACCAACATGCCATGAGTTCAGGGGAGGTAGAGGGTCAGTCAGCCAACCAACATGCCATGAGTTCACACCAGGTAGAGGGTCAGTCAGCCAACCAACATGCGGTGAGATCAGGGGAGGTAGATGGCCAGTCAGCCAACCAACATGCCATGAGTTCACACCAGGTAGAGGGTCAGTCAGCCAACCAACATGCCTTGCAGTGGATGACAGCAATCTGATAGCAGTGGGTTATACAGGCGAGAAGGAGATATTTCTACACAACTCAGATGGATCCCTCATCAGGAGACTGCCTGCTCTAAAGATTAAGGATCATCTAACAATGTACAATCACCGCCTTCTCTACACAACACACCAGAACAAAAGGTTGGTATGTGTAGACTACTATGGTGACAGTGTATTCTCAGTAGACATGACCAGCAACATGCACGAGGAAGGGCACCCTACTGGTGTGTGCTGTGACAGTGATGGCAGCATCTATGTTGCTGTGGATAGACATCCAAAAGGTGATATTCTGCATTACAGTCCTGATGGCAAGTACATTGGATGTGTGATCAAGGGATGTGGTTGTCCACGTGGCATCACATTCACATCACATGGTGATCTGGCTGTGGCTGCAGGACAGTCTGTAAAGGTCTATCACCGAGTGTGAGGACAGATTAATTAAACTGGGGCTATCCAGTGTATCCACCAACCACTTCAATCAGACATTGAACATTGTTGTCACTGGGAAAGAACTTGAAAGTTCATTCCCTCGAATAACATTCTACGCACAGGGTTCGAAATTAGGGGTAGCCCCCTAGCCAAATGCTAGTCAAAACAGCAGCGGGGTAGTCAAACTAGTCCTTAAGAAGCCCGGCTTGCGAGTCAAAAAATTATTGGGATACGGCAAAGATGCATGACACAAAGAAATAAATCATTAGATTCAGAAAGCAAACCTGTATCAAACTTTGTTAAATCAGTAGATCTGTATTAAAAACACTGACAAAATTGCCTCAGAATAGATGAGAAATCAGTTGGAGTGGTTAATTCAAGTCTGTTTTACATCGCGTACTTGGATGAGAATGAAAATGATAACAACGCGAAGAGTTACGAACCTACATCAGATGGATTCTAGATTTATTCAGGCTCATTTGGATCAGATTTTAATACAGTTCTTATAAACGGTCATTTTAGATTTGTTTGTAAATGAGAATAGATTCTTAAAGATTATTTAAAACAAATTTATAGTCTCCTATTTAAGTTTCAGTTTTTATCCAATGACTGCCACAATATTATTTCATAAATTTTCGTACTTCAACGAGTGATCAAGTTCCACGAGTCCACATGGAAGTTTTCAGAGTTCAATTTTTGGCACGATATTTCTCTTTCACGTCATTCGATTTTTCAGGTTCCATAAAATATTGAAGGAGATTTTCTTGAGAAATCAATGTACCAAAACTAATTTCAAATACTCTGGCTTTTACACGTTAATTTTCCTTTTTGAGGGGCCCTGAAGCGCCACCAGGGGACAACTTTCAGACTCTATACAGGTTTTACATGTATGCACATTGTTGTTTATGAGACACTTTATAAAAGAAAACACATGCAGGGGAGTAAAAATGTCCGTGGGCTAGTTAAGAGTCTGTTTCAGTAGCCCGGCTGGCTTGTGAAACAAAAAGTAAGGGTCGAACCCTGTACACATACTGTATATTTGGTTTATTTCTAAGGTCTTTGGTCTCTGTATGTGTTGACTTAAATACCTCAACCACTTCCCCTTAGGAAAACCTTGGACTTTTAACACTCAACCCACTTCATATAAAATCCTAGATCTGGTGGCCCAATAATGAGAGCAAAGGAATGGCCCTTCACATTGTTAGCAAATAGGGCAGTGCACATTTTCAAAGTATTACCAACGAGAGGGAAGGTATTACAATGAGAGGGCAATTCACTTTTCTCAGATTCATCTCGGCCAATGCAAAGTCAATGCATGATGTGCTTTCCGAGATATAACCCTACTTCTGCAAGAAATGTGAACATTTCCTTACATTTTGTTATTCAATTTTCAATTACTGGGAAAATTGTTGAGTTTAAATCAATGCAACTGTTTTTTGAATGAGAAAGATTTTGCACCTCTGTGTACACGAGTTAATTAAAAGTAGATACTCACAAGCAACTGGATGAAATATTTTGAACTAAAGCGAAAAAAGATTATTATATGCAATCCATTGATTGTCTCTTTCACAGTGCTTTCTGAGTATATTAGTTTCCATTACATCTACAACCAAGTTGAAGTGAAAACCTTGTGCATTCTACTGCAATGATACAAGGATGTTTGTAAATGTGGCTTATTATGATGGATGTACATTTGTAACGAAAAATGAGCTGAAATTTTGCCCAAAAACTATCAAATTTTGTTTGTAAATGTAGTTTATTATGATGGATGTACATTTGTAAACTGAAATCTTGTTTGTTTGCTTTTCTTAAAAGGAGTTTTTAAATGCTACATTAGAAGATGCATTTGGAACATTTTGTAAATTTGGGGTTCAATTTTTCTTGTTCCTATGTCTGGCATCTATGATTTTGAAATAGAAGATACTATGCACTTGTTTATGTGTGTACTCTTCCTCCAAGAATGCTTCTGTGAATCAAATGACCTACCCAACAAATATTAATTAGTTTGAAGTCATTTTTAGTACCACTTGAATGGCAAACGATAAATTTCGGAGGTTGCTGGGACAGGAAAAAATGTCTGACTTTGGGCCCTAAATGTATAGAATGACCTACTTGTGAGAGGTTCCGTATCATTACGATAATAGTTTAGTTTATTTCATAAATGATTGAGGCTTTTGCTTCTTTGAATAAGTATTGGCTTGCTACATGCTGATAGACCAAGTAGTCTAAATGAAGCAATGAGCATTTGCTTTAATTAGAGAATATCTCTCCAAGAGAGCGCAGCTTCCATGACAACAATGGCATTTCAGCAAAGATCCCAAGTCTGTTATTTTACCAAGTTTCGCATTTCACATACGTTTCAGTAGCATTTTCCACTGGGCATGTTACAACTCTGTTCCTAATATTATTTGCATACGTAATTAGGGCTGCCTGTTTTACACCGATGATGCGAATCAAAAAGATATCTTTGTATTTTATCATTTATAGACAACTTAATTTGGAAGTCGTTGTTATTGTATCACTAGTTAGTTCATTCACTGTATATTTTGTCGAAGACATTTTTAAAAACGTTTTCTGAGAACATAGCAACAATGATTTCATGAAACAACCGTCTTTACATTTAGGACCATTTTGTTTTCGACAAAACATAATATCAGAGGTTTCCCAACATTTATACTTGTATATAATGGTAGAGGGGATTATCAAGTAATCAGATTTGTGAACACATTTTATTTTGATTTTTTTTTATCTACTGATTGACAGTATTTGAATATTGTCAACATGCTCTCAAATATATATTGAGTATGTAACTATGATCTTAGAAAATTAGTCAGGTTTGTTGAAGTCTGGTACAGTGTGTCATGAGCAATAAAGAAACCCACTAAAAAATACTGTTTAGTCAGCTTTTATTTTTAGTCAGCTTTTTACTTTTATCAAAATAAAAAAAAGGTAGCCAAAAGAAATCTATTGTTCGTTAAAGATTGCCTCATGGGGTTTTCCGTTAAATATTTTAGTGCCCTGTGAAAACTTCAAATGTCATGAAAAAGCCAAACTCAGAATTTTTTTTTGTACCTTAGCAACTGCTTGTGACAAGGGAAAAAAACACCACTGGGAGTTTTTTACCCAAAATGAATTGCTAACAATAGAATTTGTAGGGCATGCTAAATACAAACAAAATGTTTAAAGTAAAGACTTCTTTACCTTACGCATGTCAAACAGTTAACAAGACACCTGACATCTAACAAGAGGAAGCCCCTGGATGCCAGGGCCAACACAGTATGGTTGCTGAGGGCGCAGTCAAGTTCCCGCTGCAACTATAGATAAATTATAAATATCACACACTGTATGGGAGTAAAACGAACGTGATCTGGAACTTTCTAAAGGTATCAGCTGGGTAACTAGGGTTAAGCTTCTAGGGGGCACCTGGAAGTTTACCATTTTTTTTAAAGGGGGGGGGGGAAGGAAGGTAACATATACATTTGTTGTTCGCAATTCAAGATTTCAAATGGAGTGGTGGGGGGGGGGGGGACACGTGGCCCATAGTTACACCTGTGGAGTACTGTGGCCTCGTTGTTAAGGGCACTGATTCGTGGTCTGCGGGTAAAGCTGCAGGTTGTGGGTTCGAGTCCTGGCGGGGTCATGGTGCGTGTGCCCTTGGGCAAGGCACTCTGTCACTCATTGCTTCTCTCCACCCAGGAGTAAATGGGTACCTGGTTATTTATAGGGCAGAGATGGTTATTGTGATTGAATTAGCTTCCTTGCGCCTAACAGGCTGCATCGAGCTGTATACTCCCCAGGGAGCTGAGATGGTATTTGGAATGTTTCATGTGCCCAATGAGCAGGGGTAATAATGATGTAGCGCCTTGAGCACCAGTCCTGGTGGATACATGCGCTTTATAAATATCCACTATTATTATTATTATTACCTTTGAAAGGTACACAGAAATATGGAATTCTAACATTATATCAGGTTTAACAGTCCCTTTATTTACAATTAAAACTAGTTAAGAAGCAATAAAAGGTTTGAATGGTATCAACCCCATTTAATTGCCTCATGATTCAGTCCACTCTTTTCTGAGTAAAATGAAATACAATATGGTTTTGTAG
Organism: Patiria pectinifera; assembly: GCA_029964075.1. Lineage (NCBI taxonomy): Eukaryota > Metazoa > Echinodermata > Asteroidea > Valvatida > Asterinidae > Patiria > Patiria pectinifera. Next base: position 4,076,438 of record CM057147.1, on the reverse strand, counting down.
GAATGAAGCCTTAACACTAGTCTGAGTATCACCCGTTGTATCACCCTCTCTGTCTCTGGTCCAACGTCTGATATATCTAAGCATGCAAATGTATGCGACCCCACGTGCCAGCCTTGAGTCGGCATGACGTCATTTCATTCCGAAATCTGGACTAAGTTGTTGATTGTTATTTTCTGATGCCATGTTTTTGAAATACAGCGGGCATAGATGTAATAAAACCCGACATTGGTTTTCAAAACTGTTTTCAAAACTGTTAGCATACGCGAATGCTCATTCTGGGCATGATGTGAACACACAAGAGGGCATTCTCATTACCAGCATCACGTAACATATCAATACAGTCCGCTCGACTCTTTTGCTATCACGGTTTACAACGTAATAGATGTGGTGTCTAGGTTTTATTAGATGTACATGACAATTAACGGGTTACAGAAGACCCGACATAGAAGGCGCCCGCTGAATGGTCTCGAGGGCAAGACAGTCTTGTTTCCATAATTAACCTCAGAATCTGCTCGCATATCATAGACCCTTGCTGCGCAAGGGGAAATTCCATAGACTACCTTAGCACCCATCCCCCTACAATTATAAGAGCAATTCACAATGCTGTGCGAGTGTGCCAACATGTGTTTGCCTCAAGAGGCCACTTTTCAACCTAACGGTCTATTTCAAAGTATATTAACTTCTACAAAATGAACTTACCTGTACATGGAAGTACATTGGGGAATCTGTTCTTGTTTTTGCAGACAGGTTTCTTGGCTTCCTCACAGTTGGCTGCCACTGACATTTCATTTAGCACCTGAAGTTTAAAGTAAACAAATTGACAACACATGTTACAATACTGTTTCTCTTTCTAGCTCGGACTTCAATTACAATTGACAATTGTTGACTAATGTGATGTGGGTGAGTGGGGTATCCAGAGGGGAGGGGAGGGGGCAGGGGAGGGAGGAGGGGGCAGGGGAGGGGATGGGGGGGGCAACTTGTCCCCTGCCCCGAGCTGCTTTTTTGAAAGATATTTTTTCAGTAACTATTTCCATAAATGGTTAGAGAGTTCGAACAGAAAAAAAAGAAACCAAGCTACGAAACCATTACATTGAGCCTTGAAAGTTGGCATATATTTTCCAGCATGCATAATAATAGTCAGTTTTGAAGAGCCCCCCCCCCCCCCCCGGAAGCCAAGTGTTCAGGGATGTGCAGTGCGGTTACCCCCTGACATCAAATGCTGGATACGCCACTGTGTGGGATATGACGTTTTTAACACCCAAGGGCTGCATTTTGCCTCGGGTGCTATGTACATGAATGGCCAACACATTACACACTGGGGCACAGGCTGCATTTTGCAGTCGATGAGCAGTATACACATCACCCATAATGAACTCACTTTGGATGCATGAAACCTTTAAAAGGATTATTTACATGTTTTTGTTTTCTTTGCAAGCTTGACACCAAACGAAACAATGCTTCTTTGGGAAAATCTGTTACTTTAAAAGCATTTTTGAAAAACTTCACTAAAGTCATCACAAATATCTCATATTGCGATCCCATATCAAATGTCTGAATTGTAATTATCCATGCACAGTATAGACACTGTTTACAGTCTTCAAATAATCATGAAAATTCCTTTTATAGAAATGTGAAAAGAATATTATGTGTATAAGATACCATACAATGCTGAATTTGGGTTTAAAGATTTCCAAATGGGACTGACAGGAATAACTAACTTGTAATGTTCTGTATGTTGTGTTGTAATGGTGTCATGCATACATTGGCATATATTCCCTTTGCTATATAAACTTCACACAAATGTACAAACATGTACATGTAGGCCTATACAGTTCAACATATCACATATGTGTTCAATTCATATTTCCGCTTCAGTGTAACACAGTGACTGGAACAGGCCCTTGGTAAATCTATTGTACCAGAAACTGGGCCTTTGAAAGGGCTCACAAAATAACAATACCTGTTGACTAGGCAATACAAGTTCAACTGTGTGACCTGTGATCCATTGCAGTCTGGTGTATTTATAGAATTGGGAATTTACAGGCAGTGAGCAATGCCACACCCTACAGACATTCAAGTCAATCCAGAGAGTGAGAACCAGCCATCATTAGTTGCTGCAAAAGAGTATTCCAGCAGTTTCTTCATCAAACTGCCAAATTGATTGCAGAAATATCTTCTAACATCATTCAGGTATGTTTAGTTGATAATAAGCTTGACAATGTAACCACAATTGACATAGGTATCTGTGCAGACATTTGACTACCAATTTGTACGGTACTTCAGTTTCCTTCTCTGATGCACTATGAACAGTGTGTTTAATCAACCAGTCTGAAGAAGTTCATGAAAGCACGAAATGCAGAAAACTGAATTCATGCACATGCACCTACCAACCACGCTATCAATGGATAAGTCCTATTTGTCAGTTCATATATACATCAACAAATAACACTTTAGGCCACATTTTTCATATTTTGGATTACAGATCCACATATTTTTAAAAAAAAATCTTTGCCAATTGAAAAAACAAATTATACAATGTTTAGCCAATTTTTGATTTGATATTTCCACCAACATGATATAAAGCAATTGGCATTGTTGAAAAATATTAGAGTATAAAATTTTCCATATACAATATCAGTACACAGCCTGGAAACTGTCAGTTTCTCTATTAAAAGTTTCTCCATCCGCACAATGTCAGCGTTTTTCTAGAAATACAGCAGGCACATTGGCAACTTCCGTGGCTACAATATAGCAATACGGAACAAAACTGTGCCCGGTGACGCGGATATTGCACGTTTATCCTGATTAAATGCAACCCGTTCAAGATCAGACGACTTTTGTATATTTTTCTCTTTGTATTTTTTAGTTCAAGAATTAATATTTAATTTGTGAAATTTGTACCCAAGATGATTTTTCGAATAGAAACATGAGTTGGAATTTCACTATCAAGTTTGATTTTACCGGTTTGCGCAGGGGCAGTTTTGTAACCTATGAATGCCTATTGCAACCATATCATCATTTGAAGTTTGAATTCATGTAAATCCTCAACCTTTTAATTAATGTGAGCACTTCATTTGCAGGTTAAAGGACCATCTACCCCTATCACATCAAACCAAACAGTGAAGATGGCATCTAATGTTACAGCGCAATCAGTGTTGGAGAAGATTAGTGTGGATCATCTGGAATGCTCCATCTGCACCAACTGCTTCAGGCAGCCCAAACTGCTGGACTGTTTGCATAGTTTTTGCCTGCAATGCCTTCAAGAGCTCAGACAGAGCCAAGATCCTAGTGCTACAAAGCTGACATGTCCTCTGTGCAGATGTGAAACCATGTTGAAAGGGTCTGGGGTTGCTGATCTCCCTAATAACTTTGCATTCAGTGCCCTGGTGGAGGAAGTTACAATGCAGGAAAAGCTACTGGAAGGTCAAGGGTCAGAGATCAAATGTCAAAACTGTGATGAGGAGAATCAGGCTGTGTCAAGATGCAAGGACTGTGATAATTTCCTCTGTCAAGAATGTCAAAAGGCTCATGAACGTATAACTTTCATAAAATCTCATAAAATCTACACACTGGCTCAACTTTGTTCAGGAGAGATTGTCTACAAGAGTAAACTAAGAGAAGAAGTTCTCAAATGTGGCAAGCATCCAGATCAGAATCTCAATGTCTACTGCGACACATGTGAGCAAGTCATATGTCTCATGTGTACTGTTCTTGATCATGGGAATCCAAAACATTCCCTCATCGGCCTATCTGAGGCTTTTGGAAAGTGTAAGAAAAAAGTTGAAGAACTTGTTTCTGAAGTTACCAAGAGTAAAACAGAACTGAACACCACCATAAAGAAGACTTGCATATCTCGCAAGAAACTCGACATCACGTTTGCAAACACCAAGAAGAAAATTTCACAAAAAGCTGACCAAGAGGTTGCAAAGATCCGACAGGAGGAGCAGAAACTGTTAAAAGAGACTGACAGGATCTACGAAGAGAGAATTACAACATTTAAAGCTGCTCAAGCTACCAACAGGAAAGATGTGACACAGACAGAGCACAAGCTGGAGGAGGTGAAACAACTCATGAATCAAGCAAGTTTCTGTGAGATTCTTGAACTTCAGCAGAAGCTCTTGCATAACCTCAGTGAATTGACAGGGAAACAGCCAAAGCAAGTTCCTGACAAGTTGACCTTCATGGACTTTGAAGAAGGTGAGAGGTCACTTGGGAGACTCATTCTGGAGGAAGAGCCAAAGGCTGCAGCAAAGCAATCACCAAGACCTGCAAGATCATGTGTGAAGGAGAAATGGGAACTGAAGACTGAATTCAAGAACTTTGAATTAGGATACACACAGATACTACATGTGTCAGCACTCTCTGACAATAACATAGTATTAACCAATTGGAATGAAACACTATTCACAGTATCACTGACCAATAGTCAACATACACCATCTCCTATCCCACAAAGGCTACAAATCAATGGCCTCACTGATGCAATGTGTATTGCAGTGAGCAAGGATGACAAGCTCCTTGTTCTAGATGGTCCAGTAGTCAAGGTCTTCAACAAGCAACATCAGCTCCTCCATCAGTTCACACAAGGTAGAGGGTCAGACAGCAAACCAACATGCCTTGCAGTGGATGACAGCAATCTGATAGCGGTGGGTTATGCAGGCAAGAAGGAGATATCTCTACACAACCCAGATGGATCCCTCATCAGGAGACTGCCTGCTCCAATGATTGCAGGTTATCTGACAATGTACAATCACCGCCTTATCTACACAACAGGACTGAACAAAAGGTTGGTATGTGTAGACTACTATGGTGCCAGTGTATTCTCAGTAGACATGGCCAGCAACATGCAGGGGCGTGGGTACCCTAAAGGTGTGTGCTGTGACAGTGATGGCAGCATCTATGTTGCTGTGTATGGACATCCAACAGGTGATATTCTGCATTACAGTCCTGATGGCGAGTACATTGGATGTGTGATCACAGGATGTGGTTATCCAAGTGGCATCACATTCACATCGGATGGTGATCTGGTAGTGGCTGCAGGACAGTCTGTACAGATCTATCGCCGAGTGTAAGGACAGATTGATTAATTTGAGGCTATCCAGTGTATCCACCAACCACTTCCATCAGGCATTGAGCATTGTTATCACTGACAAATAACTTTAAAGTTCATTCTTTTAAATAACATTCTACAATACTTTGGTTTATTTCTAAGGTCTTTGGTCTCTGTATGTGTTGACTCTAATACCTTTTACCACTTCCCCTTTGGAAAATCTTGGACTTCAACACCCAGCCTACTTCCTATAAAATCTTAGATCTGGTGGCCCAATAATGAGAGCAAAGAAATGACCCTTCACATTGTTTGCAAATTGGGCAGAGTGTAGATTCTAAAAATATTACAAACGAGAAGGAAAGTATTACCACAATTTTCTCAAATTTGTCTCAGCAAATACAAAGTCAATGAATGATGTGCTTTCCAAGTATAAGATATATCCCTGCTCCTGTATTAAATGTAAACATTTACTTAAATCTTCTTAATCGATTTTTCAATTATTGTGAAAATTGTTTAGTTTAAATAAATGGAACTGTTTTTCCAAAGAGGAAGATTTTGCACCTCCGTGTACATGTGACAAAAGTAAACTATTCAAAAGCAACTGGATGAAATGTGTGTTATTTTGAACTCAAGCAATAGTTAAAAAGTAAATCATATGCAATTTGGTTGTCTCTTTCACAGTGCTTTCTGAGTGCCTCATCAAATTAATATTAGTTTCATTACATTTACAACCAAGTTGAAAATGAAAACCTTGTGCATTCTACTGCAATGATACATGGATGTTTGTAAATGTGGTTAGTATGATGGATGTACATTTGTAAATTGAAAACTTGTTTTCCTGCATTTCTTAAATGTGATTTTTGAAATACTATAATAGAGGATGCATTAGGGACATTCTATGAATTTGGGGTTCAGTTTTTCCTGTCCCTATACGTCTGGCATCTACGATTTTGTAATTGAAGATGCACTCTTTTATGTGTGTACTCTTCCTCCAAGGTTGTTTCTGTGAATCAAATGACCTACCCAACAAATATTCATTAGTTTGAAGTCATTTTTAATGCTACTTGAATGGCAAATTATAAATTTTGAGTTAACAGGGACAGGAAAAATGTCCGAATTTGGACCCTAAATGCATAGAATGACCTAGTTGTGAGAGGTTCCGTACCATTACAATATTAGTTTAGTTTATTCCATAAATGATTGAGGCTTTTGCTTCTTTGAATAAGTATTGGTTTGCTAAATGGTGATAGACCAAGTAGTCTAAATGCAGCAATGAGCATTTGCTTTATTTACAGAATATCTCTCCAAGAGAACACAGCTTCCATGACAACAATGGCATTTCAGCAAAGATCCCAAGTCTGTTATTTTACCAATCAGCATCTGGAACTTTCTAAAGGTACCAGCAGCGAATCCACGGTTGGAAGGTTTTTGTTAGTACGAGGATAATTTTATTTTTCATGGGCTTTTGTTTTCTCAAAAACTTTGGAATAGTAGTTTCCATTGAAAAGGTGTAAACAATGAAAATGGAATGTCATCGGCGTTTCCTTGTGTGGAAAAGGTCAAGACACACTCAGATTTACAGTATTTTGGGGGAACACTAGGGCATTGGAAACATCTCAACAGTAAACTGTTTATATTGTGTATGTTTGGCCCAATAAATTATAGCAGGCAGCTATTGAAAACATATATTTGTACATGTACAAACTCAACTACCCAGAATGTAATCAAGTTGTGCGGTTCTTCTTATACTTAGTAGATTAAATGAGATTAAAAACATTGTTAATATGTGAAATAAATGTGTCAAAGGCAGATTCCATAAACAAAGGCCTTTTTTTGCATAATTCATGTTTGATTCTTCATGTTTTGGAAAACATGCAAACGGATTTACAATATTTTTAGCTTGAACACGTTAACATCACATCCTTAGCATCACGCAACATATCGTTACAGCCCATGTGACAGCCTAATTTGCTAACATAACTGACAACGTAAAAGCATAATAGATGTCGTGTCTAGGTTTTATTAGATGTACATGACAACGGGTTTAAGAACCAATACAGAAGGCGCCTGCTGAATGGTCTCGAGGTCAATTAGACGCAGTCTTGTTTTGCATAATAATCGACGAATCTCTCGGATATCATAGATCCTCGCTGAACAAGGGGATATTACATAGACTACCTTAGCACCTATCCCCGTACAATTAAGAACGATTCACAATGCAATGTGAGTATGTCAACAAGTGTATGCCTCAAGAGGCCAAAAGTATAGTAATTTCTACAAATGAACTTACCTGTACATGGGAGTACATTGGGGAATCTGTTCTTGTTTTTGCAGACAGGTTTCTTGGCTTCCTCACAGTTGACTGCCACTGACATTTCATATAGCACCTACATTGTACATTCCAAAGTGAACAAATTGACAGACAATACACATTACATTGCTTGTTCTCTCTCTAGCTCGGACTTCAATTACGAATCAAGTTATCTTTGGCTGACTTAATTGTTTGCATATTCATTCTTCAGCAAGCGCATGGACAACATAGCCATACACCAGTATGGCAGAAATATAGAACCTAGTCTGTGACTCGGACTTGAGTTTGACTTGCGCTGCAAATTCTCAAGTTCAAGTTACAATGGCTGATGACTCAAACTCGGCTCTCACGACTCAACTCATGACTCGGACTAGACATCCGGGACATGTCACTAGTGAGTCACATTTCACTGACCCAACGAAACACTTTTGGGAAAACTGTCTGGTAATACATTTAGCTATTGCCGAGTGGAAAATTTGGTTTGTTGTTGGTAACAATTGGTTGAAATAAAGCCCTTGTATTCCGACACATTCCACTGTGCACATACGAAAATGGGAAGATCTGATAACCTCACTTGAAATTCTTTAGACTACAGAAATTCATGCAATTCTTTTGGACTTTGAAAGTTGTGAGTTCTTGAAATATCACTGAGCCAAACCTTTATCCCCAAAGTCACCGTGAATTCCTCCACATGGTCTTGTTTGTCTATCTGTTTTTGCAGTGTGGTAAGGGTGTTCGGTAGTGACTGACCCAATAAGCACCAACCTTCGCCGGTCTTGGTCCTTCTAGAGGGGATGTTGGTGTCACAAGCCCAGGAGCCATGGGCCTGGGACCTGGGGGAGAAGGAAGAGGGAGAATACAGCATCAAATTTCACTGATAAAATACTGTAAAAATAGTCACCCAAGTTTATTTTTGTAAGCAGTTTTGCATGTATTTCATGCTGTTCGAATGTTTAAACATTTAGCCAACATTATCAGGCTGCTGCTGACAATGCCAAGAACTCATGTTACATTCTCCTGGATCAGAATCTCCTTGTCATTCCTCTGTTGGATAAAATCATCTTCCTTAGTGATTTCATGTAGGGATCTTGCATAGGGATCACATACACAGTCTGGAGTGGCATCATCAACAAGCATGCAGTTGTGACGAGGGATTGCATCAAGTCAAATTGTACACTGACGGAGACCTCACGATCACCAATGCATTATGCCAGATGTCCGATATGTGACAGTGTTTTGTGCTGTATTTCATGCAGTTCGAATGTTTAAACATTTAGCCAACATTATCAGGCTGCTGCTGACAATGCCAAGAACTCATTTTACATTCTCCTGGATCAGAATCTCCTTGTCATTCCTCTGTTGGATAAAATCCTCCTCCTTGGTGACTTCATATAGGGATCTTGTACAGGGACCACATACACAGTCGGGAGTGGCATTATCAACGAGCATGCAGTTGAAATGACCGATTGCATAAACTCAACCTGCACGCTGATTGAGACCTCACCAAACCCACTACCCTATGTCAGATGTCCGATAAAGTTATCCCTATTTTTTATTAAAACCTTAACGCTTTCAATATTTTCAGTATCCACAGGAAAAAAAAGTGAACAAAATCAAATTCAGAAAATACAACCTATTTTACCATTATATTTGTTCACTATTATGTTCCTCTTTTTCTCGGTGGTGGCGAAATACAATGAAAAAAAAAATAGATTAAAAAAAATAATTTTTTTTCAATACAGGAATTTTAAGAAAAAATTCTCCATTTGTTTTTCAACACAAGTGAGTAAATAGATTGCTATTGGAACAAAAATAACTTAGCACCAAAATTTATTTTCAGGCTGAAATTTGAAAATCACCAGGGCTGCTTACTGCACAAATAGCATTTGCCTTCGGATTCTATTTTTGTGGGGTCACCGGGGTCATGGAAACACTGACTGTTATTGATACACAGGAAACCTGCATCGGATGTGAGCAGAAAGTATTCGGTACAGTACATGTATACATGGACTCCAATAGCTTCTTAAAATAGAACTGGGAATTTACGCACTGTGTGTAATGATAGTTCAACATTCATGTTCATGTACAGTGTATTGCATTCACATCAAACTGTGTAAACTACAGATACTGCAACATCTTTCAGAAGGATACGTTTGAATTTCTTTCTAAAACTAACTTCAATTCAGGTAAGTGTATTTTATGTTGTTCACGTATTTAATGACATTAGTTAAGAATCATGGAATAATATGCCAGTTTGTGCAGCACTGATCTTACCAAAGAGAGAGTCAATGCTCGAATGCATAATACTCTTAGATTCGCACAAAAACTTCCCTGTTCAGTCTACCTTGAGAGGACTAAAACTATCCTCGATCCTACATTTGAATCTCAAATGAAAGTTCAAAAGTTGAACAAAGAACTTGATAAAGTGGAGTTTGAACCTATGACCTGCAGATTACTGTACTGACACTCTACTAACTGAGCTATCGCGGACCAGCCCTATGGTGGCGGTTCCTCAATTTGAAATTGTCTTTGCTCAAGGGGCACTAGTCAGAAGTCGTGGATAGGTTGATGACATGTAGCCAGGGATCATGCCCTAAGTCACATTAGCAATGCTGCAAACCCTGGCAACAGCAAACAAATATTATTCATAGCAGATATGGCTCTTTGTTTCAAACTTTCAAATAAACTTAACAGTTGGGAAACTGTGTAGGTACGTTGAAATGAATTAAAATTGTTGAACATTTTCAACCAGGAGCTGTGATGAACATAATGCTAATTTGTGCTAATAACCTAATTGTAACTAAAATGGCCAAAAATCATTTTACCTCCACTTTTTCTATTAATTCAGGAATAACTAAGGGTAAAATTTTGGGGGATAAAAACAATTTTGGGGGTTAAAGACCTGGGCGTCGCCAGGATTTTTTTCCGTGGGGTCAAAGAAAATTTCCCCCCAAAATTCCTCAACTTTTTCAGTATATTCTCAAATTATCATTTTTCCGAGCGTGAGCAGGGGAGCATTTGCCCTCCCCCATCAAATTAACGGCAATATGGCTTCGCACCTCTTTTTTCCTTTTTTTCTCCTTTTTCCTTTCTCCCCCCCCCCGTTTTCCAGGGGCAAGTGACTGCCCCCTTGCTACACCCATGGTTAAACAGTGGGGCCACCAATCAAAAGTACCTCTCTGCACATTGGAGTTATGTCAATGTTTTGAATTAATTACATATTACGTAAACCCAAGAACTGAGAAAACAAAACATGTTGACAATGTTAGAGATGATTAATAGGATCATTTTATAGATTGAAGTGAACTTTTGACACTTTTATCCATTTTCCTAGGTTAAAAACAACACTTGGTTCTTCAAGAAGTCAAGATGGCATTTAGTGTTACAGCTCAATCAGACTTGGAGAAGGTTAGTGTGGATCATCTGGAATGCTCCATCTGCACCAACCGTTTCAGGCAGCCCAAACTGCTGGACTGTTTGCATAGTTTTTGCCTGCAATGCCTCCACGACCTTAGACAGAGCCAAGATCCTAGTGGTACAAAGCTGACATGTCCTCTATGCAGACGTGAAACCATGTTGGAAGGGTCTGGGGTTGCTGATCTCCCTAATAACTTTGCATTCAGTGCCCTGGTGGAGGAAGTTACAATGCAGGAAAAGCTACTGGAAGGTCAAGGGTCAGACATCAAATGTCAAAACTGTGATGAGGAGAATCAGGCTATTTCAAGATGCATGGATTGTGACCATTTCCTCTGTCAAGAATGTAAAATTGCACATGGCCGTATGAATGTCATGAAATCTCATGAAATCTACACCCTGGCTCAACTTCGATCAGGAGAGATTGTCTACAAGAGTAAACTAAGAGAAGAAGTTCCCAAATGTGGCAAGCATCCAGATCAAAATCTCAATGTCTACTGCAACTCATGTGAGCAAGTCATGTGCACAACTTGCTCAGTACTTGATCATGCAAAACACTCACTCACTGGATTACCCGAGGCATTGGAGAAATGCGAGAAAAAGGTTGCAGAAATGGTCCAAAAAAGTGAGAGCAGAAAAACAGAATTGAGCACCACAATAGAAGAGATGTGCAAATCTCGCAAGGAACTGGACACAATGTTTGCCAATGCTAAAAAAAACCTCTCCAATAAGTCTCAACAGGAGATCACAAAGATCCAAAAGGAGCTTGCAAAGATCCAAAAGGAAGAACAGAAATTGATAAAAGAGATGGACAGGATTTATAAAAAAAGAGTCACAACATTTGAAGCTGCTCAAGCTACCAACAGGAAAGAGGTGACGCAGATAGAGCACAAGCTGGAGGAGGTGAAACAACTCATGAATCAAGCAAGCTGCTATGAGATTCTTGAACTTCAGCAGAAGCTCTTGCATAACCTCAGTGAATTGACAGGGAAACAGCCAAAGCAAGTTCCTGACAAGTTGACCTTCATGGATTTTGAAGAAGGTGAGAGGTCACTTGGGAGACTCATTCTGGAGGAAGAGCCAAAGGCTGCAGAAAAGCCAACGCCAAGACCTCCAAGATCATGTGTGAAGGAGAAATGGGAACTGAAGAGTGAAGCCACGAACATTGGAGTAACACATACATATATATCACATGTTGCAGCAATCTCTAACAATAAAATACTTGTACTATCTAAAAATTATTCTGGAAACAGTGGTGCACTATTCACAGCTTCAATTCCCAATAGTCACCAGGAACCCTTTCCTATCCCACAAAGGCTACATATCAATGGCCTCACTGATGATGTATGGTGTATTGCAGTGAGCAAGGATGACAAGCTGCTTGCTCTAGATGGTCGAGTAGTCAAGGTCTTCAACAAGCAACATCAGCTCCTCCATCAGTTCACACCAGGTAGAGGGTCAGACAGCCAACCAACATGCCTTGCAGTGGATGACTGTAATCTGATAGCAGTGGGTTACAGAGACGAGGATGAGATATCTATACACAACCCAGATGGATCCCTCATCAGGAGACTGCCTGCTCCAATGATTGAGGATTATCTAACAATGCATAATCACCACCTCATCTACACAAATTGGCCTAACGAAAGATTGGTATGTGTAGGCTTTTATGGTGCCAGTCTATTTTCAGTAGACATGACCAGGAACATGCAGGGGGGTTGCCCTACTGGTGTGTGCTGTGACAGTGATGACAGCATGTATGTTGCTGTGGGCAGATATCAAACAGGTGATATTCTGCATTACAGTCCTGATGGCAAGTACATTGCATGTGTGATCAAGGGATGTGGTTATCCACGTGGCATCACACTCACATCAAATGGTGATCTGGTAGTGGCTGCAGGACAATCTGTACAGGTCTATCACCGAGTGTAAGGACAGAATAATTACACCAAGGGAATAGAAAAAAAAACCTTTCCTAAGAAAAAGTAACAAGAAATAGTGATACTCATGCATGCTTTGTTCAAACTCAAATTCTCAGGGAGAATCTCCTTTCACATCACTAACAGAACTGAAATTGGGAAATGTATAGGTATTCCCCTGCATATAAGCTCACATTAAACAAGTGGTGTGTTTATATAGTTGCTGATGAGTGAAGGATTCTGTGGTAATTACTTGGTTAGTAAAGCATTTCTTGGCTACAATACCATTTAGCACAGATTGTAACATAACATAGACTGAAGTGACTAGTTGCGAGTTAGATAAAACCACAGACATGGGCATCGCCAGGATTTTTTCTAGAGGGGGCAAAACACCTTTTTCCCCAACCCATTAAATTTACACCACTATCACTTCGCTCCTCTTTTTTTTTTCCTTTTTTTTTTTTTTTTTTTTTTTTTGCCCCCTTGCCCCCTTGCCCCCCTCCCTCGCGACGCCCATGACCACAGATTGTAATCATAACATAGACTGAAGTGACTAGTTGCGAGTTAGATAAAATCGTGGGCCCTAATCTTGGAAGACAGGGCAAATCCTTGTACGTACATAATCTTGTAATAACCATCTTGTTAACCATAATCTTGTTATAACCATTCACACCCCAGGTTTTTATAACAAGTATAAATGATGATCTTACTCTATCTAAGCAGTGGTGCACTCAAGGGATGGGGAAGGCCTCGGGAGCTTGAGCCCCAAGAGCCCCCCAGAGGTTGTCATTTTTTTTGGGGGGGGAGGGCGCCAAATTTTTTTTTAGTCCCATGATTTGACCTGTATGTGGCTTATTTTAGAGTAGTATAATAGTCAACCCCCCCCCCCCAAAAGCTCAATTTTTTTCTGCCGCCAAACACATTTGATAAAAAAAAATGTGAGCTCCCCCCAAAATAGCCAAATCCTGGGTGTGCCACTGTATCTAAGGGGTAGGAACTTGAAGCTAGTTTGATGCAACTAAAAGCTTGGCAACTTTTGCTATTATACATCCAAACTCTGATTTTATTACTTGAAACAGGTATATCTTTCAAAAATTATTGAAACTACATATTTCTTTGATATTTTTTCAAAATACTTGTTATCACTGGTTTTTGTACATAATTCTCACTATTTCTTTTGTACAAATGAAACAAGTCAAGTTCTTGTTGATTTGAATGCAAAAAAATGTGCAGCAAGGTATCCAATCAAAGCAAGCAGGGTTGAGTGGTGAAAATGAAAACCTGAAATGGTCAAAATGAAAACCTTTTAGTAGCAATTAACTTAAAATGTGTAAATACAATATTCCAGGACTCACTGGGAAGCAACCCAGTGTTTAAACAAATTTGGCTGAATCTTTGTATTCTTAGAGCTTGTCAACATCATTCTTTTGTTTGCTATCAAATTTCTACAAAAGAATAATCCTATTTTTTTAAAATCTAGTCCAAGAAAATGATGCCACTATCTTATCCAGTAAGAATTTAAGTTAGTTGACAAGTGATTGATTTCATAAACAAGTGCTAGTGCACAATAAGCTTGGGCCGTCTTATATGAAAGTCTTGCATGAAATCTATCAAAATGATCCCTGCCAGAGCAGAGATATACCTACAATCCCGGCCAAAATGGTTGGGACACTTGGAAATAACCTTAGCCTCCAAGGGTCACCCACTCCCCCGCTCCCCCGTCAATGTTGTTCATTCCAGCAGATGGAGCATGCACCGCGCAATGAGAGACAACATTGAGCGAAGGTCGGGGAGTTGGGGGCCCAGCGAGGTTTGGCCAGGATGGTAGATTGATGGCAATTTGTAATAAATACAGCACATAATTATTTTGCCTCCATTTACAAACTTACCATCAACATCTTTCCAAATTGTTACAAACAATGTCTTAAAGTATTTAATTTGTTTTGTTTGCAATTTCATCAATGTAAAATTTGGTGGTTATATTTTGTAGGAAACTTAAAGGGCTTATTTTAATAAATTTTTCGGGGACAGACAGATCGACCAACCATCAAGTGACATGTAGAAGCTAGCTCCTGACAGAGCTTAATAAAAAAAAACAAAAAAAACAAAAAAACAACGACTTTGTCAAATTTGGTATAAAGCAACAACTTAGAAGTGCCTTAGATTTAGCAACGTGCATCATAAGAAGTCAGTCATTATCTTATAATTTCATTCATATAATCTAACTAACAACTGGGATCCAAGGATAATTGAATTTTGACATGTGGCTAGGCCGATCAAAAGGATATCAGTCTCCATTTACAGGGAAGTTTATATTGTTTATAAAGAACCTATCAATGTAGCAACAGAATACTCTCCGACCTGATTATTATGTAACAAGGTGTATTTATAGTTGCTCTCATTTTACAGGAGATGGAATAAAACAACCATCTCAATGATTTATGAGGTTTTAGTTAAGACATGCCAATCTGAATAATTTCACAACATAGGCCTACAGGTTATAAATCTTCTTAGCAGAAACTATTTTTTATTCAGAACCTTCAGAAGAGTTCACCATTTCAAACAGTGTGACACACAATGGTCTTCATCAGTGTATATTGATTGTTTTTAAGAAATAATCATTTTATCACCATATAAACTATAATGTACTAGTCATTGATCAGATTTTCATGATGTGAAATAAAAATGATTTTGTCTTCACATTTTTTGTTATTTAGACTGACTTAATCATGTTTCCCCTTTATTCCTGGAGCAAACTTGAATAAATTAAATTTTTCATGATACAAATGTATAGGATTCGTTGGTGGCCATATGAACACAACTAGTGTAGTAAAATTATCAAAATACCTAAATTTCAAATACTTATTTCTGTTGATTCTCATAGGATGTACAAGAAGTGCAGTGCATAATAATCAGCCAAATCAAAAACAATAACTGTGTTTTTAAATCATGTTATTCAAGTCAGGTGGCATATGGTATGTAATATCTGCTGATATTTTACTCCTTTTCTGGACATTCCTCAGGCCCACTGCTTTGAAAAATGCATGTTTTCAGTATAAAATGCTGGATCACCAGAATTAAATCTCAATGAATGAATGTCAATTTGGAGTCAGAAAACCCTTTATTGACACAATCTCTGAAAAATGCCCAACAGTGCTACAAATGAATAAGCACTTTCTGAGTTAGTCTGCCGGGCAACTTAATTTGAGGCAAAATGACATGTGATACAATGGCATTTCAGCAAAGATCACAAGTCTGTTATTTTACCAATCAGCATCTGCAACTTTCTAAAGATACAGCAGCGTAACTAGGCTTATAAAATTGTGGGATGGGGGGGGGGGTACCTGGGGTTTCACCATTTTTTTGAGGGGAGAACTGAAGCTAACATATGAATATATTATGGTGTGCAATTCAATATTCCAAAGAGGGGTGGGGGCACCCGGGGGGGCATGGAACTCCACTGTGGGGTGGGGTGGGGGTGGGGGTGGTGGTGGTGGTGCCCCATGAAATGTACAATATGGAATTCTAACATCATAATGATCAGGTTTCACAGCCCCTTTCATATTTACAACTGACATTAGTAACAGACATAACAAAGCAAGGTTTGAATGGTATCAACCTCCTTTTTGCCTAATGTTGCAGTCCACTCTTTTCTGAATAAATTGAAATACAAATTGGTTTTGTAGGAATGAAGCCTTAACACTAGTCTGAGTATCACTCGTTGTATCCCCCTCTGACTATGTCCAAACATCTGATACATTTACACATGCAAATTTATGCGACCCTGAGCGCCGGCCAATCATGAGTCAGCATGACATCATTTCATTCCGAAATTTGGACTAAGCTGTTGATTGAGCAATTTTGATGCCATGTTGTTGTAATACATCAACAGGTATGGAGATGTAATCCACATTAGCTTTCAAAACTGTTATCACACGCAAGAGGGCATTCACATTACGCGCACTATTTCAAATATTATGTGATGATCATTTTCAAGTCACAGGATGTTCATGCATCAAGTAACATATCAATACCAGCTGTTTGACACAGGCTGTTTTTGCTACACAATTTATAACATAAAGTCATAATTTATGTCTTTTCTTGGTTTTATTGGATGTACATGACAGCAACTTACTGAAGACTCGTGCTGAATGGTCAGAATCTCGAGGTCAAGACGCAGTCTTGTTTTGCATAATTTATCGCTGAATCTGCTTGCATATCATAGACCCTTGCTGTGTACAGGGATATTCCATAGACTACCTTAGCACCCATCCCCCTATAAATAAGAACAATTCACAATGCAGTGTGAGTGTGCTAACAAGTGTTTGCCTATCCGCTCCGTTCACAAGTACCCCCTCACCGGCAAAGGAAGTACAGTTGGGGGTGCGCAGCCACTGCGTGTACATAGAACAAATCCCCTGGTGTATGCGCGTCACACACAAGGAACGGTGCGCGTCAACCAGCCAAATGTACCGCCCATGGGACGTCATTGCTAGGTAAAAAGGCGCCCTCTTTTGGTAGCGCACGGAGCTCATAGAGGCCACTTTTCAACTTAAAAGTCTATTTAAAAGTATACTAACTTCTACAAAATGAACTTACCTGTGCATGGAAGTACATTGGGGAATCTGTTCTTGTTTTTGCAGACAGGTTTCTTGGCTTCCTCACAGTTGACTGCCACTGACATTTCATATAGCACTTACATTTCAAAGTGAACAAATTGACAGACAACACACATTACATTGCTTGTTCTCACTCTAGCTTGGACTGCAATTACGAATCAAGTTATCTTTGGCCGACTTAATTGTTTGCATATTAATTCTTCAGCAATTGCATGGACAACATAGCCATACACCAGTATGGCAGAAATATATAACTGCGTTTGTGTCTCGGACTTGAGTTTGACTTGAGTTGCAAATTCTCAGACTTAACTTCAAGTTACAATGGATGATGACTCAAACTCGGCTCTCATGACTCAACTCATGACTCAGACTAGACATCAGAAACATGTCACTGGTGAGTCACATTTCACTGACTCAACAAAACATTTTTGGCAAAACTGTCTGGTAATACATTTAGCTATTGCTGGTTGAGTGCAAAATTAGGTTTGTTGTCAGTGACAATTGGTTGAAATAAAGCCCTTGTATTCTGATACATTCTGCTTTGCAAAAATGGGAAGATCTGATAACCTCACCTGAAATTCTATAGACTACAGAAATTCATAAAAGTTTTTGAGACTTTTAAAGTTGTGAGTTTTTGAAATATCACTGAGCCAAACTTTTACCCCAAAGTTTTACCCCTGTTTTTGCAGTGTGGTTATCGTGTTCGGTAGCGACTGACCCAATAAGCACCAACCTCAGCCAGTCTGGTGGGCGTCATGTGCCACATCTTGGCGTCGCTTACCACGCGGTCTTGGTCCTTCTAGAGGGGATGTTGGTGTTGGAACCCCAAGAGCTAGAATCGTCGTCGTCATGGGCCTGGGACCTGGGGGAAAAGGGAGGGGGAGAATACAACATCAAATTTCACCGATAAAATACTGTATTATGGGTGACTGTATAGTCACCCATGGTTATTTTTGTAAACAGTTTTGGACATATTTCACGCTGTTCAAATGTTTAAACATTCAGCCAACATTATCAGGCTGCTGCTGACAATGCCAAGAACTCATTTTACATGCTCCTGGATCAGAATCTCCTTGTCATTCCTCTGTTGGATAAAATCCTCCTCCTTGGTGACTTCATATAGGGATCTTGTATAGGGACCACATACACAGTCTGGAGTGGCATCATCAACAAGCATGCAGATGAAACAACCGATTGCATAAACTCAACCTGCATGCTGATTGAGACCTCACCAAACCCACTACCCTATGTCAGATTTCTGATAAAGTTTCCCTATTTTTTTATGAAAACCTCAACACTTTCAATATTTTCAGCATCCATAGCAAAAATAAAGTGAACAAAATCCATCTAGATTTCAAATTCAGGAAATACAGCTTCTAAGAAAATTTTGCATGCACATGTGTAGCTCACAACTGAAGAAGTCCAGTATTTCAGACCTTGATGGGGGATATATATATATAACCCCATCAGATTTCTTTAATTAACTCTTTCAGGAATCTGGATCTTAATCTGGCAGAATCCTATTTAATTTATTTTAATATATTTTTTATCATATAACATCAAAATAAGTTGGTACAGATGAACTTTTTTATTCTTATTTTTCTTGTGGCCATCCTATTATATTTCTATTTTTCAAACTGCATACTACTTTTCGTCTATTTTATTTCAATTATCCTTTCTTAAATTTATTCAGTTGTATTTTGTTGCTTATTTCATTTATGTATATGATGTTTTTAATAGCAACCTATTTTACCACTATATTTTTTTACTTTTAAATGTTCCCCTTTTTTTTGGGGGGGGGCAAAATACACTAGAAAAAAATAGATTTAAAAAATATATATTTTTAATAGGAACAAATGTATTTTTTCTCTATTTGTTTTCAACCAAAGTGAGCAAATAGATTATTAGGAAAAATTTATTGACACTAACAAATTCTCTTCAGGCTGAAATTTGAAAATCACCAGGGTTGCTTACTCCAAAATAGCATTGGTGACTTCTGATTCTATTTTTGTGTGGGGCACATGGGTACATGCAAACACTGACTGCTATTTACGCACAGTAAACCAGCATTGATGTGTGCATAAATTACCCCTACAGTACATGTACATGTGGACTCCAATAGCGTCTATAAATAGAACTGGGAATTTACGCACTGTGTGCAATCGTATTTAAGCATTCATGTACATGTACAGTGCACTGCATACACATCAAACGGTGTCAACTGCCTACGTTGTGCGCCATCTTCCAGAGGGATAGTTTCAAATTTTCTTCTAAAACTAACAAAAAGACTTCAGTTCAGGTAAGCTACTTGATGTTGTACCGTCGTTGTACTCATTTTACATGGCATTTGTCAAGAATCTTGGAATAATTGCCAGTACCGGTATGTGCAGCATTGGTCTTACAAGAGGGAGTCATCAATGGCAATGCTCAAATACAATACTCTCTAAAACAAATGCCCTGTTGTCAGTCTACCGGCTTGAGAGGACTAAACATATCCTTGATCCTACATTGGAACCTCAAATAAAAATGTAATAGTTGAACAAAGAACTTGATAATGTATGTCTTGAACCTTGCATGTCTTGAACCTTGATACAATGAAGGTAGCTTGCTAATATAACTTTGGACCCCATAAGACACAGGCCAAGGTCATTAGGATTAAAACAATAGGAAAGATTTCCATACACGAAGTTCACTAATTTTCCTCTGTACTGACTAACAAGCCCCCAGATAACAATTTCATGTCATCAAAGTCAATTTGAGCAGTGAGAAAATACAAGCATTTTCTTAGAAAACACTTAGAATTTTTCAGTCCAATCTCACAAGGTTTGTACACAGGGTGTTGAGTGAACTTCGTATATGGAAATCTTTCCAAACAATATTATTATTATTTTTTTTTTTTACCAATCCAGTATAGGCCTATACATGTACACGTGCAAATGTACATGTAATCACTCACTAAAATATTAGGGGGCATGTACACTGTTTATACATGTTTTTGTATAAATTTAATGTGGCTTCTCCACCCTTTTTCTTAGACAGTCATATTTTCAATTAAAACAACAGAAAACAAACACATGTACATGTATTACTAAAACTTGAGACTTGCACCGTACTACATGTACATGGATATGCAGCTCTGTAGGTTGTTCTTACAATTATGAGTCACTTTTGGACCCCCTAGGCACTGTTCTCTTTATTCAAAACCAAAGAAATGATGTCATGATGATAACTCAAGCTTATTCAAATAACCATATTTTCTTTTGATTATTTAAAAATTATAATTATTTCCATGTAGGCTTTGTAAATACTCAAAGGATTATGCTAAAAGGATTTGCCTTTGAGAAATGTCTTGCTTAAGACTGAAAATATCCAGTCAGTTTGCTTAAATCACATACAATGACTTCCCAACAGAAAACCAAAAAAACCCGAAAGTTCTTTATGGGATCATAGGCATCAATACATTACATATATAACTCAAAGAAAACAATAACGATGTCAACTAGAGTTTCGCGTTTGTTGTTACAAACGCAGAGTGGTCAGGTAGCTGGAGCAAGCACCTTTAATGTTTACTATGCAGTGATTGTATGGAATGTCAACTTCACCACATGTAATTTGAGCCACCCGACCCTCACAACCAGCCCATTCACCCCTGGCATGTCTGGAGTATCTCTCAGGCCCCAAACAGCTGTTAAAACCACAGACATAACCCCATTAGACATTCCATTTTGGTCACAGGGGTGATCAAACTAATCCCAATGTTTATAGTGCATTTGTACACAAGCCTATGTAAATGTGCACAAGCACACAGGGTTTTCCCGCCAATTCCAACCCCTCCAGTAGGATCACAAGACTGACACCCCCTCTGAAGGACGTACTATGGTCCATACTAGGATCTGGTGATAGATGGCCCCGGGTGTGTTTACCACGTGGCCAGGACAATATAAAACATCAAAATGTGAAGATTCCATATTCCCTTCTGAATCCCGGCATGGTTAATTATGAAACAGTTTAAAGGGAACATGTAATAGGATTTATATGACTTAAATACATTTAAAACAGCTATCTTGCCATGTAACTTTGAAGTTTCCACCTCCTTTGTAGCAGTAAAAGAGAGAAATTTCAACATTTAAGTTTTTTAATTTCCATATTTATGAGCCAAAGCGTGATGTCATTCAAGGCAGAACCGTAGTGTCTCCATAGCTTTGTGTATACAAATATATATCAAAGTTTTCTTCATTTTCTTGGAGTAAATTCCAAGCTTATTCGGACAATCGTATAGTGGCAAATATACCTTCAAACAAAATGTTTGTGGTTAACTTTGAAGGACTAATTTTTGAAAGTAATAACGCACCTTTGGCAAGGAGTACCTTGTGTGACAAAAGCAAAAGAGCGCCCTCTTATATATTGATGAAAGGATTTACTACTAATTGAAAAATTACCAATTTCTTGTCACTTCCAATGAAAACAAGTATTAAGATCTTGTATGTATTGTTGCAACACATAGTAACGTGCATGAAAACAAGATGAGCTGAATTTCCATATTTATGAGCCAAAGCGTGATGTCATTCAAGGCAGAACCGTAGTGTCTCCATAGCTTTGTGTATACAAATATATATCAAAGTTTTCTTCATTTTCTTGGAGTAAATTCCAAGCTTATTCGGACAATCGTATAGTGGCAAATATACCTTCAAACAAAATGTTTGTGGTTAACTTTGAAGGACTAATTTTTGAAAGTAATAACGCACCTTTGGCAAGGAGTACCTTGTGTGACAAAAGCAAAAGAGCGCCCTCTTATATATTGATGAAAGGATTTACTACTAATTGAAAAATTACCAATTTCTTGTCACTTCCAATGAAAACAAGTATTAAGATCTTGTATGTATTGTTGCAACACATAGTAACGTGCATGAAAACAAGATGAGCTGAATTTCCACTGCATGTTTCCTTCAAGTTATGAATATTTTTATGTAAGAACAAAGGATTTCGAAATAAAATCATTTCAGTAAAATCAATTATTTTTATCTTCAAGTAAAAAAATACATCTTTAACGGGGTGATCAATTTCAGTAAGCATTCTATGTACACATGCAAGTGATTTCTTGGTTGATGACGACATTATTCAAAAACGGAAAGTGATGTTCATTTTAAAGTAAAATAACAAATGTATTCATAACACCCACCTTCCGGTTTGATGACGACACAGTATTTGGAAGCAAAGGTGAACATTGTAATGGATATCTTTTTTGGGCTAAGATCGACATGGATCAATTGATAGAATTACATTTGAAATATGATCGTTTTCAAATTCTCATAGAAGTAACTTCCGGTCTGATGACGTCATGAATTTGAAACCTTGCCAAGTTATATGTGGTTAATCAAAGAATATCAAGGGGCGACTTGGTCAAATTTGAACGGATGGTTTTCAAATTAATGAAAACACACACTATTTTATGTGCCGCTAGGGGGTGCCCTTTCGAAAAATGACGTCATCACACTGTTTTATTTGTCTGACATTCCTCACTAAACACTTTCATAATTTGATGTGTGTAGTAAAATGCTTCCGCTTTTGAGTTATGTTCGGTTTTTATTGCACTTCCGGTAACACCGGAAGTGAAGGTCATGCGGTTTTGTGTCCGGGAACACGAAATGTTTTTCACGGCATAGTCTACAACCTCACCTAAAAATGAACACGATACTCTATTTAGTTTAAAAGATATATTTTGTCAAAAGTTGCCCTTAAATCGCTTGTAATTTGATACCTGATGACGTCATGATGACGTAACAAAATTTACAACATCTTTGTTACATGGTTCAAGTTCACACAAGGTTTTATGATCATACCGTAAACCGTTTGGAAGAATTGTTGCTTTGTTTTGATTTGAGGCTATAGTCTTCATTTTGAATTGACCTAACTTTGACCTTCCGGTAGACCCGGAAGTAAAGGTCAAGCGAAAATGTTCATCTATTAATGGTCTATCTGATTACAAGGTTGGAAAACAATTGATCGTTTTGTTCAAGAGTTATAGGTGAAAGAATATCATCATTTTTTCAACGAAAATTGCTTGTAATTTGACACCCGATGACGTCATCATGACATCAGAGTAATATGCACCACTAGGGATGAGGGCCGATGTTGAAAGTTACAAGTTCATACCATATACCGTTTAGGAGAAAACCCGCGGAAACGTGCCGTACGGAAAAAAATAAAGATTAATCGTAACAATAATAGAGAGTGGTCGGGTTTTCAATGAACGTTCCATGTGACCCAGGTAAGTTGATGTTAATAGAGTGGTGTTACGTCATGGAAATAAGCATGGTTGCGGGGCATTTGTGTTTTTAACACTACTTTTCTTGTTTCTTTTAGTAACTAAGAGTAGGAACACAAACTTTTGGGGGAGCTAAACTTATTTTTGGAAGTCTAATTGCAAGTGCCTCTCTGCACATTGGAGTTATATCAATCAACTAAATTAATTACATATTTGTCAGTCACACCATGAACCATCATATTCCGATTTTTGGCCAAATTGAGGTTTTGTCATTAAAGTTTAATTTCATCAAAGTGATCATTCCCACAAAGTTTTGTTACGATCTAAGTTCCAATTAACTAAGAATGCTAATTGGACTGTACTTCATGTTTTTCATAAAGTGATCACTCTCACAAAGTTTTGTTCTGATCTGAGTTCCAATTAATTAACTAAGAATGCTAATTAGACTGTGCGGCATGTCTCTAAATAATATAATTTTTGAGTTGACACATGAAACCGATTGAATTCTTACACAGTAACTATAAGGAATGAGCAGACCAAAATAGGACCATCTTCAAATCGGTTTATCTCAAAATACCAAAAATTGTATGAACCTATTGAAAAAGGTGTTGACAAATTAATAGGATCATTTGATAGATTGAAGTAAACCTTTGACACTCTTATCCATTCTTAGGTTGAAAACAACACTTGATTCTTCAAGAATTCAAGATGGCATCTAGTGTTACAGCTCAATCAGTGTTGGAGAAGACTAGTGTGGATCATCTGGAATGCTCCATCTGCATCAACTGTTTCAGGCAGCCCAAACTGCTGGACTGTTTGCACACTTTTTGCCTGCAATGCCTCCAAGAGCTCAGACAGAGCCAAGATCCTAGTGCTACAAAGCTGACATGTCCTCTGTGCAGACGTGAAACCATGTTGAAAGGGTCTGGGGTTGCTGATCTCCCTAATAACTTTGCATTCAGTGCCCTGGTGGAGGAAGTTACAATGCAGGAAAAGCTCCTGGAAGGTCAAGGGTCAGACATCAAATGTCAAAACTGTGATGAGAAGAATCTGGCTATTTCAAGATGCATGGACTGTGATAATTTCCTCTGTCGAGAATGTCAAAAGGCACATGAACGTATGACTGCCATGAAATCTCATGAAATCTATACACTGGCTCAACTTCAATCAGGAAAAATTGTCTATAAAAGTAAACTAAGAGATGAAGTTCCAAAATGTTGTAAGCATCCAGATCAGAATCTCATTGTCTACTGCAACTCATGTGAGCAAGTCATATGCACAACATGCTCTGTATTTGATCATGCAAAACACTCACTCACTGGATTACCTGAGGCCGCAGAAAAATGTAAGAAGAAGGTCACAGACATGGTCCGAAAAAGTGAGAACAGAAAAACAGAAATGAGCACCACCATAGAAAAGACGTGCCAATCTCGCAAGGAGCTGGACACCATGTTTGCCAATGCTCAAAAGAAAGTCTCCAAAAAGGCTCACAAGGAGATTACAAAGATCGAACAGGAGGTTGCAAAGATCCAACTGGGGATTCCAAAAATCCAAAAGGAAGAACAGAAATTAAAGAAAGAGATGGACAGGATTTATGAAGACAGAGTCAAAACATTTGAAGCTGTTCAAGCTACCAATAGGAAAGAGGTGACACAGACAGAGCACAAGCTGGAGGAGGTGAAACAACTCATGAATCAAGCAAGTTGCTATGAGATTCTTGAACTTCAGCAGAAGCTCTTGCATAACCTCAGTGAATTGACAGGGAAGCAGCCACAGCAAGTTCCTGACAAGTTGACCTTCATGGACTTTGAAGAAGGTGAGAGGTCACTGGGGAAGATCATTCTGGAGCAAGAGCCAAAGGCTGCAGCAAAGCAATTACAAAGGCTACGAAGATTATTTGTGAAGGAGAAATGGGAACTTAAGACTGAAATCAAGAACTTTGAATTAACACTTGCATCTATTGCAAATGCAGCAGCATGTTCTGACAATAAAATACTTGCACTATCTACTAGACAATTTAAAAAAAAAAAAAATGCACTATTCACAGTTTCACTTCCCAACACACAACATGCACCGACTCCTGTCCCACAAGGGCTTCATATCAATGGCCTCACTGATCATGTAAGACGTATTGCAGTGAGCAAGGATGATAAACTCCTTGCTCTAGATGGTTCAGTCGTCAAGGTCCTCAACAAGCAACATCAGCTCCTCCACCAGTTCACACCAGGTAGAGGGTCAGACAGCCAACCAACATGCCTTGCAGTGGATGACAGCATTCTGATAGCAGTGGGTTATAGAGACGAGGATGAGATATCTCTACACAACCCAGATGGATCCCTCATCAGGAGACTGCCTGCTCCAATGATTGGATATTATCTGGCAATGCACAATCACTGCCTTATCTACACAAACTGGGGCATGAACAGGTTGGTATGTGTAGACTACTATGGTGCCAGTGTATTCTCAATAGACATGACCAGCAACATGCAGGGGGATGGGCACCCTACTGGTGTGTGCTGTGACAGTGATGGCAGCATCTATGTTGCTGTGGTCAGAAATCAAACAGGTGACATTCTGCATTACAGTCCTGATGGCAAGTACATTGGATGTGTGATCAAGGGATGTGATTATCCACGTGGCATCACATTCACATCAGGTGGTGATCTGGTAGTGGCTGCAGGAGAGTCTGTAAAGGTCTATCAACGACCGTAAGGACAGAATTAATTAACCTGGGGCTATCCAGCGTATCCACCAAATACTTCCATCAGACATTGCACATTGTTCTAAAAAAGAACATTAAAGTTCATTCCCTCAAAAAACATTTGATAATACTGTATATTTGGTTTATTTCTAAGGTCTTTGTAACATCAACATGGAATTGTTTTTCCAAAATGAACTTCTAGCAATAGCATTTTTAGGGCATGCTTATAAAAAAAATATTGAAAGTAAATATTTCTTTGAATTATGGGCGTAAAGACAGTTAAACTTGACATCTAAAAGTAGAAGAACTGATATCGTATGGTTGCCGAGGATGCAGTCAAGTACCCACCACACCTATAGATAACCTATAGATAACTTATAAATATCGCACATTCTATGGGAGCGAAATGTACGTGATCTGGAACTTCCTAAAGGTACCAGCGGCGTAACAAGGGTTAAGCTTCCAGTGGGGCAGCTGGGGGGTTCACCAATTTTTTTGAAAGGGGGCACTGAAGGTAACGTATACATTTGTTTCAAATGGAGTGGGGGGGGGGGGGAAAGACACATGACCCATAGTTACACCTTTGAAAGGTACACAGAAATATGGAATTCTACCATCATATCAAGTTTAACAGTCCCTTACATACTTACATTTAAAACTAGTTACGAACCAATAAAATATTTGGATGGTATCAACCCCCTTTAATGGCATAATGTTGCAGTCCACTCTTTGTTTTATAAATTGAAATACAAAATGGTTTAGTAAGAATGAAGCCTTAAAACTAGTCTGCGTATCACCCGTTGTATCACCCTCTCTGTCTCTGGTCCAACGTCTGATGTATCTACGCATGCAAATTTATGCGAACCTGCGCGCCAGCCAATTGTAGTCGACATGACATCATTTCATTCTGAAATCTGGACTTAGGTGTTGATTGGTCAATTTTGATGCCATGTTTTTGTAATACAACAACGGACTTAATTATTTATGCACAGTATAGACACTGTTCACAGTCTTCAAATAATCATGAAAATTCCTTTAGAAATGTGAAAATGAATATCACGTGCATATGAATTTGTTACCCCCACTTTTGTTCACTTAATTTTACAGTTTAAATCTGGCGCACAGAGTGTTACACAGATGTCCATAATCGGATTAACGCTGGCCCTGTGTGACTGTGCGTTCGACCCTAAAATGTGGCCGGGCACACTCCATTCATAAAATGGTTAAAACAAACCTATACATGACAATGTACATATTGGATTTGTGCACATATCGATGTGAAGGTATGCCTAATAGTACACTTTCTTGTCCGATTTTGTCAAACTTGATATAAACATCTTATTTCATTTTTGCATTCTTCAAGAAATCTCACGTATACACTTACGGTACGTGTACATGCATATAGATACATGTATCCTCCCCACAAACAAAATGCTACAGCCCAATAAACAAGTGCATGTTCTTTCCATCACAAATTTCTATAACTGCCTTGAAGTGAACAGTATTCAGATCCGAATTTACATTATTTAAAATGAAATTAACTCCTAAAAAGACCACAGTTTTAATGCCAGATAACTGATTTACAAATGGATAGTTTTTATATATCTTATTTAAAGTAGAATTGGAGAAAACGTGTCCTGAAAAACGGGTGATGAGCAGAGTGCAAGATCATGAAACACGTGGTAAGCAATGGTACATCCACGTAAGTCTCGAACGAAGTCTTATCAATTTTTTTCTTTGTAAAAAGGATGTTTTTTTTTCCAACCAACCATAACAAGTTTAACATGCAAAGAAAGAGGAGGAGCTAAGCTATTCGATTCCGTTAAACCCCGTACAATTTGATACTCCAGTCAGGAGTTAAATACAGTCAAAAGAGTCGATGTGAGGGCGCTCAATCGGTGCGTTTTAACACAGTAAAATGATGAAAAGTTCACATTTCGAAAGCCAAAATGACGGCGATTTTGTTCAAGATAAAAAAAAAAAAAAAATCACCAGAAAGACAAGGAGTTAAAGTTTATAAACCGTTTAACCCCATTGATAAATACCGCATGGTTATCAAACCATGACTAAAAATGTCAAAAAAGGGGGTCATTTTACAGGAATTTTCGCCCGGAAACAGGCCCGCACAGCTGTTTGAGCTTAAATGAACACAACAAATTCATATGTATAAGATACCATACAAGCTGTACTTGGGTTTAAAGATTTCCAAATTGGACTGACAGGAATAACTAACTTATAATGTGCTATATGTTGTATTGTAATGATGCCATGCATACATTGGCATATATTCCCTTTGCTCCATAAATTTCATACAAATGTACATGTACAGGTAGGCCTACAGTTCAACATATTACATTCAGTATGTGTTCAATTCATATTTCCGCTTCAGTGTTACACAGTGACTGGAACAGGCCCTTGGTAAATCCATTGTTACCAGAAACATGGGCCTTTGAAAGGGTTCAGAAAATAACAATACCTGTTGACTAGGCAATGCAAGTTCAACTGTGTGACCTGTGATCCATTGCAGTCTGGTGTATTTATAGAATTGGGAATTTACAGGCAGTGAGCAATGCCACACCCTACAGACATTCACGTCAATCCAGAGAGTGACAGTTGTCTCTTATTACAACACTTGACAATGAAACATTTGGTCATCAAAGTGTAGTAGATACCACTATGCAGACAGATGATTTAGCAACAGATTCATGGGCCGATCCAGGATTGTTTTGCAGGAAGTGGGGGTGAGGGTGGTGGTGGTGGGGTCAGGCCCGTCAGATTTTTTGTAATGTCCTGGTGGCGTAACAAGCTCATTTTTATTGGAGAGTAAAAAGTTCATGAAAAGAGCACTCGCCATGAAATGTAGATTTTTTTCTGTAAACACTTGGCCCTTGTAAAATCATAAGGGGGGGGGGGCCAAATCTGATGATCATGCACACTATTGGACAACAGTGCGAAAATACCCCTCTTATACCGACGCCTCGGTGTGTGATTGTTTCAAACAGGCAAACATATTATAGGTAATAATTATTACTATAATTGTCATAATGTGTTGGGTTTTTTTTTGGGGGGGGGGAGAGGGGACGCCCTACTTTTGGGCAGATGCAACCCTCTTTACATGGCTGTTATTGTGGAATAATTTTGTGCGCAAACATACACATAATGCAAGAAGACTCCTTCCTGGCATTTTCATTAACGATCATGATTGGGGGCAGCTAGATACCAGTTGAACATGTGAGAAGTGAATTATTGTCTGAAGGTAATTATTCCATAACTGAATAGGGGGCAGAGGGGAGCAATTTGCACAGTCTGATGTCTCATTCAGAAATACGTAAAATTTATTTGCTAGAAAACATTAGTTTTTAGGTAAAAACAAAACTTGAACACTGACAGGTCATCTTTAAACGTGTGTTTGAAAACATGAATTGAAAACATGAATTCCTGTTGCTACAAAATGAGCTGAAAGCAGTTTGAATAAAGTTGCAATTTTGTTCAAAGAACTTTACTTGTGTCAAAGCTGCACACTTTTTTTCAGAAATGATTGGGTTTTTTTTGGGGGGGGGTTCGGACTAGACAAGTTATGATATAAAGAAATATCTAAATAAAAAAAACCACATCAGCCTTAATATACCAGCAGTAATCTGATTTGAAATTTCCTTTCCCTGGGAAATTCAGAAAATTTGATTTTTTTTCTCCTTATATACTTCCAATTTTGTCTACTGTATCCTATAACTCTCGCTACCTCAATCCCAAAAAATGAAACCACTTTTTATTTTGCATATGCAACCCTCTTCAGAAAGCTTTTCTGCTGGATTGTTTTTGTAAGCTCTTATCACGGAAAAATAAAAGAAAATACACTCCTCAATACTTTCACGGGCCTGAAACATTACCGGGCAGCAATCGACAAATTATAATATATAATAATAAATTAAAATATTCCATAACTATGTGAGCCAATTCTTTTGGGGCAGTGTTTTATTCAATAGTGAGCAAATCGATTACTATAGGAAAAATATTATTGAAACCAAACATTTTTTCAAGCTGAAATTTGAAAATCACCTGGGCTGCTTACTCCAAAAATAGCATTGGTGACTTCTGATTCTATTTTTGTGGGGCACCGGGGTCATGCTAACACTGACATACTGGGAACCTGCATTGATGTGTGCATAAATTACCAGTACAGTACAAGTATACACCTACACGGACTCCAATAGCTTCTAAAAATAGAACTGGGAATTTACGCACTGTGTGTAATGATTAAGACATTCATGTACATGTACATGTACATGTACATGTACATAGTGTATTGTATTCACATCAAACGCTGTGTAAACTGCAAACCCTGTGCCATCTTTCAGACGGATACATGCAGTTTCAAATTTTCTGCTAAAACTAACAAAATAACTTCCATTCAGGTAAGTGCATTTTATGTTGTACAGAAATTTCATGGCAGTTGTCAAGAATCATGATATAATATGCCAGTATGTGCATGGATCTTACCAAGAGCATATTGTCCGAATGTTCGAATGCAATGTCTGCTCTTTGCAAAACACTTCCCTGATGATCAATCTACCTTGAGAGGATACTACAAATATTCCTGATCCTACATTTGAATCTCAACATACATTTGAATATGAAAGTTCAAAAGTTAAACAAAGAACTTGATCAAGTGGGGTTTGAACTGATGGCAAAGTGCTGATTAAATACTGTACTGACACTCTACCAACTGAGCTATCCTGGACCAGGGCCTATAATGTTGGTAGTTCCCAATTTGAAATAGTCTTTGTTCAAGGGGCACTACAGCGCGTCCTAAAATACCCGCAGTCCCGCAACATTTTTTGCAAGGGTGTAGCGTCACCATGGAAGCACGTACTGCCATTATTTTAATTTTATACCATTTAAAAGCTTAGAATCTTTACTTGATCCCAAGTAAGAATTGGTTTGATTTTCAAAAGGGTTTGAAATTATTAAAAAATAAACACAACCGATTTCAAGGAAAATTAATTATGCACATTTAAATGTGGAATGCTTTATCATGTTCACGATGTGAGGATCTCGTTGCCTGTTTACTTTCTGCATTTCCTTTTCTTTTTGATCCAAGTAGACTACACCTTAAAAAAATTGAAAATAGTGTTCTTTATCTGAAGTTCAATGTCTTTTTAATATAAATGAACTGGCTATTTTTTTACATTTGCTTTTGCTGTAATTTTCAGAAATGGATGCATTTGGGGTGTAAGTATTTTATAGCAAATATTGTTACGCTGACTTGTTTGAACTTTTGTGTTCAAAGATGCTGGAAAAACCAAGCAAAACAATCATGTTCTTGAAGGATGACCCCGCTTAAGATTAAACGGAGCAAATTATAGATGTTGGGGAATGGCAAGGTCAGGGAACCAGTCTAGCTGGCTTGTACATGTTCATGGATGTGTAATCGATTGCAAACAAACTTAAAATGCAGAATAACTAAACTGGGGAGTGAATTTAAAAAAAAAACCCAGTTTTTTCCCCATCCTGGTCGGCAGACCAGCGTTTGAAATTGATACAAAATACCACTTTTCTTGACAATATCAGCACATCAGGTGCCATGATTTTACATTATGCTTTAGACTGTCATTCACTAACAGTTCAGTAAGGCCAAATTAAAACAACTAAGGCCAAATCTTAAAACATGTTAAGCATCCTGCCTTTTTGAAAAAAGGAAGGAGGAGGCCCTTTTTTTCCAAAATGGCTGCCTGACCAATTTTCTAAAACGACCGGCCGGGCTATTTTTTTCAGCCAACCAGCAAGCTTTTCTTTTTAAATGGCCGCCACTTGGACTCAGGAAATGACATACCAGCTTTATATGGGCTAGATGCAACAGATTTACAATTTATAATTTAAAAAAAAAGGAAGCGGCCTCCAAAATGGAAACGGGCGGGAACGCTTAGCATCATTTTATTTTTAATTTCAAAACAATTTTGGTAGTTTTGTTTTTTAATGTTTGCAAATGTTGTTTATTCCTATAAACTTTTCTTTTTGCTTTATTTGAACACAAATAATTTGAAAACCCTTTTGAATATCAAACCAATACTTGCCAGGGGTAAAGTTAGGATTCTAAGTTTTAAATGGCACAACAATAATGGCAGTATGTGGTCCATACCGACGCTAGAGCCACGCAAAAAAAAAAGTTGCGGGTATTTTGGGACGTGCTGTAGTCAGAACATTGGAGTTATGTCAATGTATTGAATTAATTACAGAATACGTATACCCAAAAACTGTGGAAACAAACATGTTGACGATGTTGGAGATGATTAATAGAATCATTTGATATATTGAAGTCAACCTTTGACACTTTTATCCATTCTTAGGTTACGAACAAAACTCGATTCTTCAAGAAGTCAAGATGGCATCTAGTGTTACAGCTCAATCAGTGTTGGAAAAGATTAGTGTGGATCATCTGGAATGCTCCATTTGCACCAACCGTTTCAGGCAGCCCAAACTGCTGGACTGTTTGCATAGTTTTTGCCTGCAATGCCTCCAAGAGCTCAAACAGAGCCAAAGGCCTAGTGGTACAAAGCTGACATGTCCTCTGTGCAGACGTGAAACCATGTTAAAAGGGTCTGGGGTTGCTGATCTCCCTAATAACTTTGCATTCAGTGCCCTGGTGGAGGAAGTTACAATGCAGGAAAAGCTACTGGAAGGTCACGGGTCAGAGATCAAGTGTCAAAACTGTGATGAGGAGAATCAGGCTATTTCAAGATGCATGGACTGTGATCATTTCCTATGTCAAGAATGTCAAAAGGCACATAGGCGAATGACTGTCATGAAATCTCATAAAATCCACACACTAGCTCAA
Source organism: Patiria pectinifera (assembly GCA_029964075.1). Classification (NCBI taxonomy): domain Eukaryota; kingdom Metazoa; phylum Echinodermata; class Asteroidea; order Valvatida; family Asterinidae; genus Patiria; species Patiria pectinifera. Next base: position 4,043,327 of record CM057147.1, on the reverse strand, counting down.
CTTCGTTCAGGAGAGATTGTCTACAAGAGTAAACTAAGAGAAGAAGTTCCCAAATGTGGCAAGCATCCAGATCAGAATCTCAATGTCTACTGTAATACATGTGAGGAAGTCATTTGTCTCATGTGTACTGTGTTAGATCATGAAAAACCACAACACTCTTGCACTGGCTTACCAGAGGCTTTTGAGAAATGTAAGAAAAATATACAAGAACTTTTTGCAAAAGTTGGTAAGAGCAAAACAAAACTGAACAAAACCATAGATAAAACACGTCAATCTTGCAAGAAACTCAACAAAATGTTCGCAAACATCAAAAAGAAAATCTCAAAAAAAGCTGAAAAAGAGGTTGCCAAGATCCGTCTGGAGGAAGAGAAATTGTTAGAAGAGGCAAACAGGATTTACCAAGAGAGAATCACACCATTTCAAGCTGCTCAAGCTACCGACAGGAAAGAGGTGACACAGACAGAGCAAAAGCTGGAGGAGGTGAAACAACTCATGGATCAAGCAAGTTGCTATGAGATTCTTAAACTTCAGCAGAAGCTCTTGCATAACCTCAGTGAATTGACAGGGAAACAGCCACAGCAAGTTCCTGACAAGTTGTCCTTCATGGACTTTGAAGAAGGTGAGAGGTCACTTGGGAGACTCATTCTGGAGGAAGAGCCTAAAGCTACAGGAAAGCAATCACAATCACGGGTGAAGGAGAAATGGGAAAGGAAAAGTGAAATCAAGAACTTTGGATTAAGAAATGTATGTATACAAGTTGTTTCAGCGCTCACTAACAATAAAATGCTTGCATTTGACTGTCGGAATGATGTATTATTCACAATGCCACTGTCGAAAATTCAACAAATCAAAGGTTTCACTGGTGTGAGATGTACTGCAGTGAGCAAGGACAGCAAGCTCCTTGTTCTAGATGGTCCAGTAGTCAAGGTCTGCAACAAGCAACATCAGCTCCTCCATCAGTTCACACCAGGTAGAGGGTCAGACAGCCAACCAACATGCCTTGCAGTGGATGACAGCAATCTGATAGCAGTGGGTTATGAAGGCAGGGATGAGATATCTCTACACAGCCCAGATGGATCCCTCATTAGGAGACTGCCTGCTCCAATGATTGAGGATTATCTGACAATGTACAATTACCGCCTTATCTACACAACAGGACTGAACAAAAGGTTGGTATGTGTAGACTACTATGGTGCCAGTGTATTCTCAGTTGACATGACCAGCAACATGCAGGAGGATGGGTATCCTACTGGTGTGTGCTGTGGCAGTGATGGCAGCATCTATGTTGCTGTGGATGGATATCCAACAGGTGACATTCTGCATTACAGTCCTGATGGCAAGTACATTGGATGTGTGATCAAGGGATGTGGTCCTCCATTTGCCATCACATTCACATTAGATGGTGATCTGGTAGTGGCTGCAGAAAAGTCTGTACAGATCTATTACCGAGTGTAAGGACAGAATGATTACACCAAGGGAATATGGTATAGCAAAGTAACTTTGCCTACGAAATAAAAATTAAATCCGAGCAACAAAGTAATCAGTGATACTCATGCAATTGCTTTGTTCAAATTAAAATACATGTATCCAAAACCTCCTTTCATAACACAAACAGAACTGAATTTGGGAAATATACCGGTAGTCCCCCTGCATTAGCTCACATAACTTTAGTTGCTGATAACTGAAGGGTTATGTGGTAATTACTTGGTTAGTATTAATTTCTTTGCCAATAACATTAGCGCAGATTATATCAGCATAAAAGACTCCAGTGACTAGTTGCCAGTGACATAAATTTGTGGGTTCTGATCTTGGAAGACAGGTCCAATCCTATGGTACATTTGTACATCATTTACTTATAACCATTCATGCCTAAAACACACCCGAGGTTTTTGTAAGATGTAAAAAATACATTTCAACCAACGATCTTACTGTATCTAAGGGTTGGGAAATAGGATATAAATATTCTAAATTTTGAGAGACAAACTGTGAAAGAAACATTAGGCTATCTTGATGCAACATAAAGCTTGGCAACTTTTGCCATTATAGACCCAAACTTTGATTTTATCTTTCAAATTCATTGAAATTGCAAATTTCTTTGAAATAATTTGAAATACTCGTTATCGCTGGTTTTTGTACAAAGACATCACTGTTTCTTTCGTACAAAAGAAACAAGTCAAGCTCTTGTTGATTTTAATGCAATAAAATTGTGCAGCACGGTATCCAATCAAAACAAGCAGGGTTGAGTGGTGAAGAAAATGAAAACCTTTTTGTAGCAACTTAACCTTTGTAAATATGATATCACAAATTCCAAAACTTATTAGGAAGCAACCAGGTGTTTAAAATACATGCTCAACATGGCTCACTTTGTATTCTTAGAAAGTGTCAACATCATTGATTTGTTTGCTATCTAAATATGTGGATCTAGGAAATGAAACCGATGCAACTATCTTAGTCAGTGACAATTATAAAAAAGAAAACACCTTCGTTAAATTTTGTATATAGCAACAAATCAGAATTAACTTAAATTTAGCAATGTGCATCAAAAGAAGTTACTATTATCTGATAGTTTTATTCATGTAATTTCAACTTGTATCCACGGCTAATTGAATTTTGACATGTGGCTTAGCCAATCAAATGTTACAGAGAACCTATCAATGTATAATCTTAGATGTATTACTCACTGATCATGCATTTACAATGTAAAACTAAAAGTAATGTAAATTGTACAATGTAAATTTTTGTCATGTAAAACTATTTTGTCATTACTTTTTTTTAGCTATATAAACCATGAACCCCCTCTATTATTTAGGCTAACTTTAACAAAGTACATGTAAATACCTAACACCTTTACTGTTGGCCTACAACAAACAGTTGCATTTGTAGGAATAGGGGTGCAACCATTTGTCACAATAAGAAATGCATATGTTCACAATTTATGATCATGATTGGGACAGTGAAATTGTAAAAAAATACCTAAAATTGCACATATATTTGTTCCTGTTGAATCTTATAGGGTGTACCAGTCAGACGGTGAATAATAATCAGGCAAAGTGAAAAGTTAACTGTGTTTTTAAATCATGTCAGTCATTGCAAATAGTAGATATTTTACTATTTATTTTACATTCTTTGCCTATATACTGTTCTGGAAAATGCATGTTTTTGGTTTGGAATGCTGGACCACTGTAACTAAATTTCTATGAATTTCAATGTGGAGTCAGAAATGCTTTATTGACACAAACTCTGAAAAATACCCAAGTGTTAAAAATGAATAGGCTATGCCAGGACCTTTATGGAGTGTCACATAAACAACAGTGTGCATACATGTAAACGTGTATCCTGAGGCAATCTTGGCTTTTTATTTTAATCAACAGATCTAATAATTTAACCATAAACAGTTAATAAAATTAGACGCAAATTGATACAGGTTTGCTTTCTGAATTTAATGATATATATATCTTCCTGTCCCTTCATCTTTGCCGAAAGCACAACAATTTTCAGTTGAACCCTGTTTAGGCCAAAAAAAAAAAGTCTCCGGTTTCTGGTATGGAGCTTGTCCAAAAAGTGGTGCGGCGACGCGGCTTTTTTTTTTTTTTTACCCGACTTTTTTGCTTCAAATTTGCTTCAAATGTCGGCTGATGACTGCAAATGGTGCCCGACTAAACTTAGTGCAAATATATGGGAGTCCAGAGAGGCCACATAAAGCTTATTCTCGATCATAACCTCATCTAAAAACACGTTGAAATTGCGCAGCAGCAGAATTCCAGTCAAACCAGTGAGTTTGGCGGATTTGAGACATCATCTTTCATTGAAAAAAAAACTTTTTCATTTTGCCGACGCGCATGGCTACGGCGACGCGCGCGCATACCAGAAACCGGAGACTTTTTTTTTTTGGCCTTATGTGGCAGAATTATGGATTTTAACAACCATGGTGAATTTGTAGAACTTCCCTGTGGGAAATTTACTAGGTGAAACAAATTTCTGCAAAAGATATAAAAACAACTCTTCTTGGCAGAAATCACTTGAAAAACACAAAAGTATGATTATTAATTAGCATAGCGAAATTTTAATTCCAATTTTGTATGCCAACACATTACACGTTGGCGCAGCAGGTTGCAACTGGCAGTGGATGAGTAAAGTAGACATCCATAATGAACTCATTTTAGATGAAAGAAACCTTCAGAAGGATTATTGACAGTTTTTCATTTTCTTTGCAAGGTTGACACCAAAACAACGATACTCCTTTGGGAAAAATTACTTTTTAAAAAGCATTTTTCAAAAACCTAAGTCAAATCATCAAAAAATATCTCATTTTGCGATCGCATATATATATAATCAAATTTCTGCATTGCAATTATTCATGCACAGTATGGACACTGTTTACAGTCTTCAAATAATCATGAAAATTCTTTTACAAATGTGAAAATGAGTATCACGTGTATAAGATACCATACAATGCTGTATTTAGGTTTAAAGATTTCCAATGTTTCTAATGTTCTATATGTTGCATTGTAATCTGGTCATCTATATGTCATGCATATATTTGCATATATTCCCTTTGCTACAAAAATTTCAGCAAAGATCCAGTCTGTTATTCTACCAGTCAGCATCTGGAACGTTCTAAAGGTACCAGCGGCATAACTGGGTTAAGCTTCTAGGGGGCACCTGGGGGCTCACCAAGGTTTTGAGAGGGCACTGAAAGTAACATATACATTTTTGTGTGTGCAATTAAAGATTTTTAATGGGATGCACATCCCCCATATTTACGCGACTGAAAGGTACACAGAAATATGGAATTCTAATATCACATCAGGTTTAACAGTACATTTTTACAACTGACACTAGTTACGAACAAAACAAAAAAAGGTTTGAATGGTATCAACGCCCTTTAATTGCCTAATGTTGCAGTCCACTCTTTTCTGAGTAAAATGAAATATAAAATGATTTTTCTAGTCTGAGTATCACCCGTTGTATCACCCTCTCTGTCTCTGGGCCAATGTCTGATATATCTACCATGCACATTTATGTGACCCCGCACATTTATGCGACCCCGTGCGCCAGCCATGAGGTGACATGACATCATTTTATTCCGAAATCTAGACTTAGCTGTTGATTGGTCAATTTTGATGCAATGTTTTTGTAACACAACAACGGGCATAGAGATCTAAAGAAAACCACCTGATATTGGCTTTCAAAACTGTTCTCATCCGCAAATGCTCACCGTGGGTGAAATGCGCAAGAGGGCATTCTCATTACGCCCGTTAATTAGAATATTTTAGGATGATAATTCAAAGTCACAGGACGTTCGTGCATCGCGTAACATATCCATACAGTCCGCATGACATAGGCTAATTTTGCTCACATAATTTACAACGTAAAAGCATAATAGATGTCGTGTCTAGGTTTCATTATATGCACATGACAATGTGTTACTGAAGACTCGATATAGAAGGCGCCTGCTGAATGGTCAGAATATCGAGGTCAATATGCAGTCTTGTTTTGCATTAATTAATCGCCCAATCTGATGACATATCATAGATCCTGTGTCTTTTTAAATGTATGAACTTACCTGTACATGGAAGTACATTGGGGCATCTGTTCTTGTTTTTGCAGACAGGTTTCTTGGCTTCCTCACAATTGACTGCCACTGACATTTCATTTAGCACCTGAAGTTTAAAGTAAACAAATTGACAACACATGTTACAATACTGTTTCTCTTTCTAGCTCGGACTTCAATTACCATTAACAATTGATGACTAATGTGATGTGGGAGCAGTGGTGTATCCAGAGGGAGGGGAGGGGGCAGGGGAGGGGATGGGGGGCACCTGGTCCCCTGCCCCGAGCAGCTTTTTTGAAAGATATTTTTTTCAGTAACTATTTCCATAAATGGTTAGAGAGTTCTGACAGGAAAAAAGAAACCAAGCTCCGAAACCATTACATTGAGCCGTAAAAATCGGCATATTTTTTCCAGCATGCATAATAAAAGTCAGTTTTGAAGAGCACCCCCCCCCCTCCCGGAGGCCAAGTGTTCGGGGATGTGCAGTGCGGTTGCCCCTGACATCAAATGCTGGATATGCCACTGTGTGGGATATGACGTTTTTAACACCCAAGGGCTGCATTTTGCCTTGGGTGCAATGTAAATGTATGGCCATCACATTACACACTGGGGCACAAGCTGCAATTTGCAGTCGATGTGCAGTACACACATCACCCATACTGAACTCACTTTTGATGCAAAAACCTTTAAAAGGATTATTTACATGTTTTTAAATATCTTATTTAAAGTAGAATTGGAGAAAACATGTCTTGAAATACGGGTGATGAGCAGAGTGCAAGATCATGAAACGTGTGGTAAGCAATGGTACATCGATGTAAGTTGTCATTGGCCACTTTTTTTCTTTGCAAAAAGGACGACGTTTTTTTTTTCAACCAACCACAACAAGTTTAACATGAAAAGAAAAAGGAGGAGCTAAGCTATTCGATTCCGTTTAACCCCGTACAATTTAATACTCCAGTCAGGAGTTAAATACAGTCAAAAGAGTTGATGTGAGGGCGCTCAAACGGTGCATTTACACAGTAAAATGATGAAAAGTTCACATTTTCAAACCCAAAATGACGGCGATTTTGTTCAAGATAAAAAAAAATAATAAATATCACCAGAAAGACAAGGAGTTCAAGTTTATAAACCGTTTAACCCCATTGAAAAATACCGTGTGGTTATCAAATCATGACTAAAAACGTCAAAAAAGGGGGTCATTTTACGGGAATTTTCGCCCGGAAACAGGCACGCACAGCGGTTTGAGATTAAGTGAACACAACAAATTCATATGTATAAGATACCATACAAGCTGTACTTGGGTTTAAAGATTTCCAAATTGGACTGACAGGAATAACTAACTTATAATGTGCTATATGTTGTATTGTAATGATGCCATTCATACATTGGCATATATTCCCTTTGCTCCATAAATTTCATACAAATGTACATGTACAGGTAGGCCTACAGTTCAACATATTACATACAGTATGTGTTCAATTCATATTTCCGCTTCAGTGTTACACAGTGACTGGAACAGGCCCTTGGTAAATCCATTGTTACCAGAAACATGGGCATTTGAAAGGGTTCAGAAAATAACAAGACCTGTTGACTAGGCAGTACAAGTTCAACTGTGTGACCTGTGATCCATTGCAGTCTGGTGTATTTATAGAATTGGGAATTTACAGGCAGTGAGCAATGCCACACCCTACAGACATTCACGTCAATCCAGAGAGTGACAGTTGTCTCTTATTACAACACTTGACAATGAAACATTTGGTCATCAAAGTGTAGTGGATATCACTATGCAGACAGATGATTTAGCAACAGATTCATGGGCCGATCCAGGATTGTTTTGCAGGGGGTGGGGTGGTGGTGGTGGTGGTGGGGTCAGGCCCGTCACATTTTTTGTAATGTCCTGGTGGAGTAACAAGTTCATTTTTATTGGAGAGTAAAAAGTTCATGAAAAGAGCACTCGCTATGAAATGTAGATTTTTTTCTGTAAACACTTGGCCTCCGTAAAATCATAAGGGGGGGGGGCAAATCTGATGATCATGCACACTATTAGACAACAGTGCGAAAATACCCCTCTTATACCGACGCCTCGGTGTGTGATTGTTTCAAACAGGCAAACATATTATAGGTAATAATTATTACTATAATTGTCATAATGTGTTGGGGTTTTTTTGGGGGGGGGGGAGAGGGGACGCCCTACTTTTGGGCAGATGCAACCCTCTTTACATGGCTGTTATTGTGGAATAATTTTGTGCACAAACATATACACAATGCAAGAAGACTCCTTCCTGGCATTTTCATTAACAATCCTGATTGGGGGCAGCTAGATACCAGTTGAACATGTGAGAAGTGAATTATTGTCTGAAGGTAATTATTCCATAACTGAATAGGGGGCGGGGGGGGGGGGGAGCAATTTGCACAGTCTGATGTCTCATTCAGAAATACGTAAAATTTATTTGCTAGAAAACATTAGTTTTTAGGTAAAAAAAAAACTTGAACACTGACAGGTCATCTTTAAACGTGTGTTTGAAAACACGAATTTGAAAACATGAATTCCTGTTGCTACAAAATGAGCTGAAAGCAGTTTGAATAAAGTTGCAATTTTGTTCAAAGAACTTTACTTGTGTCAAATCTGCACACTTTTTTTCAGAAATGATTGGGTTTTTTTGGGGGGGGGGGGTTCAAACTAGACAAGTTATGATATAAAGAAATATCTAAATAAAAAAAACCACATCAGCCTTAATATACCAGCAGTAATCTGATTTGAAATTTCCTTTCCCTGGGAAATTCAGAAAATTTGATTTTTTTTCTCCTTATATACTTCCAATTTTGTCTACTGTATCCTATAACTCTCGCTACCTCAATCCCAAAAAATGAAACCACTTTTTATTTTGCATATGCAACCCTCTTCAGAAAGCTTTTCTGCTGGATTGTTTTTGTAAGCTCTTATCACGGAAAAATAGAACAAAATACATTCCTCAATACCTTCACGGGCCTGAAACATTACCGGGCGACAATCGACAAATTATAATATATAATAATAAATTAAAATATTCCATAACTATGTGAGCCAATTCTTTTGGGGCAGTGTTTTATTCAAAAGTGAGCAAATTGATTACTATAGGAAAAACATTATTGAAACCAAACATTTTTTCAAGCTGAAATTTGAAAATCACCTGGGCTGCTTACTCATAAAATAGCATTGGTGACTTCTGATTCTATTTTTGTGGGGCACCGGGGTCATGCTAACACTGACATACTGGGAACCTGCATTGATGTGTGCATAAATTACCAGTACAGTACAAGTATACACCTACACGGACTCCAATAGCTTCTAAAAATAGAACTGGGAATTTACACAGTGTGTGTAATGATTGAGACATTCATGTACATGTACATGTACATAGTGTATTGTATTCACATCAAACGCTGTGTAAACTGCAAACACTGTGCCATCTTTCAGACGGATATATGCAGTTTCAAATTTTCTACTAAAACTAACAAAATAACTTCCATTCAGGTAAGTGCATTTTATGTTGTACAGAAATTTCCCTGATGGTCAGTCTACCTTGAGAGGACTTAAAATATTCCTGATCCTACATTTGAATCTCAAATGAAAGTTCAAAAGTGAACTTGATGAAGTGGGGTTTGAACTGATGGCCAAGTGCAGATTTAATACTGTACCAACACTCTACCAACTGAGTTATCCCGGACCAGGGCCAAAAGCCTAATGTTGGCAGTTCCCCAATTTGAAATTGTCTTTGTTCACGGGGCACTACAGCACAACCCAAAATACCCGCAATATTTTTTTTCAAAGCTGTAGTGTCACCGCGGAAACACCTACTGCCATTATTTTTAATTTTATACCATTTTAAAGCTTAGAATCTTTACTTTAGGCAAAAAAAAGAATAGTTCTGCTTCCGATTACATGCCTTTCAAAAATAGGGTCGGTCGGTCGGAATTTTTTTTTTTTGCCAATTTTTTTTATGCAGATTGAATGGGGTATTCAATTATATGCGAAGTTTTACCCTGAGCTATTTCCATTGCACTACGAAAGCTATACACAAAATGGCCACAAAAAGTGAATAAAACCTACCTTAATTATTGTCAATATATTTACGTTCGATAATTCGTAAAAAAAATTGTGGAAAATTCAGGTCGTTCGCACCATATGCACAACGCTAGTCAAGAAGGGGAGCTGGCCAAAACTCCGAATTGTGTGATGCACTGTACATGTACATGTGCCCGCGGCCAACGGGTCGAATATTTCGGGAAACACGCTCCATTGTATCACTCCAAATACGAGTAGTGCGATCTCAAAATGAACTCTTGAACACGGAAAATACATACACAGACAAGCTAGATCAAATCTGTGAATTAACTTGCAAAAATGTTCTTTCTCCATCTGTGTTTTTTGGCATTTTTACGATGTCTTTCTTGGCATTTTTACGATGTCGAATCCGACCAGTTGACAGAGCACGTGCCTGCGCCTGCATAGCCGGGCTAGCGCTATCGATTGCATAGCCATGCACAGACTAGTTACCGCATTTTCATCATTGGCCCCTGCGCGGTGCGGCGGGAACAGGTGTCGCCGCATTGCGCTTATTACGCACGTGATTATAGACATCGAATTGCGAAGTAGTTGAATCGCGAAGCGAATTTGTAAAAATAACGGAGGTTTCTTTTGAAAAAATAGGGAATGTAAGTAAGAAAACAATAAATACAAGCATTTTTTTTATGCAAAAGGGTTGTTGAGAGGTATTTTGTGAAGACAGACAAGACAAGGTTTTTATTTTTATTTATTCAATCTTTTTTTTGTTGTTTTTGTTTTGAATTGCCGATAAATTTTTTAGGGTCGCAGCCTAAAAATAGGGTTGGTCGGGTAACCGGAAGCAGAACTATCCTTTTTTGCCTTATCCCTGGTAAGAATTGGTTTAATTTTCAAAAGGGTTATGAAATTATTCTTGTTTAAATATAGGCATGTCAAAAATAAACACAACCAATTTCAAGGAAAATTAATCATGCACATTTAAATGTGGAAATGCTTCATCATGTTCACGATGTGAGGATCTCGTTGCCCGTTTACTTTCTGCATTTCCTTTTATTTTTGATCCAAGTAGACTACACCTTAAAAAAAATTCAACATAGTGTTGTTTATCTAAAGTTCAATGTGTTTTTAATATAAATAAAATGGTTATTTTTTTACATTTGCTTTTGGTGTAATTTTCAGAAATGGATGGATTTGGGGTGTTAGTATTTTATAGCAAATATTGTTACGCTGACTTGTTTGAACTTTTGTGTTCAAAGATGCTGGAAAAACCAAGAAAAACAATCATGTTCTTGAAGGATGACCCCGCTTAAGATTAAACGCAGCAAATTATAGATGTTGGGGATTGGCAAGGTCAGGGAACCAGTCTAGCTGGCTTGTACTCGTTCATGGATGTGTAATCGATTGCAAACAAACTTAAAATGCAGAATAACTCAACTGGGGGGTGAATTTTAAAAAAAAGAAGTTTTTTTTCCCATCCTGGTCGGCCGACCAGCGTTTGAAATTGATACAAAATACCACTTTTCTTGACAACATCAGCTCATCAGGTGCTATGATTTTACATGATGCTTTAGACTGTCATTCACTAACAGTTCAGTAAGGCCAAATTAAATCTTAAAACATGTCAAGCGTCCTGCCTTTTTGAAAAAAAAGGAAGGAGGAGGCCCTTTTTATCCAAAATGGCTGCCTGACCTATTTTCTAAAACGACCGGCCGGGCTATTTTTTCAGCCAACCAGCTTTTCTTTTTAAATGGCCGCCACTTGGACTCAGGAAATGACATACCAGCTTTATATGGGCTAGATGCAACAGATTTACAATTTATAATTTAAAAAAAAAAAGGAAGCGGCCTCCAAAATGGAAACGGGCGGGAACGCTTAGCATCAATTTTTTTTATTTCAAAACAATTTTAGTAGTTTTGTTTTTTTAATGTTTGCAAATGTTGTTTATTCCTATAAACTTTTCTTTTTGCTTTATTTGAACACAAATAATTTGAAAACCCTTTTGAATATCAAACCAATACTTGCCAGGGGTAAAGTTAGGATTCCAAGTTTTAAATGGCATAACAATGATGGCAGTACGTGCTTCCATGCTGACGCTAGAGCCACACAAAAAAACGGTTGCGAGTATTTTGGGACGTGCTGTTGTAGAAACATTGGAGTTATGTCAATGTATTGAATTAATTACAGAATACGTATACCCAAAAACTGTGGAAACAAACATGATGACAATGTTGGAATTGATTAATAGGATCATTTTATGTATTGAAGTCAACCTTTGACACTTTCATCCATTCTTAGGTTACAAACAAAACTTGATTCTTCAAGAAGTCAGGATGGCATCTAGTGTTACAGCTCAATCAGTGTTGGAAAAGATTAGTGTGGATCATCTGGAATGCTCCATCTGCACCAACCGTTTCAGGCAGCCCAAACTGCTGGACTGTTTGCATAGTTTTTGCCTGAAATGCCTCCAAGAGCTCAGACAGAGCCAAAGGCCTAGTGGCAAAAAGCTTACATGTCCTCTGTGCAGATGTGAAACCATCTTGAAAGGGTCTGGGGTTGCTGACCTCCCTAATAATTTTGCATTCAGTGCCCTGGTGGAGGAAGTTACAATGCAGGAAAAGCTACTGGGAGGTCAAGGGTCAGAGATCAAATGTCAAAACTGTGATGAAGAGAATCAGGCTGTGTCAAGATGCAAGGACTGTGATAATTTCCTCTGTCAAGAATGTCAAAAGGCTCATGAACGTATAACTTTCATAAAATCTCATAAAATCTACACACTGGCTCAACTTTGTTCAGGAGAGATAGTCTATAAGAGTAAACTAAGAGAAGAAGTTCCCAAATGTGGTAAGCATCCAGATCAGAATCTCAATGTCTACTGCAACTCATGTCAGCAAGTCATATGTCTCATGTGTACTGTTCTAGATCATGAAAAACCAAAACACTCTTGTATTGGCTTACCTGAGGCTTTTGAGAAATGTAAGAAAAAGGTAGAAGAACTTGTTGCAAAAGTTGGTCAAACCAAAACAGAACTGAACACCACCATAGAGAAGACTTGCTTATCTTGCAAGAAACTTGACATCACGTTTGGAAACACCAAAAAGAAAATCTCACAAAAGGCTGACCAAGAGGTTGCCAAGATACGACAGGAGGAGCAGAAACTGTTAAAAGAGACTGAAAGGATTTATCAAGAGAGAATCACAATGTTTGATGCAGCTCAAACCAATAACAGCAAAGAGGTGACACAGACAGAGCACAAGCTGGAGGAGGTGAAACAACTCATGAATCAAGCAAGTTGCTATGAGATTCTTGAACTCCAACAGAAGCTCTTGCATAACCTCAGTGAATTGACAGGGAAACAGCCACAGCAAGTTCCTGACAAGTTGACGTTCATGGACTTTGAAGGTGGTGAGAGGTCACTTGGGAGACTCATTCTGGAGGAAGAACCAAAGGCTGCAGCACAGCAATCACCAAGACCTGCAAGATCATGTGTGAAGGAGAAATGGGAACTGAAGACTGAATTCAAGAACTTTGAATTAGGAAATACATGGATAACACATGTTGCAGCACTCTCTACTGACAAACTACTTGCATTATTTCAAAAACAATTACTGATGAGAGACAGTGTTGCACCTCTTTTTACAGCTTCAATTCCCAATAGACACCAGGAACAATCTCCTATCCCAAAAAGGCTACAAATCAATGGCCTCACTAATAATGTAAGGTGTATTGCAGTGAGCAAGGATGACAAGCTCCTTGTTCTAGAAGGTCAAGTAGTCAAGGTCTTCAACAAGCAACATCAGCTCCTCGATCAGTTCGCACCAGGTAGAGGGTCAGACAGCCAACCGACATGCCTTGCAGTGGATGACAGCAATCTGATAGCAGTGGGTTATGAAGGCAAGAAGGAGAAATCTCTACACAACCCAGATGGATCCCTCATCAGGAGACTGCCTGTTCCAATGATTGGAAGTTATCTGACAATGCACAATCACCGGCTTATTTACACTAACCCGCTTAAGAAAAGGTTGGTATGTGTAGACTACTATGGTGCCAGTGTATTCTCAGTAGACATGACCAGCAACATGCAGGGGGATGGGTACCCTACTGGTGTGTGCTGTGACAGTCATGGCAGCATCTATGTTGCTGTGGATGGATATCCAACAGGTGATATTCTGCATTACAGTTCTGATGGCAAGTACATTGGATGTGTAATCAAGGGATGTGGTTCTCCACGGGGCATCGCATTCACATTGGATGGTGATCTGGTAGTGGCTACAGGACAGTCTGTAAAGGCCTATCACCGAGTGTAAGGACAGAATAAATTAACCTGGGGCTATCCAGCGTATCCATCAAATGCTTCCATCAGACAACAAACATTGCTCTGAAAAAGAAGATTAAAGTTCATTCCCTCAAAAAACATTTGATAATACTGTATATTTGGTTTATTTCTAAGGTCTTTGGTGTTTGTATGTGTTGACTCTTATACTTTAAGCCTACTTCCTATGAAATCCTAGATCTGGTGGCCCAATAATGAGAGCAAAGGAATAACCCTTCACATTGTTTGCAAATAGCGCAGTGTACATTTTAAAAAGTATTATCAATGAGAGGGAGAGTATTACCACAAAAGGCAATTTAGTTCAATTTTCTCAGATTTGTCTCAGCAAATACAAAGTCAATGCATGATGTGTTTTCCAAGTGTAAGATATAACCCTACTCCTGTATAAAATGTAACTATTTCATTAAATTTTGTTCTTCGAATTTTCAATTATTGGGAAAATTGTTGAGTTTAAATGAATGCAACTAATTTTCAAATGAGAACAATTTTTTTACCATTTTTTGTACATGACACAATTTATAGTAAATACTCAAAAGCAACTGGATGAAATGTGTGATTTTGAACTCAGGCGATAGTTTAAAAGTAAATCATATGCAATCCCTTGGCTGTCTCTTTCAAAGTGCTTTCTGAGTGTCTCATGAAATTAATATTAGGTTCATTACATTTACAACCAAGTTGAAAATGAAAACCTTGTGCATTCTACTGCAATGATACATGGATGTTTGTAAATGTGGTTAGTACGATGGATGTACATTTGTAAATTGAAAACTTGTTTGTACGCCTTTGTTAAATGGCTTTTTAAAAATAATATAATAGAAGATGCATTGGAACATTCTATGAATTTGGGGTCCACTTTTTCCTGTCACTATTCGTCTGGCATCTACGATTTTGTAATTGAAGATGCACTCCTTTATGTGTGTACTCTTCCTCCAAGATTGCTTCTGTGAATCAAATGACCTACCCAACAAATATTAATTAGTTTGAAGTCATTTTCAATGCCACTTGAATGGCAAATTATATATTGCAGAGGTTAGAGGCACAGGAAAAATGTCCGATTTTGGACCCTAAATGTATAGAATGACCTACTTGTGAGAGGTTCCGTATCATTACAATAATAGTTTAGTTTATTCCATAAATGATTGAGGGTTTTGCTTCTTTGAATAAGTAGTGGTTTGCTACATGCTGATAGACCAAGCAGTCTAAATGAAGCAATGAGCATTTGCTTTAATTACAGAATATCTCTCCAAGAGAACACAGCTTCCATGACAACAATGGCATTTCAGCAAAGATCCAAAGTCTGTTATTTTACCAATCAGCATTTCACATACGTTTCAGCTGCATTTTCCACTGGGAATGCGTGACCCCTAGGGTTATTTGCATACGTAATGAGGGCTGCCTATTTTACACCAATGATGCCACTCAAAAAGATATATTTGTATTTTATCATTGATAGGCCATTTAATTTGGAAGCCGTTGTTATTGTATCACTAGTTAGTTCATTCACTGTATATTTTGTTGAAGACATTTTTAAAAACGTTTTCTGAGAACATAGCAACAATGATTTTATGAAACAGCCGTCTTTTCTCCGATGTCGTTTGTTTATATGAAGGACCATTTTGTTTTTCCACAAAAGCATAACATCAGTGGTTTCCCCAACATTTAAACTTGTACATTACGGTAGAGGGGATTATCCAGTAATCAGATTTGTGAACACATTTTCCCTTGATTTTTTATCTCCTGATTGACTGCATTTGAATATTGTCAATATGCTCTCAAAATATTTTGAGTATGTAAGGCCAAAAAAAAAAAATATTCGGTCTCTGGTCAGACCAAAGTTGACGGAATTGATGCGGGGACGCAGTTTCTTTTTTTATTTCTTCAAGCTTGGATTGTACAGACAAGGTGGGGTACTATTTTGCTTTTTTTGGTGTCCTCATGTACAAGGTGTCCTCCATAATTTGCCTTGGTGCTCTCGATCATTTGCCTTGGTGCAATTTCCCATTCATTGGTGCTCTTTGGGAAAAAAATTGAGGAAGTGCGGCAATAGAGGGCGCTGTTGGAGCTACCGTGGAACATTTTGGAAAAAAAAAGATTGACGCGCATGATTAAATCGACGCGCGCACTGACCAGAGACCGACTTAAATTTTTTTTGGGCCTAATTATGATCTGTTGGGCTCTAGTACCGTGTATTGCGAGGAAAAGAAACTCCAAAACTACAACACAGTTTAGTCAGCTTGAAATTTTTTTTAATCATAACAAAAAAATGTAGCAAAAAGAAATGTTTTGTGTGTTAAAGATCGCCTCATGTGGTTTTATGTTCAGCATTTTATTATCCTGTGAAAACTTCAATTGTCTAGAAATCCTAAGCCGAAAAGTGACTCATGAATGATCAAAATTTGTTGGCACCTTAGCAACCACTTTACAAGGGAAATATCACAACATGGAATTGTTTCTCCAAAATGGATTTCTAGCAATAGCATTTTTAGGGCATGCTTATAAACATGGGCGTCGCTAGGATTTTTTCTAGAGGGGGGCAAAAAAAATGTTTGCCTAAAAATGCTTGTATTTCTCAACACATTCTCGAATTATCAGTTTTAGAGGGGGGCGGGGACATTCCCCCCCCCCCTCATTAAATTTACACCACTTTGTCTTCGGGCCTCTTTTTCTTTTCTTTTTTTCTTCTTTTTTTTCCCTTCCTTTTGGTTTTTGTTTTGTTTTGGGGCTTTTCCAGGGGGGGGGGGGGAAGGGGCAAGTGCCCCCCTTGCCCCCCCCCCTCGCGACGCCCATGCTTACAGGCGTAAAAACAGTAAAACTTGACTTCTAACAAGTGGAAGAACTGATATCGTATGGTTGCCAAGGGTGCAGTCAAGTACCCACCACACATATAGATAACTTATAAATATCACACATTCTATGGGAGTGAAATGTACATGATCTGGAACTTTCTAAAGGTACCAACGGCATAACTAGGGTTAAGCTTCAAGTGGGGCAGCTGGGGGGTTCACCAATTTGTTTTTTGAAAAAGGGGGGGGGGGCCAAGGAAGGTAACATATACATTTGTTGTGTGCAATTCAAGATTTCAAATGGAGTGGGGGGGGGGGAGAGACACATGCCCCATAGTTACACCTTTGAAAGGTACTGTAATTTTCGGAATATAAGCCGCGCGGCGTATAAGCCGCAGCACGCAAAAATCTGCAAATTAAGATTTGAAGTCGGCGTATAAGCCGCACCGGCGTATAAGCCGCACCGACGGCAGCGGTTTCAATTTTGTAAGGTCACCAAATTCTGGCCAAAATGCTATGAACCAGTTCCATTTACACTACAGAAGCTATAAAAAGGGCCGCAAAAGTGGTATCAAATCATTTACAATCGATACTCTCACAAACAAATGTGGAAATTGATGATGAGAAATAATCACTGGGAATTGCTGCCGGATGCCCCGTCCGGTCCCCGGCCGTAAAAGTTAATACATCGCGGCGCAGGCTGCCGCGCCGGCCTAGGACAACATTTTCCTGCAGCACGTGAGCGAGTTACATGCAACCCACCGTGATTTCCCCCCATTGCGTGTGTTGTCTGACCGGAGCGCTACTTACAAATCTTGCTTTGTGGCAACAGATGCTGATTTGTTTTGTCCTAAAAATGTGCAGGTCCGGTTTTATCTCAAAACTTATCAAATTTTTGTGATTACTAACGAGCAGTATTCAAGTTTCGATCGTAACTTTCTTCGAAAATAGTCAAAACGATGCTGCCATTTTCATGGACGAATCCATTAATTTTGTAAGGGGTGATGTAGTCCCTGTTTTGAGGTTTATATCGTTTCTTGAATTCATTTCAAGTACAAAAATTATATTGCGACGTTGAACAATTGATTATCGAATAAAGAAATGTTTCGGGCACCATAAAAAGTATTAGTCGTCTTTTTTCTTTTTTTTAAACAGTGGAAATGTTGTTTTCAAGATAGTACACCCCTATATTACCTCAAATGGTGTGGTCCGCTGGGGAAAGCATGCTCCATGCAGCTAGCAGCACTAGAATCACGTACGGGCCTGTTGCAAGCGTCGATCGAAGACAGCTTTCACCATACTTTTTACCGCTCGTCACCTTTACTTGGCACGTGGTTTCGGTTCGTTAATGACTTTCTTAATTGATAATTCATTTCAGCAACATATCTCTTCTTATACCAGAACATTAAATAAGCATGTGAATTTCATTTTTATTCTTCAAGGCTCGGCAAATAAGCCGCCCTGTGTATAAGCCGCAGTAAACATTTTCATGGGCAAAATCAACGTATAAGCCGCGGCTTATATTCCTAAAATTACGGTACACAGAAATATGGAATTCTAACATCATATCAGGTTTAACAGTCCCTTACATATTTACAATTAAAACTAGTTACGAACCAAAAGAATATTTGGATGGTATCAACCCCCTTTAATTACATAATGTTGCAGTCCACTCTTTGTTTTATAAATTGAAATACAAAATGGTTTAGTAAGAATGAAGCCTTAACACTAGTCTGAGTATCACCCATTGTATCACCCTCGCTGTCTCTGGTCCAACGTCTGATATAATTTCGCATGCAAATTTATTTGACCCCACACGCAAGCCATGAGTCGACATGTCATCATTTCATTCCGAAATTTGGTTTAAGCTGTTGATTGGTCAATTTCGATGCCATGTTTTTGTAATACAACAACGGACATAGAGATCTAATAAAACCTGACACTGGCTTTCAAAGTTGTTAGCATACAGGAACGCTCACCGTGGGTGAAACTTCAATGCGCAAGAGGGCATTCTCATTACATCTGTTATTGAAAATACTACATGATGATAAATCAAAGTCACAGGAAGTTCGCACATCGCTTAACATATCGATACAGTCCGCTTGACATAGGCTATTTTTGCTAACATAATTTACAACGTAAAAGCACAATAGATGTCCTGTCTAGGTTTTATTAGATGCACATGACAATGGTTACCGAAGACCCGATATATATAAGGCGCCCGCTCAATGGTCAGAATATCGAGGTCAATACGAAGTCTTGTTTTGCATTAATTAATCGCCGCATCTGCTCACATATCATAGACCCTTGCTATGCATGAGGATATTCCATAGACTACCTTAGCACCCATCTCCCTACAATTAAGAACAATGCAGTGCGAGTGTGCCAACAAGTGTTTGCCTCAAGACGCCATTTTTCAACTTAACAGTCTATTTAAAAGTATACTAACTTCTACAAAACGAACTTACCTGTACATGGAAGTACATTGGGGAATCTTTTCTTATTTTTGTTGACAGGTTTCTTGGCTTCCTCACAGTTGACTGCCACTGACATTTCATTTTAAGCATCTACATTTCAAAGTGAACAAATTGACAGACAACACACATTACATTGCTTGTTCTCTCTCTAGCTCGGACCTCAATGACGAATCAAATTATCTTTGGCTGACTTAATCGTTTGCATATTCATTCTTCAGCAAGTGCATGGACAACATACATGTAGCCATTCACCAGTATGGCAGAAATATAGAACCGAGTCTGTGACTCGGACTTGAGTTTGACTTGAGTTGCAAATTCTCAAACTTAACTTCAAGTTACAATGGATGACGACTCAAACTCGGCTCTCATGACTCAACTCATGACTCAGACTAGACATTGGGGACATGTCACTGGTGAGTCACATTTCACTGACTCAACAAAATATTTTTGCAAAACTGTCCGGTAATACATTTAGCTATTGCTGATCGAGTGCAAAATTTGGTTTGTTTTCGGTAACAATTGGTAGAATAGAAGCCCTTGTATTCTGATACATTCTGCCTTGTAGATACAGAAATGGGAAGATCTGATAACCTTACTTGAAATTCTATAGACTACAGAAATTCATGAAATTTTCTTGAGACTTTTAAAGTTGTGAGTTCTCGAAATATCACTGAGCCAAACTTTTACCCCAAAGTCACCTTGAATTCCTCCACAGGGTCTTGCTTGTCTATCTGTTTTTGCAGTGTGGTAATGGTGTTCGGTAGTGACTGACCCAATAAGCACCAACCTTGGCCGGTCTGGTGAGTGTCATGTGTCGCATCTCAGGGTCGCTGACCACGCGGTCTTGGTCCTTCTAGAGGGGATGTTGGTGTCAGAACCCCAGGAGCTAGAATCGTCGTCGTCATGGGCCTGGGACCTGGGGGTGAAGGGAGGGGGAGAATAAAATATCAAATTTCACCGATAAAATACTGTGTTACAATATAGTCACCCATGGTTATTTTAGTTAACAGTTTTGCACATATTTCATGTTGTTCGAATGTTAAACATTCAGCCAACATTATCAGGCTGCTGCTGACAATGCCAAGAACTCATTTTACATTCTCCTGGATCAGAATCTCCTTGTCATTCCTCTGCTGGATAAAATCCTCCTCCTTGGTGACTTCATATAGGGATCTTGTATAGCCTAGGGACCACATACACAGTCTGGAGTGGCATCATCAACAAGCATGCAGATGAAACAACCGATTGCATAAACTCAACCTGCATGCTGATTGAGACCTCACCAAACCCACTACCCTATGTCAGATTTCTGATAAAGTTTCCCTATTTTTTTATGAAAACCTCAACACTTTCAATATTTTCAGCATCCATAGCAAAAATAAAGTGAACAAAATCCATCTAGATTTCAAATTCAGGAAATACAGCTTCTAAGAAAATTTTGCATGCACATGTGTAGCTCACAACTGAAGAAGTCCAGTATTTCAGACCTTGATGGGGGATATATATATATAACTACATCAGATTTCTGTAATTAACTCTTTCAGGAATCTGGATCTTAATTTGGCAGAATCCTATTTTATTTCTATTTTAATATATTTTTATCATATAACATCAAAATAAGTTGGTACAGATGAACTTTTTTATTCCTATTTTTCTTGTGGCCATCCTATTCTATTTCTATTTTTCAAACTACATACTATTTTTCGTCTATTTTATTTCAATTATCCTTTCTTAAATTTATTCAGTTGAATTTTTTGCTCATTTCATGTATGCATAGGACTGCTAAAGATGCTCATTTATCAAATGTAGGCAAATGATTTTGCATTACCGTCATGTGTGCGCATTTCCAACATGAGAGATCATCTGCCATATGGTAGCAGACCAGTAAATAAACTTCCACAGACCCCAATGGTAAATGCTCCCACCTCAGAAATTCGGGAAAAATACTCACAACTCTCCAAGGTGCTCGAGACACACATCAAATTAAAGCTTATTGCATCATCTTTCATTTTCTTTTCAATATTTGGGGGGGTCAACTGATGACTTTTAGGAGAAATTTCCATCTGAAGATGATCATCCCTGAAAATAGTCCTGAAGTCCATCGCCATTTTGAAAAATGATGCCTACACTCCATTGCAAAATAGAGCGCTTTTAGGGTCCAAATTACATCCAAATTACACAGAACTGCAAGCTCCCAGTCCTTTGCACGGCTTCCACCCATATTTTTTACAAATCCTCAATTTCATGGCCCACAGCATGCTCAAATACTGAAGATTTTGAGGGCATGCAAATTGTGATTTGGCCGGCGTAGGCAATTTCGGACCAATTTACTGGTCTGCACCCATATGGATTTCTATGCTCGTATATTTAGTTGTAACCATTGTTTGTGGGCATTATTTTTTATAAACAGCATCCCATGATTTTTTTAATAGCAACCTATTTTACCAGTTTATTTTTTTACTGTTAAATATTCCCCTGGGGGGGGGGGAATACACTGGAAACAAATAGATTTTAAAAATATATATATTTTCAATAGGAAAAAATGTATTTTTTTCTCTATTTGTTTTCGTCCAAAGTGAGCAAATAGATTGCTATAGGAACAATTAATTGACACCAAAATTTGAAGGCTGAAATTTGAAAATCACCAGGGTTGCTTACTCCAAAATAGCATTGGTGACTTCTGATTCTATTTTTGTGGGGGGCACATGGGTACATGCAAACACTGACTGCTATTTATGCACAGTAAACCTGCATTGATGTGTGCATAAATTACCCCTACAGTACACGTACATGTGGACCCCAATAGCGTCTATAAATAGAACTGGAAATGTATGCACTGTGTGCAACATATTTAGGCATTCATGTACATGTACAGTGCATTGCATACACATCAAACGGTGTCAACTGCCTACGTTGTGCGCCATCTTCTAGAAGGATAGTTTCAAATTTTCTTCTAAAAGTAACAAAAAGACTTCAATTCAGGTAAGATACTTGATGTTGTACTGTGGTTGTACCCATCTTACATGGCATTTGTCAAGAATCTTGGAATAATTGCCAGTACCGGTATGTGCAGCATTGGTCTTACAAGAGGGAGTAATGCTCAAATACAATACTCTAGACAAAAATGTCCCTGTTTAGTCTACTAGCTTGAGAGGACTAAACATATCCTTGATCCTACATTTGAACCTCAAATAAAAGTTTAACAGTTGAACAAAGAACTTGACAAGGTGGGGTTTGAACCTATAATCTGCAGAATACTGTATAACACTCAATTGAGCTATTCAGGACCAGCCCTATGTTGGCGGTTCCCCAATTTGAAATTGTCTTTGTTCAAGGGACACTAGACAGAGGCCGTTAGTGTGTTTACGCCATGTAGCCAGGGATCATGCCCAAAGTTTGCACTGTTTTTTTTTTTCATATCTTTTTTTTTTTTTTCCTATACATGCTTTATCATGATTTTCCTCAATGCTATATATAGTTTGGTTGATATAAATGTTAAGAATTGTATTGAATGGAATTAAAAAAGGGGGAGGGAGGTCCATGCACCTCAGTCAGCCTGCGCTCTCTTACGAAACAAAAATAATGGGGGTTTTAAAACCTTTAAAGCAATTAGTTTCTCCTCCAGTGAGTGGGACCGCCCAAAAGCCTCCCTGTACATTGGAGTTCATGTCAATGCTTTGAATTAATAAAATATTACATGTAAGCAAAAAGCATTGACATCAATTTTTTTTGATTACTTTTTTTTGCGGGGGGGGGGGGGCCATCTAATTGCAAGTGCCTCCCTACACATTGGAGTTATGAATCAACTGAATTAGTAACATATTACAATTCGTCACCGTTTTCGAAAGAGCCACATTATGTCAACAATTACAAATTTTTTTTTCAATTTTTTTTCTTCACTACTTTAGTTTAACCGATGTGACATGTTTGTGTAAGCAAAACATCATTAATTTCCAAGTTACATTAATGTTGCAAGGGGCAGAACTTAATAAATGCATTTTTGCATTTTCACGAAGAGCCTATTGCACAGATAGGCATAAAAGTAGGTCAACTCAGATTTGAATTTTCACGAAGAGCCACATATCTTTGTTACATTTTCAGCTGCGCGCGCGTACACACGCACACCCCGTCCATGTAGAATAACACATTGAACAGAAAGGGCCAAAATGTAGGAAACATGACTTTTTGTTTTCACGAAGAGACACATATCTTTACAATTTAATTGTCACTAAATAACTACTGTATTAATTCTACATACTGGGTTCACATAAAAAATTCAGCTCTCATAGAATCATATGATGGTTTTCTTGTTGCACAAATTTGTTGCAACTTTTAAAATAATGAAACTTCTTTTGCGATTATCTCGAAAACCGCTTTTTCTTCAAAATCCACATATGTGGCTCTTCGTGAAAATGGTGACGAATTGATACCCATGAACTGAGGAAACAAAAAATGTTGACAATGTTGGAGATGATTAATGTGATCATTTTATAGATTAAGGTCAACCTTTGACACTTTTATCCATTCTCAGGTTAAAAACAAAACTTGATTCTTCAAGAAGTCAAGATGGCATCTAGTGTTACAGCTCAATCAGTGTTGGAGAAGATTAGTGTGGATCATCTGGAATGCTCCATCTGCACTCACCGTTTCAGGCAGCCCAAACTGCTGGACTGTTTGCATAGTTTTTGCCTGCAATGCCTTCACGACCTCAGTCAGAGCCAAGATCCTAGTGGTACAAAGCTGACATGTCCTCTGTGCAGACGTGAAACCACATCTGGGGTTGCTGATCTCCCTAATAACTTTGCATTCAGTGCCCTGGTGGAGGAAGTTACAATGCAGGAAAAGCTACTGGAAGGTCAAGGGTCAGAGATCAAATGCCAAGCCTGTGATGAGGAGAATCAGGCTATATCACGATGCATGGACTGTGATCATTTCCTCTGTAAAGAATGCCAAAAGGCACATAAACGTATGACTGTCATGAAATCTCATAAAATCTACACACTGGCTCAACTTCGATCAGGAGAGATAGTCTACAAGAGTAAACTAAGAGAAGAAGTTCCCAAATGTGGCAAGCATCCAGATCAGAATCTCAATGTCTACTGCAATACATGTGAGCAAGTCATATGTCTCATGTGTACTGTTCTAGATCATGAAAAACCCAAACACTCTTTTATTGGTTTACCTGAGGCTTTTGAGAAATGTAAGAAAAAAGTAGAAGAACTTGTTGCAAAGGTTGGTAAAAGCAAAACCAAATTGAACAAAGCCATTGATAAGACATGCCAATCTAAAAAGAAACTCAACAAAATGTTTGCAAACATCAAAAAGAGAATCTCAGAAAAAGCCGAGAAAGAGGTTGCCAAGATCCGACAGGAGGAGCAGAAATTGTTAGAAGAGACAGATAGGATTTACCAAGAGAGAATCACACCATTTGAAGCTGCTGAAGCTACCAACAGGAAAGAGGTGACACAGACAGAGCACAAGCTGGATGAGGTCAAACAACTCATGAATCAAGCAAGTTGCTATGAGATTCTTGACCTTCAGCAGAAGCTCTTGCATAACCTCAGTGAATTGACAGGGAAACGGCCAGAGCAAGTTCCTGACAATTTGAGCTTCATGAACTTTGAAGAAGGTGAGAGGTCACTTGGGAGACTCATTCTGGAGGAAGAGCCTAAAGCTGCAGAAAAGCAATCACGATCATGTGTGAAATGGGATCTGAAAAGTGAAATCAAGAACTTTGGATTATCAAATGTATGTATACAAGTTGTTTCAGCACTCACTAACAATAACATGCTTGCATTTGACTGTCTTAATGACGTATTATTCACAATGCCACTGTCGAAACTTCAACAAATCAAAGGTTTCACTGGTGTGAAGTGTATTGCAGTGAGCACAGATGACAAGTACCTCGTTCTAGATGGTCCAGTAGTCAAGGTCTTCAACAAGCAACATCAGCTCCTCCATCAGTTCACACCAGGTAGAGGGTCAGACAGCAAACCAACATGCCTTGCAGTGGATGACAGCAATCTGATAGCAGTGGGATATGAAGGCATGGATAAGATATCTCTACACAACCCAGATGGATCCCTCATCAGGAGACTGCCTGCTCCAATGATCGATGATTATCTGACAATGTACAATTATCACCTTATCTACACAACAGGATTAACAAAAAGGTTGGTATGTGTAGACTACTATGGTGCCAGTGTATTCTCAGTAGACATGACCAGCAACATACAGGAGGATGGGCACCCTACTGGTGTGTGCTGTGACAGTGATAGCAGCATCTATGTTGGTGTGTATGGATATCCAACAGGTGATATTCTGCATTACAGTCCTGATGGCAAGTACATTGGATGTGTGATCAAGGACTGTGGTCCTCCATGTGGCATGACATTCACATTGGATGGTGATCTGGTAGTGGCTGTAGAAAAGTCTGTACAGGTCTATTACCGCGTGTGAGGACAGAATAATTACACCCACGGAATATGGAAAAGTAAAGGAAATTAAATCAGCAACACCCGTTGAAACTAAAATTCTCACGGTATTCAAAATATCCAAAACCTCTTTTCCTAACACAAACAGAACTGAAATTGGGAAATAGGTATTCCCCGCATAATCATTTTCCCCGCATAATTTATTTCTTCAGTTGCTGATAACTGAAGGATTCCATATGCATAATTAGTTGTTTACTGCAGACTTTCTTTGCCAATTACATGTAATAGCTGTAATCATAAGCATAGACTTCCATTGTTAGTTGCCAGTGCCATAAAATTAAAATCAGCACTCATCTTGGAATTCAGGTCAAATCCCATCATGCAATGGTACATAATCCACTTCTAATGGATAATACTTGTAACAAACCATCATCATTGCCTACCGTTTTTCATACCCTAGTTTTCACAAATAAAACCGATGATCTTACTCTAAGGAGTGTGAAATAAGAGATAGAATATTCTCAGTTTTGAGAATCAAACAGTGATAGCCATCTCAAAAATAGAAAGTATGTACATTATGTACAGAGCTTGGTGGTTGTCATATTTATTTGAATTTATTACTGACCTTTTAACTTTAAAAATCATTCAAATCGCAGATTTATTTGAAATAATTTGATAACTGATTATCACTGGTCCATTAATCTTGGATAAAGGCTTTGTAAAAAACAGGTGTCAATTCAAAGATTTTTTTTTACTCTCCCTGTAAAGACAGCCACAGGGAAAGAAAAAACTCAAGCTGCTGTTGATTTGAATGCAATAGAATTGTGTGGCAATATATCTGCACATAGTCGTCCCCATTTTGACAATGTTACAAATCAATGACGAAGCAATTTGAGATTTTTTTTATATTCCAACTGTACATAATTCCAAAATGTTTCAAACACAAAACTGTATCATTCATTAATCATTACAGAAAGAGGTGAATGTGTGACAACTTTTTGTCTTTTCGTTTTGGCGAAATTGACAAATCCCTATCCGTCACTTAGTCTCATTGATTTTATACGTGTACTATATTTAAATGTATTTAGCCTGTATAATTTGCATTTTGATAACGTGAAGAATCTGCATTATAAATTGTATAACTTTTATACATGCACACACAACGAATCTGTGTACAAACACAATGTTACGTACCTGTGACATTTCCGTAACATTTCCATTTTGATGAAGTGATGAATATCTGTTATGTTTCCTAATTAAACAAGCTTTTATGAAAATGGAGACAATTTTGAGCTATTCAACTAATGGGCTATCGCATCAGTTATATATTTTTCAGGTTTACAGAGAAATCGTTCATTTCAAACTTGATTTTCTCAAAACTTGGTTTTGCAGCTGTGAGCAAAGATTAGAGACTTTGTCAAAACGATGACAATATAAACATGGGTTAAAGGTAAAAAATAGAAGACATTTTTGTGTTAACTTGAAACCCATTCTGTAAATAAGCATTCATGTAACTTTACATTTTGAACTTGAGAACTTCTTTAGATGTAACAATATGAAGCAGGGGCGTCAATCGCTTCTCAATAGTGGGGGGGGGGGGACATACCTCGATCAGAATTAATGCGAGCACGAAACGTTATTCCCTTACGGTGCGGGGGTTTGGGGCTGCTGGGCCTGACAAAATTTGATTCTAGTTGCTCTGTGGTGCAATCTGAGGCATTTTCTGACCACTTTAACCAATATTTTCAGGGCAAAAAATAATAATCAAAATATCATTTTCGAGGTTGAAGTAATTGAATAAGCTATTATATTCTGAGCTAAAGGCGTGGGGTTCGGGGCCCGCTTAAGGACCCCGAAAATTTTGGATTCTAAATGCTCTGTGGTGCAATTTGAGGCAATTTCTGAACACTTTAATCAATTTTTTTTTTAGCAAAAGATACATTGTAGTACATTATAGGGCCCTGTAAATGAGACACACGGGTTCAAAAATCTGGGGGGGGGGGCAACATTTGATATTGTGTCTCCCATTCTTCAAAAAGTGTGTGTGGGGGGAGGACATGTCCCCCTGGTCCCCCCCCCCCCCCCAAAGATTGACGCCCGTGGTTAAAAGTACATATATATTCAATTTGGGTAAATGATTGTAAACTTAATTTTCCCACATACGTCGTGTACACAGACCAAATAACCATTCGTACATATGAATAATTAATTAGCCGTAATTCCAAAACCCTCTGACCTATAGTCATGAAAATGATGTTCATGAAGAGTTGCTCTATGCATGTACCAAGTTTCACAATTTTTCGTCACTTTATGGCCGAGATCTTATGGGGGGAGGGATCCCCCCCCCCCCCAGCTGAGAGATGGTCAAAATAACCCGGCCCTTTTAGGGTTAATGAACAGTTGAATTGGTAAGAATAAGGATGTAGCCCTTTTTCATGATACAAATGCATTAGTTATCAAAAAATGATAAAAACTGGTCTACTACAATTGTAAAAATATGTAAAATTTGAAATATTCTTTCCTGTTGAATCTGATAGAGTGTACAACAAATGGATAATAATCGGCCAATTAGAAAAATGGGTTCTTTTTTAAATCATCCATAATAGAGAGGTTTTGCAATCTATACGTACACTTAAGTATGCCAAACCTACCTATTGAGCTCAATTTAGACGCAAAAAAACCTTCAGAAGGATTATCTATACAGTTTTTCATTTTCTTTGCAAGGTTGACACCAAAAACCAATGCTCCTTTTTGGGAGAATCTGTTACTTTTTAAAAGCATTTTACAAAAAACTTAGGTCAAGTCATAACAAATATCCCATATCTCATATCATATCTGCATTGAAAATATTGGTGAACAGTACAAACACTATTTATATGGTCTGCAAATAATCATGAAAATTCCTTTGGAAATGTGAAATTGAATATTGCATATGGAACAGGAATAAATAACTTTTATCTAGTGAGTGTCATGCATATATGTGACCTGTTCTGTCAAAAGCAGACGCTTCGGGGCAGAGGTTGAAATGAGATAGGGCCAATAATGCTGTGGGGGTGATTTTTATCGATTTTCACATTTTTGCATATTTGTAATCCTGAACATGTCTAAAATATATTATAAAAGTTTGAAACCCTAATTTGAACTCTACATATACTATTTTTGAAGAAAAATACTATTTAACTGAAGGTATCAGTTAAAGAAACAGCTGTTTTGTGACGTTCGTGGCCATTTTCTCCGTTTTCTACTTTTCGACACAATGAAGTTCAACATAGCATAACTCTGCCCATGAATGACCAGTTTCAAAAATTAAACCACCTATTACGAGGAAAAAGAACATATGTTTACAATATGTAAAAATATCATTGTCGACCTTATGCCCAGAAAAGTCTGATTTTGACAGAACAGGTCACATATTTGCATATATTCCCCTTGTTACAGAAATTCCATACAAATGAACAAACTTGTACATGTAGACCTACAGTTCAACATATTACATATGTGTTAAATTCACTTTCCGCTTCAGTGTAACACAGTGACTGGAACAGGCCCATGGAAAATCTATTGTTACCAGAAACTGGGCCTTCGAAGGTGTTCACAAAATAACAATACCTGTTGACTAGGCAATGCAAGTTCAACTGTGTGACCTGTGATCCATTGCAGTCTGGTGTATTTATAGAATTGGGAATTTACAGGCAGTGAGCAATGCCACACCCTACAGACGTTCAAGTCAATCCAGAGAGTGAGAATCCACCAAATAGTTCAGCAGTTTTTTTTAATCAAACAGCCAAATTGATTACAGAAATATCTTCTGACATCATTCAGGTATGTTTAGTTGAGAATAAGCTTGACAAATGCAACCACAATTGACATAGGAATCAGTGCAGACATTTGACTACCAATTTGTACTTCAGTTTCTTTCTCCAATGCACCATGAGCAGTGTGTTAAACCAGTCCGAAGAAGTTAACGAAAGCACGAAATGCAGCAAGCTGAATATATGCAAACCTACTAACTAGGGTATCAGCGGATTAGTCCTATTTTTCAGTTTATAAATATGTTAACAACTTTTTGGATTACAGATGCACTGATCTTTTCCTATTTTTAATTTCTCTGCCAAAAGAACAAAGGAATCAATGTTTGGCCAATTTTTAATTTTGTATTTCCACCAAACGCGATATAATAGCATTGATGAAAAAAAATAACAGCATGAAATTTACCATTTACAATATCACCAAACAGCCTGAAATTAGCATCGGTTTCTGTATTAACAGTTTACTCCGGCCACACATTATCCGCATTTTGCTAGAAATACAGCAGGCATATGGGCAACTTCTGTGGCTAGCAATACGGCATAAAACTGTGCATGGTGCAGTGGATATTGTGAGTTTATCCTGCTCGCAGCCCGTTCAAGATCAGACAACTTTTGTACATGTTTCTCTTCATATTTCTTAGTTCAAAAATAAACATTTTCTTTTTGAATTCTGTGCCCCAGAGGATTTTTTTTTTGGAGAAGAAACACGAGTTGCAATTTTACTATCAAGTTTGATTCTGCCGGTTTGCGCAGGTGCAGTTTTGTAACTTATCAATGATTATTACCACCATATCATCATTTGAAGTTTGAATACTCCAAAACCTTTTTTTATTAATGTGCTTCATTTTCAGGTTAAAGGTCTATCTGCCCCTTTCACATTTAACCAAACATTGCAGATGGCATCTAATGTTACAGCTCAATCAGTGTTGGAGAAGATTAGTGTGGATCATCTGGAATGCTCCATCTGCACCAACCGTTTCAGGCAGCCCAAACTGCTGGACTGTTTGCACACTTTTTGCCTGCAATGCCTCCAAGAGCTTAGACAGAGCCAAGATCCTAGTGGTACAAAGCTGACATGTCCTCTGTGCAGACGTGAAACCATGTTGAAAGGGTCTGGGGTTGCTGATCTCCCTAATAACTTTGCATTCAGTGCCCTGGTGGAGGAAGTTACAATGCAGGAAAAGCTACTGGAAGGTCAAGGCTCAGACATCAAATGTCAAAACTGTGATGAGGATAATCTGGCCTTTTCGAGATGCATGGACTGTGATAATTTTCTGTGTCAAGAATGTCAAAAGGCACATGGACGTATGGCTGTCATGAAATCTCACAAAATCTACACACTGGCTCAACTTCGATCAGGAGAGATTGTCTACAAGAGTAAACTAAGAGATGAAGTTCCCAAATGTTGCAAACATCCAGATCAGAATCTCAATGTCTACTGCAACTCATGTGAGCAAGTCATATGCACAACTTGCTCTGTACTTGATCATGCCAAACACTCACTCACTGGATTACCCAAGGCATTGGAGAAATGCAAGAAAAAGGTTGCAGAAATGGTCCAAAAAAGTGAGAGCAGAAAAACAGAATTGAGCACCACCATAGATGCGATGTGCAAATCTCGCAAGGAGCTGGAAACCATGTTTGCCAAAACTCAAAAGAAAATCTCCAAAAAGGCTCAACAGGAGATTACAAAGCTCCAACAGGAGGTTGCAAAGATCAAAAAGGAGATTACAAAGATCCAAAAGGAAGAAAAGAAACTGTTAAAAGAGACAGACATGATTTATAAAGACAAACTCAAAGCTTTTGAAGCTGTTCAAGCAACCAACAGGAAAGAGGTGACACAGACAGAGCACAAGCTGGAGGAGGTCAAACAACTCATGAATCAAGCAAGTTGCTATGAGATTCTTGAACTTCAACAGAAGCTCTTGCATAACCTCAGCGAATTGACAGGGAAACAGCCAGAGCAAGTTCCTGACAAGTTGACCTTCATGGACTTTGAAGAAGGTGAGAGGTCACTTGGGAGACTCATTCTGGAGGAAGAGCCAAAGGCTGCAGCAAAGCAATCACCAAGGCCCGGAAGATCATGTGTGCAGGAGAAATGGGAACTGAAGACTGATGTCGAGAACGTCGGATGGAATACAGGCTTTGAATTTGGGAATTTGTAGGGCAAGGCCACTTTGGCCTTGAATAGAGCAAAATTATAGAGGGCACCAAGGCCAGTTGGGAGGGCACCAAGGCCAAACTAATATCTGCAAAAGGGGCACAGAGGCCGGCTAAAAAATAAATGCGAATTTATATCGGCGATCATGTAGTTTATGGCCCCTCTTTAGTTTCGATCAAATTTGAGTCAAAGGTGTTTTTATCATTCAAAAAATTACCTTTTCAATCTAAAGCAGACTTCTCTCAGCTTATATGGCACCTGTTTTGTAATTTTGAACACTTTTTGGTGATAGAAATTACGTTTTTTGTAAGCGGTTTTGGTTGGTGACGGGCGATCGCCATCTCTATTTTCGTGTTGCGTTTTTTCGTTGTCGTTTTCCCTCCAAATTTCCCTCAAAAATTTGAAACCCTTCCCTCTATCTATAACCTACCTGCATGTTCTTAATGTGGCTTAAAAGTTGATTTTGTTCTCTTAGGGAATCGGGCCCATAATTAATGTATACATGATCGCCATTTACAATGTCCGCTTTTGACAATCGGAATTTGGAACGCCATGTGCACGCGTGTTTTTATTACCTTGCCCCGAGCTCGTTTACCTCGTACACGAACATCGATGTGTTCTGTATGTACCGCGCATGCAAGCACTGAGAAAAAGAAAGTCTGTTGACTGCACGTAAGATCTGCCGTACTTACTCCTGCTGGTATGTGTGTGTACGAATACAGACATATATTTTTGCAGCGGGGGTGTCGCTACTTGAAGTATCGGCACATACAGGAACTGGAGAACTTTGTCAGTGTACGTGTGTGTACATCATACATACAGTGGGGAATCGCCGGCGTTTGGCCGGCCGGCCACGGCCGTACTGCGCGCGTGTGATTGATTCAGCGAGATAATAAGACAACTGATCGGCCGGCATGGCATCGAAATACATTGTCAATGTGTGGAAAAACAACTGGAATCAAGGATTGAAGTGGTTTTAATAGGCTGATAGATGTTTTTTCAAAAAGGGCACGACGGCCAAGGTAATTATGGGGCAAGGCAAAACTGGCCGTGAAGACAGGGATTTTTCAATTTTTCAATTCTTTGGAAAATTGTGGAGTTTAAATTAATGCAACAATTTTTGGAATGAAAAAGATTTTGCACCTCCCTGAACACGAGATGCAACTGGAGGTAATATGTGATTTTCAACTAAAGCGATAGTTTAAAAGTAAATCATATGCAATCCCTTGGTTGTCTCTTTCACAGTGCTTTCTGAGTGCCTCATCAAATTAATATTAGTTTCATTACATTTACAACCAAGTTGAAAATGAAAACCTTGTGCATTCTACTTCAATGATACAAGGATGTTTGTACATGTGGTTAGTATGATGGATGTATATTTTTAAACTGAAATCTTGTTTGTTTGCCTTTTTATTGTGATTTTTTTTTTTAAATACTACAATAGAAAATGCAATGGAACATTCTATGAATTTGGGGTTCAGTTTTTCCTGTCCCTATACGTCAGGCATCTACGATTTTGTAATAGAAGATGCACTCCTTTATGTGTGTACTCTTCCTCCAAGAATGCTTCTGTGAATCAAATGACCTACCCAAGAAATATTAATTAGTTTAAAGTCATTTTTGATGCCACTTGAATGACAATGATACATTTCAGAGGTTACAGGGACAGGAAAAATGTCCGACTTTGGACCCTAAATGTTTAGAATGACCTACTTCTGAGAGGTTCTGTATCATTACAATAATAGTTTAGTTTATTCCATAACTGATAGAGGCTTTTACTTCTTTGAATGAGTATTGGTTTGCTAAATGCTGATAGACAAAGAAGCCTAAATGAAGCAATAAGCATTTGCTTTATTTACAGAATATCTCTCCAAGACAACGCAGCTTCCATGACAACAATGGCATTTCAGCAAAGATCCAAAGTCTGTTATTTTACCAATCAGCATCTCACATACGTTTTAGCTTCATTTTCCACTGGGAATGTATGACTGCCAGTGTTATTTGCATACATAATGAGGGCTGCCTATTTTACACCGATGATGCGACTCAAAAAGATATCTTTGTATTTTATCATTTATACATGTAGACCACTTAATTTGGAAGCCGTTGTTATTGTATCACTAGTTAGTTCATTCACTGTATATTTTGTCGAAGACATTTTTAAAAACATTTTCTGAGATCATAGCAACAATGATTTCATGAAACAACTGTCTTTTCTCAGTTGTTGTTTGTTTACATTTAGGACCATTTTGTTTTCGACAAACACATAATATCAGTGGTTACCCCAACACTTATACTTGTACATAATGGTAGAGGGGATTATCAAGTAATCAGATCTGTGAACACATTTTCTCTTTGATTTTTTATCTCCTGATTGACCGCATTTGAATATTGTCAACATGCTCTCAAAATATATTGAGTATGTAACTATGAGCTTAGAAAATTAGTCAGGCTTGTTGAGGTCTAGTACCACGTATTGCGAGCCCAAAAAAAAAAACCCAAAAAACAATCACTACATCAACACTGTTTAGTCAGCTTTAAAAATTCTTCTTTTTTATCAAAAAAAAAAAGTAGTACAAAGAAATCT
This sequence comes from Patiria pectinifera, assembly GCA_029964075.1. NCBI lineage: Eukaryota > Metazoa > Echinodermata > Asteroidea > Valvatida > Asterinidae > Patiria > Patiria pectinifera. The sequence continues at coordinate 4,009,147 of CM057147.1, read as the reverse complement.
TTTGTATGTTCAAGATCGCCTCATGGGGTTTTATGTTCAGTATTTTATTGTCCTGTGCAAACTTCAAATGTCTAGAAATCATAAGCAAAAAAGTGACACATGAATGATCAAAATTTGTTGGCACCTTAGCAACCACTTTACAAGGGTAAAATCACAACATGGAATTGTTTTTCCAAAATGAATTTCTAGCAATAGCATTTTTAGGGCATGCTTCATACAAAACAATATTTAAAGTAAATATTTCTTTAAATTACGGGCGTAAAAACAATTAAACTTGACATCTAACAAGTGGAAAAACTGATATCGTATGGCTGCCGAGGGTGCAGTCTAGTACCCACCACACCTATAGATAACTTATAAATATCGCACATTCTATGGGAGTGAAATGTACGTGATCTGGAACTTTCTTAAGGTACCAGTGGTGTAACTAGGGTTAAGTTCTAGGGGGCACCTGGGGTTCACAATTTTTTTTGAAAGAGGGGGGCCCAGGAAGGTAACATATACATTTGGGGGAGAGACACGTCTCCCATAGTTACACCAATGAAAGGTCCACAGAAATAAGAATTCTAACATCACATCAGGTTTAACAGTCCCTAGCATAGTTACAATTAACACTAGTTATGCACCAATAAAAGGTTTGAATGGTATCAACCCTGTTTTATTGCCTAATATTGCAGTCCACTTTTTTTCGAATAAATTAAAATACAAAATGGTTTAGTAGGAATGAAGCCTTAGCACTAGTCTGAGTATCACCCGTTTTATCACCCTCTCTGTCTCTGGTCCAACGTCTGATATATCTACGCATGCAAATGTATGCGACCCCGTGCGCCAGCCAATTGGAGTTGACATGACGTCACTTCATTCCAAAATCAGGACTAAGCTGTTGATTGGTCAATTTTGATGCCATTTTTTGTAATACAACAACGGACACAGAGATCCAATAAAACCCGACATTGGCTTTCAAAACTGTTAGTATACGCGAATGCTCATTGTGGGCGAGACGTGGGCGAGACGTGAACGTGCCAGAGGGCATTCTCATTACGCGCGTTATTTAAAATATGATGTGATGATGATTCAAGGTCACGCTCGCGCATCACGTAACATATCATTACAGGCCGTGTGACACAGCCTATTTTTGCTGACACAATTCACAATGTAAAAGCATAATGGATGTTGTCTCTAGGTTTTATTAGATGTACATGACAAAAGGTTAACGAAGACCTGACATAGAAGGCGCCCACTGAACCGTCTCGAGGTCAAGACACAGTCTTGTTTTGCACAATAATCGCCGAATCTGCTCGCATATCATGGACTCTTGCTGCATACGGGGATATTCCATAGACTACCTTAGCACCCATCCCGCCTACAATTAAGAACAATGCAGTGTGAGTGTGCTCACAAGGGTTTCCCTTAAGACGCTTTTTTAAACTTAACAGTCTATTTGAAAGTATACTAACTTCTACAAAATGAACTTACCTGTACATGGAAGTACATTGGGGAATCTGTTCTTGTTTTTGCAGACAGGTTTCTTGGCTTCCTCACAGTTGACTGCCACTGACATTTCATATAGCACCTACATTTCAAAGTGAACAAATTGACAGACAACACACATTACATTGCTTGTTCTCTCTCTAGCTCGAACCTCAATGACGAATCTTTGGCTGACTTAATCATTTGCATATTCATTCTTCAGCAAGTGCATGGACAACATAGCCATACACCAGTACGGCAGAAATATAGAACCGAGTTTGTGACACGGACTTGAGTTTGACTTGAGTTGCAAATTCTCAGACTTCACTTCAAGTTACAATGGCTGATGACTCAAACTCGGCTCTCATGACTCAACTCATGACTCAGACTAGACATCGGGGACATGTCACTGGTGAGTCACATTTCACTGACTCAACAAAACATGTTTGGCAAAACTGTCTGGTAATAAATTAAGCAATTGCTGATGGAGTGCAAAATTTGGTTTGTTGTTGGTAACAATTGGTTGAAATAAATCCCTTGTATTCTGATACATTCTGCTTTGCAGATACAAAAATGGGAAGATCTGATAACCTCACTTGAAGTTCTATAGACTACAGACATTCATGAAATTTTTTGAGGCTTTTAAAGTTGTGAGTTCTTGAAATATCACTGAGCCAAACTTTTATCCCAAAGTCAGCTTGAATTCCTCCACAGGGTCTTGCTTGTCTATCTGTTTTTGCAGTGTAGTAATGGTGTTCGGTAGTGACTGACCCAATAAGCACCAACCTTAGCCGGTCTGGTGAGCGTCATGTGTCACATCTCGGCATCGCTGACCACGCGGTCTTGGTCCTTCTAGAGGGGATGTTGGTGTCAGTACCTCGGGAGCTAGAATCGTCTCACCATGAGCCTAGGACCTGGGGAAGAAGGAAGGGGGAGAATACAACATCAAATTTCACTGATAAAATACTGTAAATATAGTCACCCATGGTTATTTTTATAAACAGTTTTGCACATATTTCATGCTGTTCGAATGTTTAAACATTCAACCAACATTATCGGGCCGATGCTGACAATGCCAAGGACTCATTTTACATTCTCCTGGATCAGAATCTCCTTGTCATACCTCTGTTGGATAAAATCATCCTCCTTGGTGACTTTATATAGGGATCTTGTATAGGGACCACATACACAGTCTGGAGTGGCATCATCAACAAGAATGTACATTGAATGTGTGATGGCATCACATTCACATCAGATGGTGATCTAGTAGTGGCTGCAGGACAGTCTGTACGGATCTATTGCTGAGTGCAAGGACAGCATATTTACACCAAGGGAATATGGTATAGAAAAGGAATTTTGCCTAGATGTCTGCTAAATGAACAGAACACAGGCTTTTCTGCACTTAAAAAAAAATGTGTGATATTTAAATAATTTTCTGTACTGATGAAAGATGTCATACGCCAGACAACTTTCTCAGAATTCTAACATGTGCCAAAAAAGAAGTCTTTAAAGTATATATTGATTTCTTTAAGCAGAAAAGCAAAAATCAGCAACAAAGCAATCAGTGATACTCATGCATGCTTGGTTCAAACTAAAATTCTCAGGCGGTGATCGAAAAAAATCCAAAACCTCCTTTCATATTACAGACAGAACTGGGACATTGGGAAATATAGTTATCCCCTGCACATCATGCGCGCAGCTCACATAAAAATGTATTTCTTTAGTTGCTGGTAACTGAAGGGTTCTGTGGTAATTACTTGGTTTCTAGTTAGAATTTCTTTGCCAGTACTGTAATACTACAGCACAGACTGTAAACGTAAGCACAGACTTCAGTGACTAGTTGCCAGTGACATCAATTTGTGGGTCGTGATCTTGGAAGACAGGTCAAATCCTAATGTACAATTGCACATAATCCAGTGTTGTAGGACTGGAGTCCAGGAGTCAGACTCAAGTCATATTTTTCATGACTCCGACTGAAATCATTATTATTATTATTATTTATTTGGCCAACAAATGAACAAAAGTACAATGACAAAGCAAATATAAATCAGAAAGTAAACAAAAAATAGATATTGAAAAGTAAGATCAGACGAGACTAAAGACTGATGCGAGTAGGAATGGGTTGGAGGGGGGGGGGGGGGGGGGGAGGGAAGGGAGGGGGGACAGTTTGACAGGGGTGAGGAGATAGAGGGACGGAAAACAAGAACAATATAATATTTCAAACCGGCCAGGGTAAACAAAAGTGTACTTAAACACTGTAGCCCTAAGGCCTGCCTACCCAGTCACAATCGAGTCACAATGGAAAATGACTCGCACTCGACCATGACTCCTCGAACTTGAGCTTTATAGTGATGTGTGACTCAAGTCACACATTTTCGTCAAAAGAAAAAAAACATAATGTAGGGATTGGAAATTGAGGAATAGCTGATAAAACATGGAGGGAAGGGATGGAGGAGGGTTTTTTAAAGGACGGAAATTAAAAGGAAAACACATATTGGGTCTAAACAACATGTACACACACAAGGTAAACTGTATACGCTGGGATTTACTTCAAAGACAGAATGGATGATTGAAAAATATTTTTAAAAATGTGATTAGTTTTGTGAACAACTAAGAACAAGTGACTCGTGACTCGGACTCGGGGCTTGTGACTCGAGACTCAGACTCGACTTGTGACTCGGGACTCGGAATCAACGTTGGTGACTCGACCACAACACTGACATAATCTACTTATAACCAGTGATGCCTGACACTGTCTTGCTATTCATGGCAGGCAGTGGATAGTTAATAATATCTACTCTTTTGGATATTCTTTGCCGACTGTTCTGAAAAATACGTGTTTTTAGTTTGATATGCTGAAGCACATAATTTCTATGAATTTCAAAGTGGAGTCACAAAATGCTTTTTTGCCACAAACTCTGGACAATTCCTCACACTAGGAAAATGAACATGCTGTAACTCCACAAATATCATACAATCAACCTGCCAGCATGTGGCCAGTGAGTTTTGGAGCGACTGCAGTATATTTGTACCCCAAGACCTATGCCCAGTAGTTCTTGACATACTCACGTTCATATCGCTAACAAGTGTAAGGGTTGAATCGATCCCGATGGTGCAATAAAATGATGAAAACAGTCCCCTTTCCGTACCGAAGCTACAGTTTGAGTTTTAACAAACCAAGCATTGTTAGCGTGACGTCAGAATAGTCAGAGTCTTTTGGTCTGGGAACCACAGATGTCTTTATAGTGCATATCGCGGGAGGCGTCAGACTGGCCAATCACAAGAACACGTGATAAACGCTGCTAATAATTTGGAATCGCACTTATGATCCGGACATAGGGAGTGCCCGGAGCGTCAGTGCGATACTAAATTATCCGCAGCATTTATCACATTGCCTCGTGATTGGCCCGTCTGTCACCACCCGCGATATGAACTACAAAAACGGTGTCTGTGGTCGGTTTCCAGACCAAAAGGCTCTGACGTCACGCCAACAACGCTTTGCGCGCGTGCACGTTAAAACATTTAAATATTGTAATGGCAATAAACTCCCTGGGAAAAGTTTCTTTCTGGCATGCTGTCATTTTCAGAAAACAGTAAAACAAGGCAATTTTCTATGAGACATCAAGTGAGTTGTAAGGTTTGTTCATGTAATTTGAAGAATCTTTGAATGGGTGCGTGCAAGCACTGACATGACGCACAAGTACGCGCCATCGCTAACTATTATTTATTGGTTCATTCCATGGCATCGCGTAGCTGCAATCGGCTGAATGAGAACATGTCCCAGATGCTGATTTTGGGCATAATTCAAAACGTGACTCTGCAACTTTGTTAAACATCTGCAGATTTTGAGCACTTTTGTAGCATGAAGCAAAAAAAATGATTCAAAGACAGGACCTCTCTTACCCTTATGACTCTACGCCACGCCCTTTTTGAACAACCATATACCGATTTCGAATAGACTGACACCACATTATTGCTGAACATACCTGTTCATCAGTCTGTGATGTGTAGAGGTGGGCGTGGCTCTCCCCAATCTCAGCATTCATCTCAGCAATGGACCAATCAGCCTATGGAAGGAACAAAATATGAATGAGTATTCAAATTTAGTGATGCATGAACAGAGCTGGGATGCAATAGGAGAGTAAGCTTTAGAAATGTGAGGTTTGGAAATTTTGTAACAAAGCACTGCTGATGCTGAATCACTGAAAGAAATAAGTTTTGTTATGATGAATATAATTTAAATGATATCTGCAAGCGTAGTGCTGGTGAATGCTATTTATATGAATGTAAAACACAAACTACACACTGGCTAAAAAGTATTGGTAAATGTAAAAAAGTAAGGGGAAACAAAACCCACAACAAATAAGAACTACATTCCAAAACTAATTACTGTCGGTTAATTTTTACCTCTTTTTGTTTGTTTATTTTTGTCTATTCAACAAACTTCAGTATCCATTTTCCGGGGCCCTTAAGCGGGCTCTAGACCCCATGCTGTTAGGGCTTTGTGCTCCCATTAACACTGTTCAAGATATGCCCCTCCCCCCACTTTTGAGAAGCGATTGACGCCCTTGTGAGTATCCTGACTGGAAACATATCAAAGGATATTAAAACAGGTGTCATCTGCAATAAGAGTCAGCTAACTGCACCAGGTAATTGACCTGTGGCTTCTTTATGTTTACCTTTCTGATATACCTGTCTGTCATATTGCTAATATTACCAGACCTTTGGATCCATTTGATATAAAATACTTCATTTGATAATACTATGAGCACGTACAAAAGCACTACCGTATGTAAGCGGAATCTGGGTACTGCAAATATTACCAGCCCAGGACCTTTGGATCCATTTGATATAATACACAGTCGACATGCTGTATTTGATTTTACTTTGAGCACGTACCAAGCGCTACAGAAGTGGAATGCAAAGACTGCAAATGACTGTACTCAAAATCATGTGACATGGTCCATGTTGATACAAGGGGCGTACACATAGAACGCCATCTTTGTTCATTTCAACCATTGCCGTAAGTTACATCAGAATGGGAAGATAGCAGTGGCTCATTTCATGTGTACCTGAAGGTAAGATTTTTATTTAGTGGGTCTACCTGTAAGTCTATACATCTGATATAAATCACCAGCATCACGTTATCTCATATGAAGTACATGTATGTAAACTCCAATTGCCAATTACAAGTGTATATGAATTTACTGAAAATTCATGTGGATCTGTCAAACCTGTTAGAATGCAGACATGTGGAATACGAATTTCCTTATACTCATGGCAGAAAGAAGTGACATGCATTGTTTGTACTTACCTGTAGTCTTACAAACAAGTATTAGACCTTTAAGAAGATTCGTCACAGACGTAGCTTAGTGAATCACAAAATAATAATAAAACAACAAAAAATAAAACCGATGTGAAGGTAAATTTTTTTTTATGAAAATTCTTAAAGGAAAGTAGACTTTGAGTCTACAATTTGAAATATGAGCCAGTTAAAGTACTTGAAATATTTTTTTTCAGTGCAGACAATATTTGGTTGCAGAATCTTGCTCACCTCGACTCAAACCACCCAGCTGACCCAGGCAAGCTCAGAGGTGGAGTGATAAGACGTCTGCACTAAACAGCAGGTACTGGGTTCGAGCCCCACGAGTATTGAACAGTAAGACTGACCAGATTTCGTATACAAGTGCCCTTTTACATCATCGTTTCCCCCCCCCCCCACACATTCGTAAAGAGTGCCCTTTGTTTTTAAACAAGGCCCTTTTTTTAATCAGTGCCTTTTTGGTTACCAGCGGCCATTTACGAGTGCCCTTTTAAAAAAATTCCGCGTGACCGTCATGTTTGTCATTGAAAACTTTATTACTGAGACCAACTTTTGTTTGACTTGTTATGAACTTTATTACAACTTACTTGAGACGTAGAAAATATCCTGTAACAGCTGAAAATAATTCTTTAATATTGCATTTTTCAGGACAAAATGTGCTCTTATATAAACAAGGCAACCCTATTACACATTTGCTGTAACTAATTGTTATTTTTTTTTGGAAAAAAAAATAACATCAGGTTTGAATCAAGCATATAGTATGTGAATAAACCTTCAATTTTATGAACATTCTACTAAACACAAAGTTTTCAACTATAGGCTACGTCTAACTTATTTCAGCCAAATTATCATTTGAAGTTGAAATACGTGTTATTCCAAAACCTTTTACTTAATGTGCTTCATTTTCAGGTTAAAGGTCCATCCTATCGCACAGAGCCCAACAGTAAAGATGGCATCTAATGTTACAGCCCAATCAGTGTTGGAGAAGATTAGTGTGGATCATCTGGAATGCTCCATCTGCACCAACCGTTTCAGGCAGCCCAAACTGCTGGATTGTTTGCATAGTTTTTGCCTGCAATGCCTCCAAGAGCTCAGACAGAGCCAAGATCCTAGTGGTGCAAAGCTGACATGTCCTCTGTGCAGATGTGAAACCATGTTGAAAGGGTCTGGGGTTGCTGATCTCCCTAATAACTCTGCATTCAGTGCCCTGGTGGAGGAAGTTACAATGCAGGAAAAGCTACTGGAAGGTCAAGGGTCAGAGATCAAATGTCAAAACTGTGATGAGGAGAATCAGGCTGTGTCAAGATGCATGGACTGTGATCATTTCCTGTGTCAAAAATGTCAAAAGGCACATAGGCGAATGACTGTCATGAAATCTCATAAAATCTACACACTGGCTCAACTTTGTTCAGGAGAGATTGTCTACAAGAGTAAACTAAGAGAAGAAGTTCCCAAATGTGGCAAGCATCCAGATCAGAATCTCAATGTCTACTGCAATACATGTGAGCAAGTCATATGTCTCATGTGTACTGTTCTAGATCATGAAAAACCAAAACACTCTTGTATTGGCTTACCTGAGGCCTTTAAGAAATGTAAGAAAAAGGTAGAAAAACTTGTTGCAAAAGTTGGTAAAAGCAAAACAGAACTGAACACCACCATAGAGAAGACTTGCGTATCTCGCAAGAAACTCAACATCACATTTGCAAAGACCAAAAAGAAAATCTCAGAAAAAGCTGACCAACAGGTTGCCAAGATCCGACAGGAGGAGCAGAAACTGTTAACGGAGACTGACAGGATTTACCAAGAAAGAGTCACAACATTTGAAGCTGCTCAAGCCAATAACAGCAAAGAGGTGACACAGACAGAGCACAAGTTGGAGGAGGTGAAACAACTCATGAATCAATCAAGTTGCTATGAGATTCTTGAACTTCAGCAGAAGCTCTTGCATAACCTCAGTGAATTGACAGGGAAACAGCCAGAGAAAGTTCCTGACAAGTTGACCTTCATGGATTTTGAAGAAAGTGAGAGGTCACTTGGGAGACTCATTCTGGAAGAAGAGCCAAAGGCTGCAGCAAAGCAATCACCAAGACCTGCAAGATCATGTGTGAAGGCGAAATGGGAACTGAAGACTGAATTCAAAAACTTTGAATTAGGAAATACACAGATACCGTTACGACATGTGTCAGCACTCTCTGACAATAACATAGTATTAACCAATTGGAATAATACACTATTCACAGTATCACTGACCAATAGTCAACAAACACCATCTCCTATCCCACAAAGGCTACAAATCAATGGCCTCAAAAATAATGTAAGGTGTATTGCAGTGAGCAAGGATGACAAGCTCCTTGCTCTAAATGGTCCAGTAGTCAAGGTCTTCAACAGGCAACATCAGCTCCTCCATCAGTTCACACCAGGTTGGGGGTCAGACAACAGACCAACATGCCTTGCAGTGGATGACAGCAATCTGATAGCAGTGGGTTATGAAGTCAAGAAGGAGATATCTCTACACAACCCAGATGGATCCCTCATCAGGAGACTGCCTGCTCCAAAGATTGGATATTATCTGACAATGTACAATCACCGCCTTATCTACACAACAGGACTGAACAAAAGGTTGGTATGTGTAGACGACTATGGTGCCAGTGTATTCGCAGTAGACATGACCAGCAACATGCAGGGGGGTTGTTTCCCTACTGGTGTGAGCTGTGACAGTGATGGCAGCATCTATGTTGCTATGAGCAGACATCCAACAAGTGACATTCTGCATTACAGTCCTGATGGCAAGTACATTGGTTGTGTGATCAAGGACTGTGGTTATTCACCGGGCATGACATTCACAGCAGGTGGTGATCTGGTAGTGGCTACAGGACAGTCTGTAAAGGTCTATCACCGAGTGTAAGGACAGAATTAATTAAACTGGGGCTATCCAGCGTATCCAACAAACACTTCCATCAGACATCGCACATTGTTCTGAAAAAGAACATTAAAGTTCATTCCCTCAAACAACATTCGATAATACTGTATACATGTATTTGGTTTATTTCTAAGGTCTTTGGTGTTTGTATGTGTTGACTCTTATACTTTAAGCCTACTTCCTATAAAATCCTAGATCTGAGAACAAAGGAATGACCCTTCACATTGTTTGCAAATAGCGCAGTGCACATTTTTAAAGAACTACAAATGAGAGGGAAAGTATTATCAATGAGAGGGAAGGTATTACCGCGAAAAGCAATTTAGTTCAATTTTCTCAGATTTGTCTCAGCAAATACGAAGTCAATGCATGATGTGTTTTCCAAGTATAAGATATAACCCTACTCCTGTAAAAAATGTAAATATTTCCTTAAATTTTGTTACTCGACTTTTCAATAATTGGGAAAATTGTTGAGTTTAAATTAATGCAACTTATTTTTGAATAAAAAAGATTTTGCACCTCCATGTACTCAAAAGCAACTGGATGAAATATGTGTGATTTTGAACTCAAGCGATAGTTTAAAAGTAAATCATATGCAATCCCTTGGTTGTCTCTTTCACAGTGCTTTCTGAGTGCCTCATCAAATTAATATTAGTTTCATTACATTTACAACCAAGTTGAAATGAAAACCTTGTGCATTCTACTGCAATGATACATGGATGTTTGTAAATGTGGTTAGTATGATGGATGTACATTTGTTTGAAATATATTTTTTCTGCCTTTCTCATATGTGATTGTTTACATACTACAATAGAAGATGAATTTAGAACATTCTATGAATTTGGGGTCCAGTTTTTCCTGTCCCTATGCGTCTGGCATCTACGATTTTGTAATAGAAGATGCACTCCTTTATGTGTGTACTCTTCCTCCAAGAATGCTTCTGTGAATCAAACGACCTACCCAAGAAATATTAATTAGTTTGAAGTCATTTTTAATGCCACTTGAATGGCAAATGATACATTTCAGAGGTTACAGGGACAGGACAAATGTCAGACTTTGGACCCTAAATGTATAGAATGACCTACTTGTGAGAGGTTCTGTACCATTACAATAATAGTTTAGTTTATTCCATAAATCATTAAATGATTGAGGCTTTTGCTTCTTTGAATAAGTATTGGTTTGCTACATGCTGATAGACCAAGTAGTCTAAATGAAGCAATGAGCATTTACTATAATTAAAGAATATCTCTTCAAGAGAACGCAGCATCCATGACAACAATGGTATTTCAGCAAAGATCCAAAGTCTGTTATTTTACCAATCAGCATCTCATATACGTTTCAGCAGCATTTCCACTTATGGGCATGTTACAACTCTGCTCCTAGTGTTATTTGCATACATAATGAGGGATGCCTATTTTACACCGATGATGCGACTCAAAAAGATATCTTTGTATTTTATCATTTATAGACCACTTAATTTGGAAGCCGTTGTTATTGTATCAATAGTTAGTTCATTCACTGTATATTTTGTTGAAAACATTTGTAAAAACGTTTTCTTAGAACATAGCAACAATGATTTCATGAAACAACCGTTTTTCTTAGATGTCGTTTGTTTACATTTAGGACCATTTTGTTTTTGACAAAAAAATAACATCAGTGGTTTCTCCAATATTCATACTTGTACATAATGGTAGAAGGGATTATCAAGTAATCAGATTTGTGAACATATTTTCTCTGCTGATTGACCGCATTTGGATATTGTCGACATGCTCTCAAAATATATTGAGAATGTAACTATGATCTTAGAAAATTAGTCAGGCTTGTTGAGGTCTAGTACCACGTATCGCGAGCAAAAAAATTAAACACTACAACAAGACTGTTTAGTCAGCTTTGAAAATTTCTCTTTTTGATCAAAACAAAACAAATGTAGTAAAAAGAAATCTTTTGTATGTTAAAGATCGCCTCATGGGGTTTTATGTTCAGTATTTTATTACCCTGTGAAAACTTCAAATGTTTAGCAATTATAAGCGAAAAAGTGACACATGAATGATCAAAATTTGTTGGCACCTTAGCAACCAAGGGAAAAATCACAACATGGGGGGGGGGGGCAAGGAAGGTATACATTTGTTGTGTGCATAGATACACCATTGAAAGGTACACAGAAATATGGAATTCTAACATCATATCAGGTTTAACAGTCCCTTACACATTTACAATTCAAACTAGTTACGAACCAATAAAAAGGTTTGAATGGTATTATAAAAACTATTAACCCCCTTTAATTGCCTAACGTTGCAGCCCACTCTTTTCTGAATAAATTGAAATACAAAATGGTTTTGTAGGAATGAAGCCTTAACACTAGTCTGAGTATCACCCATTGTATCACCCTCTCTGTCTCTGGTCCAACGTCTGATATATCTACGCATGCAAATGTATGCGACCCCGTGCGCCAGCCAATTGGAATCGATATGACATCATTTCATTCGGAAATCTGGACTAAGCTGTTCATTGGTCAATTTTGATGCCATGTTTTTGTAATACAACAATGGACATAGAGATCCAATAAAACCCGACATTGGCTTTCAAAACTGTTAGCATACGCGAATGCTCATTGTGGGCGAGACGTGGGCGAGATGTGAACGTGCCAGAGGGCATTCTCATTACGCGCATTATTTAAAATATGATGTGATGATGATTCAAGGTCACGCTCGCACATCACGTGACATATCGTTACAGGCCGTGTGACACAGCCTATTTTTGCTGACACAATTCACAATGTAAAAGCATAATTTATGTCATGCTAGGTTTTATTAGATGTACATGACAACAGGTTCCCGAAGACCTGACATAAAAGGCACCTGCTGAATGGTCTCGAGGTCAAGGCGCAGACTTGTTTTGCACAATAATCGCCGAATCTGCTCGCATATCATGGACTCTTGCTGCATACGGGGATATTCCATAGACTACCTTAGCACCCATCCCGCCTACAATTAAGAACAATGCAGTGTGAGTGTGCTAACAAGTGTTTGCCTCAAGAGGCCACTTTTTTTTAACTTAACAGTCTATTTGAAAATTATAGTAATTTCTACAACACGAACTTACCTGTACATGGAAGTACATTGGGGAATCTGTTCTTGTTTTTGCAGACAAGTTTCTTGGCTTCCTCACAGTTGACTGCCACTGACATTTCATATAGCACCTACAGTTCAAGTGAACAAATTGACAACACATATTACATTATAAGATGGAATTTTGCGTCAGGTGATATCAATAAAATGACTTTTTTGTGGCCCTTCACCGACGTTTAAACACTGTATATTCAGTGTGTTACCTCCCGAGTGAAAGTTGGAAAAATCACTCGGGTGGGACTCGAACCCACGACCTCCTGCTTTCTAGTGCAGACATCGTACCACCCGACCACGGAGATAACGGGATCGGTTGGCTGGTTTGAATCTAATGTACATAGCAGCGGGTAGTGCATAAACTATTATAAGATGGAATTTTGCGTTGGGGTGATATCAATCAAATTAGGTTTTTTGGCCCTTCACCGACGTTTAAACACTGTATATTCAGTGTACATATTACATTACTTTTTCTCTTTCTAGCTCGGACTTCAATTACAAGTAACAATTGTTGACTGGTGTGATGTGGAATATGACAACACCCTAGGTGTGCATTTCACCTCTGGTGCTACATGTATGCACCCTGAGGGGGTTAAAAACAGCATATATCCCACATCACAGCAGTCAATAATTGTTTTGTTGCATTGTATCAGTATCAATATGATAAATGCTTGTAAATTACTATGCAAGAAATATTAAAAATCAGTGCGGTGCAACCGGTGATAACTGCAGGCTTACCCGCCAGACATGAGACTGAGTGGTTGTGCATACATTGCACTCAGCTCAGTCCAGTGCGCACACAGGTCCTACATGCCCATGCGCAACACACATTGTACCAGTATATGAGATTAGCCATTGTACATATCTTTTTAGACTAGACATGTGGCCGTTCCCAACCAATGACATTACAGTATCCGAGCACATGATATATTAAACATATCAAGTTATGTTTTGCTGGCTTAAACGTTTAGGCCGTCAGCTGGATGTTAACATTCATTCGCTTCGCTCCAGCAATCGCCGGTCTAGATTTTCTGGACAGTTTTACCGAAATACACTACCAAAGAATGATATTGTACTTTTGTAGAAGTTCTCCACATTTCGTCCTGCAGTTTTTTGATAATTTGACTCGAAAAAGCAAACTATTTGTTCATTGTGAAAGTTCAAAAACGTACCGCTCTACGTTAAAAAAAATCCTTCGCGTATGATGCAATTGTACCACATGACGTGAACTATCGAATAAGACATCAGATAGGAGGTCGTAGGTCATGACACCCAACAAACATGGCGGCGTCCATTGCCGATGGTGCGTCAACGTTTAACGTAAACATCAACCGATTGCAAATGTGTGTTTTAATGCATATAGAATCTGTGAAGTTTGAGGGAAAAAACAAAGGATCTTACGGTGTATGTCCAGGGATATTATAAGTTTACTGCCAAAGAGGGGCTTGCAGAGTTTCGACGTCCGTATAGACATGTAGTTTCAAATTGTACCTCACAAACATAAATTTGTGATGACTACATGTACATGATGATGTCAAGAATCCTACTACAAAAAAGAATTTAGAATTCAGCATGTTCTGTTTGCGAGATATGGCTTTAGGTTTAAAAATTCATAAATTCATTACAAATCATACAATCATGTCATAGTGACATCACATCGATCATGTATCGCCTAAAACACATCCCAGTCTAGTGTCTACCAACATACCAAATCTGAACCAAATCGGACTTGTAGTACTCTAGATATACACATGTAGGAACTTAAAATGTGTACCAATAGAGATGATGTCACGTGACCCCTGATGACGTCATGATGACATCACTCTTCTGGAGACGAGTTCATAATGGAGTCTATACAGAAGTTGAGTTTTATGGGAAAATGACTTTGTCTTTATTGTACCAAAGTACTTGGTGGAATAAATCATGTACAAAGTATAGAAGGTTCAAACATAATTGATCATTTTGTTCAAGAAGTAACAGGTGAAAAAAGATCGTCATTTTTTTCAAAGAAAATTGCCTGTACATTGTAATTTGACACCCGTTCATGTCATCATGACATCAGAGTAATATGCACTACTTGGGATGAGGGTCGATATATGTCAAAAGTTACAAGTTTATACCATATACCGTTAAGGAGAAAACCTGAGGTGAATTATTGTCAAGAAAAAAAGAAATAAAGAAAGAAGATTTATCAGAAAAATAAACAGTCGTCAGGGTGTGCGCGGCTACTCAATAAGTCATTTTTTTCACATGCCACCATGACTGACCTCGGGGCATATACAACCATGGAGCTATAACATGAAACGGATACAGGTCAACTTGTACACAAAAAACTTGTACCCAGGACAACTCGTACGTGACAAACTTGTACGCAGGACAACTCGTACGCGGACCAACTCGTTCACAGTCCAATTCCTACACGGGCCAACTCATAGGCATGAGCATAGACTAGCGTAGTACACACTGTCCTGGCCCACACCGTGTGCTATACGACAAGTCAATACCACCCGTAGTGAGAATTTAAATCGTGTATCAAAAACGGTCTGCTGCATTTGTAGACTTTAACATACACTGCTAAATACAGTGCACTGTGCTAATGTGTAAATCAAATCATTGTATGTCTGGACAAATTCTCCATGCTAGTCAGTGCTTGTTGCCCAACTCATACTCGGTGGTCATTCAGCCTACGCATGGTGTGTGCGATTGTGTATCGCATTCTCCTGCACTCTGGAAACAAACAGTTATGTTTGCTTTTGGAATTCCAAAAAAA
Source organism: Patiria pectinifera (assembly GCA_029964075.1). Classification (NCBI taxonomy): domain Eukaryota; kingdom Metazoa; phylum Echinodermata; class Asteroidea; order Valvatida; family Asterinidae; genus Patiria; species Patiria pectinifera. Next base: position 3,993,545 of record CM057147.1, on the reverse strand, counting down.
CATGTATTTAACTAAAAATTAAGTCCCAATAAAATTATTTGTGGTCGATGATTCTCGACTCCATCCAATCTGGAAACGGTATCGTTCAATTTATTTCACTTGGCTTATTTCACGTATGAGTTGGCATGCGTACGAGTTGACTAATCTGTGTATGAGTTAACTTGCTTGAGTTTACATTTTGTGGTTCCCAAACACTCTTTTAAAGTAGGCCTTCTTCAAAACAATGGCACAAGACATCAGGTAGCCCCAGTAGTGTGGCCGGGGTTTTGCTGCACTGTACCTCATGGCTACTCCTAGAACTGAGGCTCCACGTAGTGGAGCCTCATAGATCAAGAAGCCCGCAAAATTGCCTGCAGCACAAAACACTATTAAATAAAGTACAAAAACGTCCATCAAAATGGAGACATTTCACACAGAACCGCTGCACAGTTTGCCCCTATACTCCGTACTTTATCTCTTGACATACTCACGTATCATGCGCAGAACTAACATTAAGAAAGCGAAAAAATATATAGATTCCATAACTATTTAATGATGGTTCATTGTTTACTTCTTTTATATTCCTTTTTTTTGGGGGGGGGGGGGGGGGTGTTTATACGGTAGACTTGAGTACCCTGATTTAAAACATATCATCGCAGAGCTGACATACTGACGAATAAGAGAAAAGCCTGTTTGGAGTGATTCGCGTATGAATTTGGACATTTTTCTGGGCGTTGTATTTTCCCCTTATGTTTCGATAATAACCTATTCGGAATAAAATAGGAAACATAGTATCAATCAGGTTACTTATTTAGTCAGAGAAGTTGTGCGATATGTTTTTATTTGATCGTCAACATATTCGTCAGTTTGTCAAATTACATAAATCTCTAATAGCAGGTTCTTCTTCATATTGTTTGTATGCTATTCATCAGTTTGTCGGATCACGCGTGCACACGCGCACAATCTGACAAACTGACGAATAACATTCGTAGGTACATTGAAACATACCTTACATTAGCTGGTTACCAGCGCAATTCCATATTTGTCACTATGTCATATTATGGATTTGTTATTGTGACTGATTCGCCACAGGGAGGGGGATTCTGAATCTCAAAATCCAGACAAGAACCAAGAATTTTGCCATAAATACCTGAAGGAGCAACCTCTATAAACCCCCCAAATAACAAAATCTCAAAATCGCCAAGATGGTCGATTCGCTGGTATGTCAGCTCTGCGACTTATAGATATTAAAACAAGTGCTATTTGCAACATCAGTCAGCTTAGAATACTGTAATTTGTGACCCTGCGGCTTCTTTATGTTTACCTTTCTGATAAACTTGCCTGTCATATTGCTAATATTACCAGCTCTAGACCTTTGGATCAATTAGATATACAACGCAGTCGACATGCTGTATTTGATTTTACTGTGAGCACGTACCGCAGTGCTACGTTATCGGAATTTGGGTACTAGTGCAAATATTACCGGCCCACCACCTTTGGATGCATTTGATATAAAACACTGTATTTGATTTTACTATGAGCACGTACCACAGTGCTACGTTATCAGAATTTGGGTATTAGTGCAAATATTACCAGCCCACCACCTTTGGATCCATTTGATATAAAACACTGTATTTGATTTTACTATGAGCACGTACCAAGGCGCTGCAGAAGTGGAATCCGGGGACTGCAAATGACTGTACTCAAAATCATGTGACATGGTCCGTGTTGATACAGAGGGGCGTATACATACAGTAGATCGCCATCTTTGTTCATTTCTACCATTGCCGTAAGTTACATCAGAATGGGAAGATAGCAGTGGCTCATTTCATGTGTACCCGAAGGTAAGATTTTTATATAGTGGGTCTACCTGGAAGTCTGTCTATACGTCTGATATAAATCAACAGCATCACATTATGTCATATGAAGTACATGTATGTAAACTCAGCATTTGCCAATTACAAGTGTATATGAATTTACTGAAAATTCAGGTGGATCCGTCAACCTGTTAAATATGTGGAATACATGTATTTCCTTGAATTCATGACAGAAATATGTGACATGCATTGTTTGTACTTACATGAAGCCTCTTACAAAATAAGTGTTAAGCCTTTAAGAAGATTTGCCACAAGTGTAGCTTAGTGAATCACAAAATAATAATAAAACAACAAAAAATAAACCTGATATGAAGATCAGTCTTTTTTTTTTTTAAATTAGTGCACTTTTCTTAAAGAAAACAGGACCTTTTTGGACAAGTCTACGATTTGAAATATTGGCCACTTAAAGTCCATGAAATATTTTTTTCTTCGGTACAGACAAAATTTGGCTGCAGTCTTCTGCCCACCTCGATTCAAACCACCCAGCAGACCCAGGCAAGCTCAGAGGTGGAGTGATAAGACGTCTGCACTAAACAGGAGGTACTGGGTTTGAGCCCCACATAAGTATTAAAAAGTAAGACTGCCCCTTTGAATACAATTAAGTGCCCTTTTACATCATCATTTAACACCCCCCCCCCATATTTGTAAAGAGTGCCCTTTGTTTTCAAACAAGGCCCTTTTTTTTAATCAGTGCCTTTTTGGTTACCAGGGGCCATTTATGAGTGCCCTTTTTAAAATTCCGCCCCACCGTCGGCATTTGTTTGTCATTGAAATTTTTTTTACTTGTGACTTACTTTAGTTTGACTTGTAATGAACTTTATTACAACTTACTTGAGACGCAAAAAAATGTCCTGTAACAGCTGAAAATAATTCTTTAATATTGCATTTTTCAGGACAAAATGTGCTCTTATATGAACAAGGCAACCCTATTACACATTTGTTGTAACTATTTGTTACTTTCTTTTGGAAAAAAAACCCTAACATCAGGTTTGAATCAAGCATATACTATGTGAATAAACCTTCAATTTTATGAACACTCTACTTGACAAAATGTTTTCAAGTACAGGCTATGGCTCTAAACTTATTTCAACCAAATTATCATTTGAAGTTGAAATACGTGTTATTCCAAAACCTTTACTTTATGTGCTTCATTTTCAGGTTAATGGTTCATCCTATCGCACCAAGCCCAACAGTGAAGATGGCATCTAATGTTACAGCCCAATCAGTGTTGGAGAAGATTAGTGTGGATCATCTGGAATGCTCCATCTGCACCAACCGTTTCAGGCAGCCCAAACTGCTGGACTGTTTGCATAGTTTTTGCCTGCAATGCCTCCACGATCTGAGACAGAGCCAAGATCCTAGTGGTACTGGTACAAAGCTGTCATGTCCTTTGTGCAGACGTGAAACCATGTTGAAAGGGTCTGGGGTTGCTGATCTCCCTAATAACTTTGCATTCAGTGCCCTGGTGGAGGAAGTTACAATACAGGAAAAGCTACTGGGAGGTCAAGGGTCAGAGATCAAATGTCAAAACTGTAAAGAGGAGAATCAGGCAATTTCAAGATGCATGGACTGTGATCATTTCCTCTGTCAAGAATGCCATAAGGCTCATGAACGTATGACTGTCATCAATTCCCATCAAATCTATACACTGGCTCAACTTCGATCAGGAGAGATTGCCTACAAGAGTAAACTAAGAGAAGAAGTTCCCAAATGTGGCAAGCATCCAGATCAGAATCTCAATGTCTACTGTAATACGTGTGAGCAAGTCATATGTCTCATGTGTACTGTTCTAGATCATGAAAAACCAAAACACTCTTGTATTGGCTTACCTGAGGCTTTTGAGAAATGTAAGAAAAAGGTAGAAGAACTTGTTGCAAAAGTTGCTCAAAGCAAAACAGAACTGAACACCACCACAGAGAAGACTTGCATATCTCGCAAGAAACTCGACATCACGTTTGCAAACACCAAAAAGAAAATCTCAGAAAAAGCTGACCAAGAGGTTGCCAAGATCCGACAGGAGGAGCAGAAACTGTTAACAGAGACTGACAGGATTTACCAAAAGAGAATCACAACATTTGAAGCTGCTCAAGCTACCAACAGGAAAGATGTGACACAGACAGAGCACAAGCTGGAGGAGGTGAAACAACTCATGAATCAAGCAAGTTGCTGTGAGATTCTTGAACTTCAGCAGAAGCTCTTGCATAACCTCAGTGAATTGACAGGGAAACAGCCACAGCAAGTTCCTGACAAGTTGACCTTCATGGACTTTGAAGAAGGTGACAGGTCACTTGGGAGACTCATTCTGGAGGAAGAGCCACAGGCTGCAGCAAAGCAATCACCAAGACCAGCAAGATCATATGTGAAGGAGAAATGGGAACTAAAGACCAATGTCAATATCTTTGGATTAACAAATCAAACGATAACACATGTTGCAGCACTCTCTGACAATAAAATACTTGCACTTGCATCTAACACATATTCATTGAAAGGAACGAGTGGTGTTCTATTTACAGCATCAATTCCCAATAGTCACCAGGAAAAATTTTCTATCCCGCAAAGGCTACAAATCAATGGCCTCACTAATGCTATTAGGTGTATTGCAGTGAGCAAGGATGACAAGCTCCTTGTTCTAGATGGTCCAGTAGTCAAGGTCTTCAACAAGCAACATCAGCTCCTCCATCAGTTCACACCAGGTAGAGGGTCAGACAGCCAACCAACATGCCTTGCAGTGGATGACAGCAATCTGATAGCAGTGGGTTATGAAGGCAAGGATGAGATATCTCTACATAACCCAGATGGATCCCTCATCAGGAGACTGCCTGCTCCAATGATGGGATATTATCTGACAATGTACAATCACCGGCTTATTTACACAAACCTGCCTAAGAAAAGGTTGGTATGTGTAGACTACTATGGTGCCAGTGTATTCTCAGTTGACATGACCAGCAACATGCAGGGGGGTGGGTTGCCTACTGGTGTGTGCTGTGACAGTGATAGCAGCATCTATGTTGCTGTGTATGGACATCCAACAGGTGATATTCTGCATTACAGTTCTGATGGCAAGTACATTGGATGTGTGATCAAGGGATGTGGTTCTCCACGTGGCATCACATTCACATCGGATGGTGATCTGGTAGTGGCTGCAGGACTGTCTGTAAAGGTCTATCACCGTGTGTAAGGACAGATTAATTAAACTGGGGCTATCCAGTGTATCCACCAACCACTTCTATCAGACATTGAATATTGTTAATTATCACTGAAAAGAACCTTGAAGTTCATCTCTCGAATAAGACATTCAACAATACTCTATATTTGATTTATTTGCTCTCCGTACGTGTTGACCCTCGTACCTCAACCACTTTCCCTTTAGAAAATCTTGGACTTCAAAACCCACTCTACTTGCTACTTCCTATAAAATCACAGATCTGGGGGCCGAATAATGAGAGCAAAGAAATGACCCTTCACATTGTTTGCAAATAGGGCAGATTGCACATTTTAAAATTATTAAAAAACGAGAGGGAAAATATTACCACGAGAGGCAATTCAATTTTTTCGGATTCATCTCAGCAAATGCAAAGTCAATGCATGATGTGTTTTACAAGTATAAGATATAACCCTGCTCCTTTGTGAAATGTAAAGATTTCCTTAGATTTTGTTATTCAATATTTCCAAATATGGGAAAAATTGTTGAGTTTAAAAAAACACAACTTAGTTTCAAATGAGAAAGATTTTGCACCTCCGTGTACATGAGACAAAAGTAAATACTCAAAAGCAACTGGACGAAATATGTGATTTTGAACTCAAGCGATAGTTTAAAACTAAATCATATGCAATCCCTTGGTTGTCTCTTTCACAGTGCTTTCTGAGTGCCTCATCAAACTAATATCAGTTACATTACATTTACAACCAAGTTGGAAATGAAAACCTTGTGCATTCTACTGCAATGATACATGGATGTTTGTAAGTGTGGTTAGTATGATGGATGTACATTTGTAAACTGAAATCTTGTTTATTTGCCTTTCTTAAATGTGAGTTTTCTAAAATACTACAATAGAATATGCATTTGGAACATTCTATGAATTTGGGGTTCAGTTTTTCCTGTCCCTATACGTCAGGCATCTACGATTTTGTAAAAGAAGATGCACTCCTTTATGTGTGCACTCTTCCTCCAAGAATACTTCTGTGAATCAAATGACCTACCCAACAAATATTAATTAGTTTGACGTCAGTTTTAATGCCACTTGAATGGCAAATTATACATTTCAGAGGTTACAGGGACAGGAAAAATGTCCAACTTTGGACCCTAAATGTATAGAATGACCTACTTGTGAGAGGTTCCGTATCATTACAATAATAGTTTAGTTTATTCCATAACTAATTGAGGCTTTTGCTTCTTTGAATAAGTATTGGTTTGCTACATGCTGATAGACCAAGTAGTCTAAATGAAGCAATGAGCATTTGCTTTAATTACAGAATATCTCTCCAAGAGAATGCAGCTTCCATGACAACAATGGCATTTCAGCAAAGATCAGTGGTTTCCCAACATTTATACTTGTACAAAAAGGTAGAGAGGATCATCAAGTAACCAGATTTGTGAACACATTTTCTCTTTGATTTTTTATCTCCTGATTGACCGCATTTGAATATTGTCAACATGCTCTCAAAATATATTGAGTACGTAACGTATGATCTTAAAATTGGTCAGGCTTGTTGAGGTCTAGTACCACATATCATGAGCAAAAAACCCAAACACTACAAGTACAACAACACTTTTTAGTCAGCTTTGAAAATTTTTCTTTTTTATCAAAACAAAAAAAAGTAGCAAAAACAAATCTTTTGCATGTTAAAGATCGCCTCATGGGGTTTTATGTTCAGTATTTTATTGTCCTGTGAAAAATTCAAATGTCTAGAAATCCTCAGCAAAAAAGTGACACATGAATGATCAAAATTTGTAGGCACCTTAGCAACCACTTTACATGGGAAAAATCACAACGTGGAATTGAATGAATTTCTAGCAATAACATTTTTAGGGCATGCTTATACAAAAAAAATATTTAAAGTAGATATTTCTTTAAATTACGGGTGTAAAAACATTTAAACTTGACATCTAATAAGTGGAAGAACTGATATCGTATGGTTGCCGAGGGTTCAGTCAAGTACCCACCACACCTATAGATAACTTATAAATATCACACATTCTATGGGAGTGAAATATACGTGATCTGGAACTTTCTTAAGGTACCAGCGGCGTAACTAGGGTTAAGCTTCTAGGGGGTACCTGGGGGTTCATTCAATTTTTTGAAAGGGGGCAAGGAAGGTAACATATAACATTTGTTGTGTGCAATTCAATATTTTAAATTGAGTGGGGGGGGGGGGGGAGAGACACATGCCCCATAGTTACACCTTTGAAAGGTACTCAGAAATATGGAATTCTAACATCATATCAGGCTTAACAGTCCCTTACATATTTACAATTAAAACTAGTTACGAACCAATAAAACATTAGGATGGTATCAACCCCCTTCAATTGCATAATGTTGCAGTCCACTCTTTGTTTAATAAATTGAAATACAAAATGGTTTAATAAGAATGAAGCCTTAACACTAGTCTGAGTATCACCAATTGTATCACCCTCTCTGTCTCTGGTCCAACATCTGATATATCTACGCATGCAAATTTATTTGACCCCACGCGCAAGCCATGAGTCGACATGACATCATTTAATTCCGAAATCTGGACCAAGCTGTTGATTGTTCAATTTTGATGTCATGCTTTTGTAATACAACAATGGGCATTGAGATCCAATAAAACCCGACACTGGCTTTCAAAACTGTTAGCATACAGGAACGCTCACTGTGGGTGAGACGTGAATGCACAAGAGGGCATTCTCATTACGTCTGTTATTCAAAATACTACATGATGATAATTCAAAGTCACAGGATGTTTGGGCATAGCGTAACGTATTGATACAGTCCGCTTGATGTAGGCTATTTTTGCTAACATAATTTACAACATAAAAGCATAATATATGTCGTGTCTAGGTTTTATTAGTACATGACAACGGGTTACCGAATTAGACCCGATATAGAAGGCGCCCGCTGAATGGTCAGAATCTCAAGATCGAGACACAGTCTTGTTTTGCATTTACTTGCCGAATCTGTTCGCATATCATAGACCCTTGCTATGCATGAGGATATTCCATGGACTACCTTAGCACCCATCTCCCTACAATTAAGAACAATCCACAATGCTGTGCGAGTGTGCCAACAAGTGTTTGCCTCAAGAGGCCACTTTTCAACTTGACAGTCTTTTTAAAAGTATACTAACTTCTACCAAATGAACTTACCTGTACATGGAAGTACATTGGGGAATCTGTTGTTGTTTTTGCAGACAGGTTTCTTGGCTTCCTCACAGTTGACTGCCACTGACATTTCATATAGCACCTGAAGTTTAAAGTAAACAAATTGACAACAAATGTTACAATACTGTTTCTCTTTCTAACTCGGACTTTAATTACAATTAACAATTGACGACTAATTTGATGTGGGAGCAGTGGTGTATCCAGAGGGAGGGGAGGGGGCAGGGGAGGGGGCAGGGGAGGGGATGGGGCACCTGGTCCCCTGCCCCGAGCAGCTTTTTTGAAAGATATTTTTTTCAGTAACTATTTCCATAAATGGTTAGAGAGTTCTGACAGGAAAAAAAGAAACCAAGCTCCGAAACCATTACATTGAGCTGTGAAAATCGGCATATATTTTCCAGTATGCATAATAATAGTCAGTTTTGAAGAGCACTTCTCTCCGGAGGTCAAGTGTTCAGGGATGTGCAGTGCGGTTGCCCCCTGACATTAAATGCTGGATAGGCCACTGTGTGGGATATGACGTTTTTAACACCCAAGGGCTGCATTTTGCCTCGGGTGCTATGTACATGTATGGCCAACACATTACACACTGGGGCACAGGCTGCATTTTGCAGTCCATGTGCAGTACACGCATCACCCATAATGCATAGCTGCCAACTTTTCAAAATCCCAATTAGTAATCAACCCGCGCGGTCATTTTTAACTGCTCCTAATCCTATTATCAAAAGTGAATGTACCAGCTTTACCAACATCGAGTACAGGTACATGGTTTACATGTGCATACCATTCTTGTTGTGAATAATAATGTACTGTAGGCCAAAAGATAATAAAAATTTATAAAAAAATTAATAATAATATTTATTTTTTAAATTCATTTTGTTTTACTGTCTGAATATGTTTGTTGAAGTCAAATAAATAATAACAATAATAACATGAGCGCATTTTTTTTTGAGATGCATGCTATCAATGTTGAGTTTCGAGTTTGTATCATGTTTTTACACACAATGATTTAGGGCCACCGTATGCAATAGAAATATCCTGCCAACATACCTTGCAAACGCATGCTGATTTATCTTTTCTGGACGTTGTGATAAACTCAAACTCTACTAACAATTATTCGAACCATACTCTTATTAAATTCCATGATGAAAATCTCGCACTGATGGGTCTCATCCCGGCAATAAGCGACCAAATGTGTTCATGATCGTCTTTGAAAAGTACTCATACATACAGTACACACACCCAACCACCCATCCACGAGATGCACACAAATGGCACCCCATTGAAAAATATTTTTAGTCTGGTCCTCAAATACCCCAATGCGTACACTGCAATGATGTCTATCTGGTGCTTGACCGCATTGCTTATTAGACTTGTCACCGGTCCATCCCAGAGTTGCTGACTCGAGTCATGTGACTTGGACTCGAGTCGGACTCGAGTCGCTATTTTTGTGACTTGTGACTTGACTTGTAAATACCAGCTTTGACTTGTGACTTGACTTGGACTTGCAAACAATGACTTGTGACTTGACTTGGACTTGCAAAAAATGACTTGTTACCACCCCAAGTCAGACGCTACTCGATTTATTTTTAATTGAAGTCGCCCATCACAAGGCCCAAAAGGCCACTCAAGGTGTTTATAAATGCAGTTTACAGATGCAGCGAGAAAGTTTCATTCCAGAAAATAGACCTCAGTGACTGAATCCAATAAAATGAATAGTTCCCACTAGTTTCAAAAGTTTTCAATAAGACTGTCACAACAAACTACAGTTTTCAGTGACCAAGTGTCTTGCTTAATGTAATGGTTGAACAAACTTTGAAAGGATGGTTGAACAAACTTTGAAAGGAACCTTCCATGAAAAGAAAGCATGCCTTTGTCAATTGCATGTAACATACCGGATAGCTTAACCCATTGGTAGGTGTTTAGTATACATAAAAGTTGAACAATAAAGTGTTAGTATACTACATGTAATCGAGTGAGTGAAGTCTTTTTTTTCATGTCATCTCAACATTTATTTCTACAATGTAAAGTACATTTATTAAAGTATACAAAGGGCTAATATCCGACGGATATGTGATAAACTACAAGAATAGTAATTGCAACACATTGAAAAAAGGGAATTAAGGAGGTATGTTCAAAATAACTCGTAAGTTAACGCCAGGTTCTTTTTAAAGCTGAACAAAATAATGTGCAACTTGATGTGTTCTTGGACAAAGATACTTGCGACTTGAATTGTTTTTACACCAAACATGCCAAATGACTTGTGACTTGACTTGTGACTGGACCTAATGACTTGTGACTTGACTTGTGACTGGACCTAATGACTTGTGACTTGACTTGGACTTGCAAACAATGACTTGTGACTTGACTTGGACTTGCAAAAAATGACTTGCTGCCACCTCTGGTCCATCCATTATCGCATCATTTCGCCAGGAACGATACTTTACAAGTATTGTTTTTTTTGTTACGGAGAAAATAGGAAATTTGTAATGTTTTAGTGGCAAATCGTATTTTCGTAATTTAACAAACAATTTGTAATAATTACAAAAAAATCGTAATAGTTGGCAGCTATGATAATGAACTCCCTTTCGATGCGAGAAAACCTTTAAAATGATTATTTACATGTTTCTGTTTTCTTTGCAAGGTTGACACCAAAAAAAAACGACGCTTCTTTGGGAAAATCTGCTACTTTAAAAGCATTTTTGCAAAACTGAACCTAAGTCATCACAAATATCTCATATTGCGATCCCATATCAAATGTCTGCATTGCAATTATTCATGCACAGTATAGACACTGTTTACAGTCTTTAAATCATCATGAAAATTCCTTTAGAAATGTGAAAATGAATATCACGTGTATAAGATACCGTACCATACAATGTTGTATTTGGGTTTAAAGATTTCCAAATGGGACTGACAGGAATAACTAACTTATAATGTTCTATATGTTGTACTGTAATCTAGTGAGTGTCGTGCAAAGATTTTTGCAAATATTCCCTTCATACAGATGTACAAACATGTACAGGTAGGCCTATAGTTCAACATATTACATATGTGTTGAAGTCATATTTCCGCTTCAGTTTAACACAGTGACTGGAATAGGCCCTTGGTAAATCTATTGTTACCAGAAACTGGGCCTTTGGAAGGGCTCACAAAATAACAATACCTGTTGACTAGGCAACACGACAACAACTGTGACCTGTGATCCATTGCAGTCTGGTGTATTTATAGAATTGGGAATTTACAGGCAGTGAGCAATGCCACACCCTACAGACATTCAAGTCAATCCAGAGAGTGAGAATCCACCAAATAGTCCACCAGTTTCTTCATCAAACTGCCAAATTGATTGCAGAAATATCTTCTGACATCATTCAGGTATGTTTAGTTGAGAATAAGCTTGACAAATGTAACCACAATTGGCATAGGGATCTGTGCAGACATTTGAATACCAACTTCAATTTCCTTTTCTGATGCACCATGATCAGTGTGTTTAACCAGTCTGAAGAAGGTCATGAATTCACCAAATGGGGAAAAATGAGTTAATGCATTCTATCAACTATCATTGGACTAGACATTTTTGAGTGTTTTTTCTTCTTCATGTATTAGAAAAGCTACACTTCCATTAAGGCCACCCTCTTTTCTGCTGACTTTTTTTTATTTTGTAGGCCAAATTGAACAAGATAAAATTGAAATGTTTAGCCACTTTTTAATTTTATATTTTCTCCGTACTTGTGATTATTGCAGTGGCAGTGTTGGAAAAATAAAAGCATGAAATTTACCGTATCACAACACAGCCAGAGAAGTGTCAGTTTCTCTGGCCATACACCGTCTGGGTTTTGTTGAGATACGGCAAACGCATGGGCAATGCCCATGGCTAGCAGTATGGTACGATACTTTGCTTGTAAACACGAATGTTTACATGAATGCAACTTCATAAAAAGTATAAAAATACCTTGGTGAAGGGCAAAACCAAATATTGAATATTGAAAAAGTATATTGACTGAATGGTTAGTGGCAGCGTGCTTGTGCCTTGGTGTAGAGCATATTGTGCATTCAGCCTGTTCATGACCTGGCATCTTTTGCCTAATTTTTCCTCTTTATTTTTTTTACTTCATTTTTATAATATGAAAAAGGTACACCATGCAATAATAAACTTTTTCTTTGTAAACATTTGTGCCTTTGGAGGATTTTTTGGGGAAAAATAATATCAAATTTCAGTTCCTTTAGATTTTGCTCTTTTTTTGTTTACAGGTGCACCTATTTATGTTTTACAAATCGAACAGTGCGTCCGTAAAACAAAATGTACCAAAACAAAATGTACCAAAAAAAAGAAACAAAAAAAAAGAATTAGACCCATTTGACCAAACCACAGAAGAACTAATGATTCATGATTTAAGATGCAGGTCACCTTGTTCTTCTAATTAACAGGTCCAAGAATATTAACAATACATGCTAAACTGAAGGACCAAGATGGCATCTAATGTTACAGCTCAATCAGTGTTGGAGAAGATTAATGTGGATCATCTGCAATGCTCCATCTGCACCAACCGTTTTAGGCAGCCCAAACTGCTGGACTGTTTGCATAGTTTTTGCCAGCAATGCCTCCAAGAGCTCAGTGAGAGCCAAGATCCTAGTGGTACAAAGCTGACATGTCCTCTGTGCAGACGTGAAACCATGTTGAAAGGGTCTGGGGTTGCTGATCTCCCTAATAACTTTGTATTCAGTGCCCTGGTGGAGGAAGTTACAATGCAGGAAAAGCTACTGGAAGGTCAAGGCTCAGAGATCAAATGTCAAAACTGTAATGAGGAGAATCAGGCTATTTCAAGATGCACGGACTGTGATCATTTCCTGTGTCAAGAATGTCAAAAGGCTCATGAACGTATGACTGTCATGAAATCTCATAAAATGTACACACTGGCTCAACTTCGATCAGGAGAGATTGTCTACAAAAGTAAACTAAGAGAAGATGTTCCCAAATGCAGCAAGCATCCAGAGCAGAATCTCAATGTCTACTGCAACACCTGCGAGCAGTTGCTGTGTACATCATGCACTTTGTTAGAACATAGAAATCCAAAACACAGCCTCATTAGCTTACCTGAGGCTGCGGAAAAATGCAAAGATCAAGTTGCTAAGCTGGTGGCTGCAGTTGACAAGAAAATGTCAGCTGTGCGTTCTGCCATAAAAGATACAAATGAGTCCCACGAGACATTAGATGTCACATATGCAACCACCAGAGACAGAATCTCCAAAAAAGCTGCCAAGGAAGTTGCCCGTATCAAGCAGCAGGAGCAAGAACTTCTAGAAGACTTGGAAAAAAACTACAACTATCGAATTAAGACGTTTGAGAAAGCAGAGGTCAACAACAGCAAAATGGTGGCCCAGGCACAGCACACTCTGGGGGTGGTGAACCGACTCATGACTCAAGAAAGGTATTGCGACATTCTCAGTCTTCGTCAGAATGTTGTGGGTAATCTTCAAGATCTCATGGGAAAAAAGCTGGAGACAGTGTCTAACAGACTGGCCATGCTGGACTTTAATGAAGCCGAGGAATGTTTCCTTGGGTGTTTGGTGCTGGATAACAAGCCAGAAATGGTTGTTAGAATGAGTACAACAAAGAGGTGGAAACTGAGAATAGAAAAACCAAGGTCTAATTCAGAGGAATTCTTCAATGGGGTATCTGGCGTTGCAGCTTTCTCAAACAATGAAATAGTTGTTGCAGACCACGGGAGGCAAAAGTTGATTTCCTTCCCACTTGATGCCCCAAGCACACAGCAGGACATCCGGTGTCTTGTTCGTCCATGGCGCGTTGTAGTAAACAAGGACAATCAGCTCATTGTCTTGGATCAAGGCAATGTCAAGGTCCTGGATCAGAGATATCAGCTGCTGAGTCAGTTCAAACCTGGTGGAGATGATTTAATTTTCCCAACTTGTCTTGCTGTTGATAACAACAATCTGATAGCAGTGGGTTTTCAGCGTGACAAAATAGCCCTGCACAATCCAGATGGATACATAATCAGAATACTGCCAGCACCAAAGATGGAGCGGTCTATAGCCATCAGCAATCAGCGTGTCATCTACACCAGCTCAGAGGGGCTGCAAGCAGTGGACTACAATGGCACCCACATTCCAGCTATTGACGACACTGACATTGGCAACCCATCACAAGTGTGTTGCGACAGTGAAGGCGGAATCTTTGTGGCTGTCACCAAGGACCTACACTCAAGTCAGGTTCACTATTACAGTCCAAAAGGCAAGTACCAGGGATGTGTGATCAAGAAATGCCAAACTCCAGACGGGATGCTGCTCACAAAAGACAATGACCTCATCTTGTTTGGAGAGCAAGCTGTACAAATCTACTCCGGTGTCACCAAGACAAAACACATTACAACATTTTCAGGGGAGAATTCATCAAAACAATATGTTGTTTATTCAGTCCCTCCATGTACATTTAGAAGCAACGAATGCACATTTGGCACTGATATCCCTGATGATGAGTGTGCAGATGATACAATGGGCGCATATTGGGCAACATAAATGCTATAAGATATCATCTATTTGTGTACGTGTAAGTAACATGGAAAATATAAAAGGAATGAGTATGCAACAGTATTTCTTGAAGTCACACACAGTAACTGCATTTATCGGTACAATATAACTTGAAGGTTAGGCTAATTGTTTGGAGCTACATGTATGGATCTACATGCTTATTGAAATTTAAACTAAATTTTTTTTGCATTGTATCAGTATTATTTCACCAATAGAGCATACATGTAGTTCATAAAAAAAGGAAATTTGTTAACATTTTCATTTCTTTTGGATTATCCAACACTGCGCTTGTAGAACAGATGGCACATGTACAGTACTAGTTCAGCAGATTGGTGATAAGATTGTTCAGTTTGATGATAAAGGCATGACATTTGGCACACAGTCAGAGTATGTCACAGGGAAGATATTTGGCTATAGGGCCATCACAGATTTGTCCTTTGAAAAAAATATCATAGAATAACAAATAATTTTCAAAATTTTCCAAATGGTTGCCATTGCATGTTATCCTACGATGTTTTTTTTTCCAAAGGACAAATCTGTGATTGCCCTTTAGCCAAATATTTTTCCAATTGTAGGCCCTATACTCTGACTGTGTGCCAAATTTCATGCTTTTATCATCAAATGAACAATTCCATCATATTGTGCACCAATCTGCCTGACTTTACTGGGATATTCAGCACTGGCCCTTTCAAAAACTGCTGTAGAACAAAACGTTTGATTTTTAAGAATTGAGGGAATGGAGTGGAAAAATGTGATAAGCAAGAAGAAATTCATTATACTTGCCAGCACAGATACAAACATGCATTTGCTTTATTATTCTTTCTCAAAATGGTTCCTAATAATACAAATGCAAACTGAACCATCGATGAGAAAGAACAAAATAAACTGTATGATATACATACTCTGAGATTACTTATAACGTTAAATAAACTTGAACATGAATTAAACTGCTGAAAACTGCTCACTGACTGGATTGATTTGAAATATACAAATAAAAACAATTACCAGGGTCTGATATTTTGATCTTAAGAAATCTTCTTCAGAGACAAAAAAAAATATGAACTGCTTGTTTTACCATCTTGATTAAGGAAGAGAATGTTTTTGTTTAAATTGATTAAGACTTGTTTTGCATGACACGCTTTGGAAATGAATTGATTTTGCTTTGTTTATTTTCAAAGTAGAAATGCTCTTTTACAAACTTTACAATGAGAAAAGAAATTGAATAAAACTGTTAGCAATTCAACCTGTTGTTTTGATTAGTATTTAGTATCCTTTTTAATGTATTTCAAGTCTGAATCAAGCAGATGTATGGCGACAGTTGTTTGCCTTTGAAAAATATTTAAAGAGATATAACCGAACTTAGTTTGCAATTTAATATCTCATCCTCGTTAATGGTTGCCTTCCTATTTAAAATCTGTTGTCAACATATGTATATATGTGTAATTATAAAAATATGACCTTTAGAAAACGTATAAAAAGATACTTTAAGTTTGTTAACATTTTAATCTTTCATGGTGAATGGTTGCTTTCCAAGTCTTATGCATTCCATGTCGTAGTGAAAAATATTAAATGACTAGAACCAAGTACATAACAATTTTGGTTAAACAATTTTTTTATGTAAAGGTACACATTTTAATTGCCTTACGCCCTGTTGCAAAAAGGGCATACAAAGAGTGGGGACTATAAAAAAAAAAGTGCCAGTAAATTTTGGCAAAATCCGAATGTTGATATAGAATGTTGAAATTCAATTTAGTAATATCTGAGAAACAGGGGGAATAAGGTGGCATGTTTTGTATAGTTAAGACGTGTTGAGACAAGATTTGCACATTTTGTTTTATGTTATTGAGAATACCACTTAAGAGCAGCAAAAGTGGGGTGGAGTTGGGGAGGGGGTGGGGGAAGTGGCACTAGCATATCCAGCTAGCTATAAATGTGTTGATTGCATGTAGTTAGCTACAGTTTTGCCAGCTAGGGTGGGGGTGGGGGATGAGGTGGGGAGGTGGAGGGGCACTATATATCCAGCTTGCAGTTCTCTGTTTCTCACATCTTACCTAATACAACAGGATGTGACATGAACTTGTTTATACTTGCAAATGGTGCTGATTGTGCAACAAGGAATATGTACAAACTTGAGACCTTTTCACTCAAGAAAAATGCAGATAAGAATCAGTACACAATTGACATTAAATCCTCAAAAAACTGTATCTGACACCTTAAGGCCTCAAATAGTCCACACAGATCATAATAAGCCGGAATGTCACTTTAAACACATTAATATTTAGTACGTTACTGAGCAAGGAAAAATTTAATTGGAACTGTGAAAATGAATATCAAAATATATGTAAGCTGCCACAGGAATCCTGCATTTGTAGAATAACCACATTTTATGTTCTACACATCTATACAGTACCAATGGCGGGTCCAGGGAGAAGTCCCAACGGCGGATCCAGCCCAATGGGGGGGGGGGGCCAAAAAAAAAACCAACCTTTTTTCTTTTTTTTAGTAACGTCGCAAAAAAGGCAGCCATTGCGTACAACAAAAGCAATACAGTAGCACCCCCTGCTTTTCATATTCAATTTGGTGCAGAACGTTTTTGGACCCACTTTTTCAGGAACATAAAATGTTTTGGCCCTCTCCTGAATTGTGTTCTGCATCCGGTCTTGTTTGGTTCCGGTATTTTAATCTAGATCAAGTATCATGCATTCATTTCGCTGGTCGCATCACAAAGTGACGTATTGTGTGCACAAAATTCATAGAAGATCTGTCACTTCTTAGTGCACCCAACGATTTGAATTTCCCTTTGCTACAAAAATGTCATGTACAGGAATGCAGTTCAACATATAACATATGCATTAAATTCATATTTCCGCTTCAGTGTAACACAGTGACTGGAACAGGCCCTTGGTAAATCTATTGTTACCAGAAACTGGGCCTTTGAAAGGGGCTCACAAAATAACAATACCTGTTGACTAGGCAATACAAGTTCAACTGTGTGACCTGTGATCCATTGCAGTCTGGCGTATTTATAGAATTGGGAATTTACAGGCAGTGAGCAATGCCACACCCTACAGACATTCGAGTCAATCCAGAGAGTGAGAACCTGTCATCATTAGTTTGCTGCAAAATATTCCATCAGTTTCTTCATCAAACTGCCAAATTGATTGTGGAAATATCTTCTGACATCATTCAGGTATGTTTAGTTGAGAAAAAAAGCTTGGCAAATGTAAACACAATTAGCATACAAATCTGTGCAAACATTTGACTACCAATTTGTACTTTTCAGTGAGGGTGTTAAAACCCAATTTGGAGGTGGACCGTGCATAAGGGTCCACACAAAATGTTTTTGCATTTTATTGACAGTTGAAACCTTGTAGATCAATATTCCGGTGGGTGCCATTCTGGCCCCTTTAAGCATTTTTTTTATAAATAAATTAATATTCAAATTAGCTACCGCCACAAGGTAAAATACAAGTTTTCTACATATCTCTGCTGGATCTGAAATATTTGTACATTTTTACGCACATTATGCAAATATAGCTACCATCATTAGCATACACGTTTCTATATGTATTTATGCAGGATATCATCCAAACTTGTCAACTGAAGTGTCTTGATATACATCTTTTTAGAGTCGATGATATAAATTATTTTTTGGGAATTTTTTCCCCAGGCGAAACCCCAACCATCCCAATAAGTTCAATATGGCATAATCCCCCTCCCATAGAAGCACAGCTTTTTGAAATCAACTGAAGAGTGAAGATTATTGCTTTCTGGCCAAACTTGATAAATTTCGGTCAGTTTCATTAACACACATTTCCCCCTAATTCAGATCAAAATAATGTGGGTTCAAGAGTGATTGTTGATATAAGACTTCATTTATTTCCAAACAGAATTGAATCTGACAGGGAACTGGTAAACATTTTCATTTAGAGTTGTCGTTGAAATTGGCAGGGAAGCCTACAAAAGTTGGAAATGTTTCACCTGTATATGCAATTTTATTACTTGTTGAACAAAAATGGTTTGCCTTTATCGTGGTGGATGTTTTACCTAAAACATGAATCAAAACAACTTCCCTGAATACAGGTAGTTTTAATGCACTGTGGAAATATTGCAAAGTAGCACTGCTGATGCTGAATCACCGAAAGAAATAAGTGTTTAGTTAGGCTGAATATAACTTAACTCAAGTATGGAAGTGAATTGCAAACTGTTAATACCAATTGAATACTAGTTAAAATATAGATAAATATAAAGGAAATGAAAAAGAAAGAAAAAAGAACCACCTTACGAAACTAATCCCTGTTGGTTGGTTCTATACTTGTACCTCTTTTATTTTAGTGATTTATTTTGGCCTGTACTACGGACTTGAGTATCCTGATTTGTGACATACCAAAAGATATTAAACAAAATAACAGTCAGCTTAGAATAACTGTAATTATTTTGTGATCCCTGTGACTTCTTTATGTTTATCTCATAAAGCTCATACCACAAGCACTAGACCTTTGGATCCAAATAAAACACAGCTAGTCTGCATGCTCTATTTTATTTAACTACAGGCACATACCAAAGCTGTACACAAGTGGAATCCGGGAACTGCAAATGGCTGTACAGAGGGGCATATACATACAGTAAATCACCAACTTTGCTCATTTCTACCATTGCCGTATTGACATTAGAATGGGTAGATAGCAATGGCTCATTTCATGTGTAGTGAAGGTAAGCTTTTTTTAATGGATTGCAAATAAATGGACTTACCGGTACATCCTATCTCGTGATAACTACATGTAAACTGAATCCTTGCCAATTACATGTTTATGTAACGGACATTCAAGCAGATCCGTCTAACCAGTTAGAATAATCCAGAGATGGAATACATGTACATGAATCTCCTTGTACTTGTGACTGAAATATGTGGCTTTTTGTTGATACTTAAACTTGCAAAACTAGTGTTAGACCTATCAAAAGACTTGGCAGGCGTGTTGCTTTGTGATAAAAAAAGTACAAATAATTCAGGGAGACTTTTTTTTTGGTTTACAAACTAGTGCCTCTTTCAAATTGAAAAAAAAGGCTGGCTCAGCTGTAGGCCTACTTGAACTATTTTCATATTCTATGACCGTTATGTAGATATTCCCCTTCCCCGGGTTATGGGTCTGCAAAAGAATAAGCAGAGGTACAACAAAAGTGTATGAACTGTCTGTTATGATCTGCTTCATTAAGATCTTATAGCCCCATCCTGCTAAAGTAAATCAGAAGTCACTCTTAGTCTGGTCAACTCACAAGCTATTTTAAGTAACGGTGCCAAAGACATTCTTTGTCAGCACCATGTATACTGATCTTGTTCTCCATCACGTTAATAAGAAAAGATTAGATACCTTATCCGTTTTAAAAAATAGTGTACATGTAGCAGTGTAGCTTTCGATGTCATAGCGCCATCTTTATTCAGCGTAGTGATTTAAACCACTCTTTCTTTGTCATTGAAAACATGTAAATTGTCACCTTACTTGGGACTGACTTTCAATGAACCTTAATGTACAATTCCCCTTATGAGGTGAGAAATGTCTCATACATATGTAACAACTGAACTGATAATGCGGCATTTTTCTTACATTGACAATGTAAACCCTATACTCCACACTGTTATGATTGATTGCTATTTTCTTGGAAAAACAGCCTGCAGGTTTGAATCATGCATATAAGATGAATATTCTTTCAATTTTCTGAATACTGAACTAGATAGACACGAGTTTGTGACTTTGTACATGTACATTTAAACGTATTCCAACCATATTATCGTTTGAAAGTTTAATGCATATATTTCAAAACCTTTTACGTAATGTGCTTCATTTTCAGGTTAAAGGTCTATCTACACCTATCACATCAAACCAAACAGTGAAGATGGCATCTAATGTTACAGCTAAATCAGTGTTGGAGAAGATTAGTATGGATCATCTGGAATGCTCCATCTGCACCAACCGTTTCAGGCAGCCCAAACTGCTGGACTGTTTGCATAGTTTTTGCCTGCAATGCCTTCAAGACCTCAGACAGAGCCAAGATCCTAGTGGTACAAAGCTGACATGTCCTCTGTGCAGACGTGAAACCATGTTGAAAAAGTCTGGCATTGCTGATCTCCCTAATAACTTTGCATTCAGTGCCCTGGTGGAGGAAGTTACAATGCAGGAAAAGCTGCTGAAAGGTCAAGGGACAGATATCAAATGTCAAAACTGTGATGAGGAGAATCAGGCTATTTCAAGATGCATGGACTGTGATCATTTCCTCTGTCAAGAATGTCAAAAGGCACATGAACGTATGACTTTGATGAAATCTCATAAAATCTACACACTGGCTCAACTTCGATCAGGAGAGACTGCCTACAAGAGTAAAAAAAGAGAAGTTCAAAAATGTGGTAACCATCCAGATCAAAATCTCAATGTCTACTGCAACACATGTAAGCAAGTCATATGCACAACATGCTCTGTACTTGATCATGCAAAACACTCTCTCATTGGCCTACCAGTGGCTTTTGAGAAATGTAAGAAACAAATTGAAGAACTTGTTGTAAGAGTCGGTAAGAGTAAAACAAAACTGAACAACACCTTACAGAAGACATGCAAATCTTGCAAGAAACTCAATACCATGTTTGCACACACCAAAAAAAAAATCTCAGAAAAAGCTGACCAAGAGGTTGCCAAGATCCGACAGGAGGAGCAGAAACTCTTAAAACAGACTGACAGGATTTTTCAGGGAAGAGTCGCAATATTTGAAGCTGCTCAAGCTACCAACAGGAAAGAGGTGACACAGACAGAGCACAAGCTGGAGGAGGTAAAACAACTCATGAATCAAGCAAGTAGCTGTGAGATTCTTGAACTTCAGCAGAAACTCTTGCATAACCTCAGTGAATTGACAGGGAAACAGCCACAGCAAGTTCCTGACAACTTGACCTTCATGGATTTTAAAGAAGGTGAGAGGTCACTTGGGAGACTCATTTTGGAGGAAGAGCCAAAGGCTGCAGCAAAGCAATCACCAAGACCTGCAAGATCATGTGTGAAGGAGAAATGGGAATTGAGGACTGAAGTCAAGAACTTTGAATTAAGAAATACATATATACATGTACGACATGTTTCAGTACTCTCCAACAATAAAATACTGGCACTCTCTAAATCAAACTTCTTATTCCTAAATAACAACAGGCCCCCTACTTGTATTCCTGCAATATTCAAGGTCTCACTGCCTAGTAGTCAAACTGAGCCATATTATATACCACAAAAGCTACAACTCAATGGCCTCACTTATGATGTAAGATATATTGCAGTCAGCAAGGATGGCAAGCTCCTTGCTCTAGATGGTCCAGTAGTCAAGGTCTTCAACAAGCAACATCAACTCCTCCATCAGTTCACACCAGGTAGAGGGTCAGACAGCCAACCAACATGCCTTGCAGTGGATGACAACAATCTGATAGCAGTGGGTTTTGAAGGCAAGAAGGAGATTTCTCTACACAACTCAGATGGATCCCTCATCAAGAGACTGCCTGCTCAAATGATTGAGGATTATCTGACAATGTACAACCACCGCCTTATCTACACAACAGGCTTAAACAAAATGTTGGTATGTGTGGACTACTATGGTGCCAATGTATTCTCAGTAGACATGACCAACAACATGCAGGACGATGGGGTGCCTTTTGGTGTGTGCTGTGACAGTGATGGCAGCATCTATGTTGCTGTGTGCAAGTATTCAGCAGGTGATATTCTGCATTACAGTCCTGATGGCAAGTATATTGGATGTGTGATCAAGGAATGTGGTCGCCCATATGGCATCACATTCACATCAGGTGGTGATCTGGTAGAGGCCGTAGGACAGTTGGTAAAGGTCTATCACCGAGTGTAAGGACAGATTAATTAAACTGGGGCTATCCAGTGTATCCACCAACCACTTCCATCAGGCATTGAACATTGTTGTCACTTCTTCTTTGCGTGTTTTCAAAGTAACCTACAATATGTTTTGCCACTTCCTCAATGAACTCCGCAAGATCTCTTGCACTGCACAAGCTAGTTAGCAGAGGGCAGATTGAGAGCACGGTCCATGGTATGCTCTGCCCCTCCACAATCACATGCAGCTGAACCACTTTGTAGCCCCATTTGACGCGGTCTTTGTTTGGCCAGTCCTGGTTCTCAAGCGGTCGAGAGTTGTCCCTTGAACCCATGTCGATGTAGCACCTGTTGGGAGGTTTTCAGCTAGTGGTATTTCCACGTCAGTCGTTGGGGGTTGTTTCCGAGTCTTTCCTTCCAGAATTGGAGTCTGACCTCTTCCCTGGATGTTGCGAGGGAGTGGACATGGCTGAGGAAGCTTTTTCTTGACTTCTGTCTTTGTGCCGGAGCTTGATGTCCAAGGAGGAAGTGATGATTAACGCTCATAATTGATTACTTTGGACATCTCAGCTCGGCTGGCAACTTCCTTCAGATATCAGGAGGGGCAATGCCAACAATGAGGTTGAAATTGCTTGTGTTGGTGGGTTTCAAGCATCCAGTGATCAAACAGCATGTATTGTTTAAGGCTGGGTCAAGTTTCCTAGCACGGGGTGATCTCTCCCAGATGGGGCATACGTACTCCGTTGAAGAATAGCACAGAGCCAGGGCAGTGGATCTTAGGGTGGGTGCTTTGGATCCCCATTTCGAGTTTGTCAATTTCCTTATGATGTTATTACATTAACTGCAGTTTTGCTTCTACAGCTCTGAACGAAGTCTCTTTTGATGAAGCACAGAGATCGTCCACATCTGAAACCCTCAGTGTCCTGATCTATTGGTTGTTCATTTGTGTAGACGTTAAACAGCAACGGAGCCAGCACACTGCCTTGAGGTAGGCCGTTTTGCTGTCATCGCCAGCAACTTTGTTTGTTGTTCAAAACAACAAAAAAGCACCTGTCTTTGAGAAGGGCTCTAATAAGATCTGTAAATGCCAGGTCTTGTAACAACCCAAGGATCTTTTTCAGGAGGCGCAGTGGTTTACGGTATCATATGCGGCCGAATGATCAACAATAACAGCTGCGGTTATTTGTCCTTTTTTGAAGCCTATCCTCAATATGCTGTGTCAGATTCAAGAGTTGGCTTGTTGTTGCCTTGCCAGGTCGAAATCCAGCTGGCTGAGGGATAAGGGACGTCTCAGCAATAGGGGCAAGCCTGTTTAGGATCAGGCGCTCAAACAGCTTGTATGGGTGACATAGCAGGGAGATCGGTCAAAAACTTTACATACGTGCGGAGTCTTTACCGGGTTTAAAAGAGCAAATACTCTGGTCTTTCTCCAGATCTTTGGGATGTTCTTGGTCACCATGCAATTGTTTATCAGGTCAGGAATCCATTTCCGCACAAGAGGTCCGAGGTGTTGGATCTCCTTGGTAAAAATACTATCACTGAAAAAGAACTTTAAAGTTCATTCCCTCAAAGAACATTCTACAGTACTGTATATTTGGTTTATTTGTCAGGACAGTGGTCCCTGTATTTGTTGAACTTGACTCCAATACCTTAAACACTCCCCCATTGGACACTCCTGGACTTTAACACTCCA
>CM057147.1:3257741-3368730 GCA_029964075.1 Patiria pectinifera | reverse complement strand
ATGGTGCCATACTATTTATGCCTTCTAGCCTCACTTTCAGTTTCTTTTTATATGTGGCTTAAAACATTAGGGTATATTTAATTGGGCAATTCCACAGTTACTCGCGTTACATTTTTGATGTACTTTTAAGTTTCCTTGGGCTGTAATTACCTTACTGAAAAGGTTTAATAACTGTTATCCCCATGGTAGATAGAGTAGACCTAGACCTACATAAGCACCAAAAGATGACATCCAAAAAAATGTGTTATGTATGATAAACAGGACGCACAAAATCGGTTACTCATGTTACGAAAATGTAACGTGAGTAACCGATTTTGTGTGTCTTGTTTATCATGCGTAACACATTTTTCTGGATGTCATCTTTGGTGCTTACAGTAGGTAGGTCTAGGTCTAATCTATCTACCATAGGGATAACAGTTATTAAACCTTTTCAGTAAGGCAATTACAGCCCAAGGAAACTCAAAAGTACATCAAAAATGTAACGTGAGTAACCGTGGAATTGCCCAATTACAAATTATAAATTATTCATCAGAGCAAACTGCTATCAATTTGTAATTTACTTTATGTCATTACTTTCATTTCCCTTCACAAGTCTCAAAAATGGAGATTTTACCATGCTTTCAATAAACCCTAATAAACCGAACTCAACCCATCAAAGCTCAACAGCAGGTTTTGTTGAAATCTGTTAGAATGGGTACAGTGCCCCTATGGTCTTTTACATTGGCTTTGGCATACCTCCAGAAACTAAGTCCAACAGTGTGTGTGTGTACGATTTCCCATATGGTGCTGGAATTTTGCCAGGATGGGTACGGTTCCTAGTAAATTAAGCTGGGGAGTTAGGATTAGTATGGCCGACTCATGAATAAAGCCCATGTAGTGCTGCTATGCTAAATGTGCACTTTCCTTCACTGGCCCTTTTAGGTCTCACAGTGTCATTTGCATGTACTGTTGTTAATTTATAAAGTTTCTTTTTCCATCCTTTTACTCAGGGCTATGCAGTTTCCACCTGAAGCCTGGCTACGCATAAGTCTCAACCACGGCAGCATAACCTGGCTAGCAGTCAGACCCAGTGGGCGTGTATCGCTACGGCAACTAGGCGACTGCGGTCACATGCCACCGTCCAAAATCAGCTCATCTTAGCAGCGGAACCCATCATCACAAGAAATTCAGGTTTCAGAGGTTATTTGTTGTTAGAAGTCAGAGCGTATTATTTTCTTTTTTTCCGTTGATAAATCTTAAAAAGGTAATATACAACATTTGCTTTTTACTGTAATTTTCAGAAATGGATGGATTTGGGTGTTAGTAGTTTATAGGAAATATTGTTACACTGACCTTTTTAAAGTTTTATGTTCATAGATGCTGGAAAAGCAAGGCGAAGCGGAGCAATAGACGTCAGGGAATTGTCAGGTCAGGGAACAAGACTAGTTGGCTTGCACCCGTTCACGGATGTGTAACCGATTGCAAACATAATGTGGACTAATAACAAAAGTGGGGGCAGTATTTGAAAAACAAGTCAGTTGTCTTCCAATGATGGTCGGTTGACCATCGTTGGAAATTGACACAAAAATTTCTAGAAAACGACAGCGCACCGGGTGCCACGATTTCACAGGATGCTTGAGACTATAAGTCAGTTACAGTCAAGTTAAGGTATTTCATAATTTGGTAGTTTGGTTTTTTGATGTTTGCAAATGTTGTATATTACCCTTCAGTAGATCTTCACCCTTTGAGTGACCTCACTTTTCCAAGTGTATAATGCACTGTGCCCAAAGTATTACCAAAATGAAGCATGTTTTATAAAGTAAACGTCAACTGGAAATCAGTTGTTTTCAAGACCATCCCCCACAAGTTTATTGCAGTCAATCCAGTCTCAAGTTATTAGCTATTCAAATGAAGTGTGACAAAAACAATCTGTTGTCTTTGTCCATTTAGGATTTTCTTGTTTTCTGTGACTGGACTTGTGACCAGACTTATGATTTACTTGTGACCTGCCTTGTGTTGGACTTGAGTACATATCATCCCATTCCTAGGAATTTTTCCAAAAAGTAGTACATCAATATTTTTCTTCTGTTTACAAGCAGGAAGCAAAAATTGTGTTTCAATTTTGTGTAATACTAATGCTGCATCAGAGAGTAAACAGTTGATCGAATTTTAAGCTTTATTGGAAATACACCAATTTAGTCGAATATATTCAGGTGGAAAAGTTGCATTTACAAACTTTACACCAGCTCTTCATTAGGCCAAAAAAAAAAAGTCTCCGGTTTCTGGTATGGAGCTTGCCCCAAAAGTGGTGCGGCGACGCGGCTTTTTTTTTTTTTTTACCTGTTTTTTTTTTTTTTTTTTGGCTTCAAATGTAGGCTGATGACTGCAAATGGTGCCCGACTAAACTTAGTGCAAATATATGGGAGTCCAGAGAGGCCACATAAATCTTATTCTCGATCATAACCCCATCTAAAAACACGTTAAAATTGTGCAGCAGCAGAATTCCAGTCAAACCAGTGAGTTTGGCGGTTTTGAAACATCATCTTGTATTGAAAAAAAAACTTTTTCATTTTGCCGACGCGCATGGCTACGGCGACGCGCGCGCATACCAGAAACCGGAGACTTTTTTTTTTGCCTTATCTGTATAATTTGGTTTTTTTTTTCACATAGAGAAGTAACTTTCATAATGGGTTCCAAATGCATGCATCATTTTTATGACATTTTCTTTTACTTTTCTGATTCATCTGATGTGCCAAATTTATCTACTGATTTCTTTTTCTTTTTTGTTTGCCCATATTATGTAATAATACAATTCTTTTCTGGGCCTCACTCGTATGAATATTCATACGCAACACAATTTAGAATTCTGCATTGAAATTTGTAGGAAAGGTGTGAATGGGAGGTTTTCTTTTTCTAATGTGTTGTTACCCAAATCGCTGAAATCAAAAACGGTTTGTCGAGTATACAATAAAAACAAATTGGTGCAATTCTATTTTTATACTTTCATGTAAACATACATTAAAAGTATTTCTATCTAACTTAAGTGTGTTTTGGGATGAATATTCTAACAAGTTGAAATCATTTCTTGAATAAAATATCCGACAAGAATTTACCAAGGTTGATTTAACTATTATTATAATTATTTTTTATTTGTGTGTGTATTTATTATTGAGTTGATTCATGCATTAAGAGCGGGACGCTCCTAATTCAAAGGTTGAAATTACTTAATTGGTTACTTATCATGGACTGATTTATTTTCGTTTGATGTCTCATTGGAAAGCTCACAACAAATGTAATGCTAGAAATTATCAGTTCAATTTAAAAATCTATTTTTCGGGGTGCCACACCCAAAAAGCATGTACCGGTATATACCAGCTTTAACCCTAACAGAACTCAACCCATCAAACTTCAACAGCATGTTTTGTTGGAATCTGTCAGAATGGGTACAGTACCCCTAAACTGAATTTACTTTGGGTTGGCACACCTCCAGAATCAAAGTCAGAAATATGTGTGTGCAGTTTCCCATATGGTGTTGGAATTTGCCAGGATGGGTATGGTTCCTAGTAAATCATGCTAGGGAGTTTGGGTTAAGCATGAGTTTTTACATGGATAGGCACACCAAAAATGCCCGAATGCAACACGTTTGATATTTTCGTTTGATATTTCATGTTTGTAAACGTGCATCTTAAAGGGAATGTACAACATTTGCTTTTGCTTCAATTTTCAGAAACAAATGGATTTGGAGGATTAGTATGTTATAGCAAATATTGTTAAAATGCTTTGTTTCACGTTTTGGGCTTGTCGATGCTGGAAAAACCAAGAAAATCATTCAATTTCTTGTAGTCTGGTTCCCTGACCCCACTTAAGATGAAACGGAGAATTTATAGACTTTGGGCGAATTGCAAGTTCAGAGAATCAGTCTAGCAGGCTTGTACTCCTTCACAGGTGTGTAATCAATTGCAAATAGTTTTTGCAGCAAAGAGTTTGCAAGCAGTTTTTGAAAAAAAAAGCCAGTTTTCTCCAACGCTGGTCAGCCGACCAGCGTTGGAAAAATACAATTTTTCTTGAAAACGTTCGCACACCAGGAGCCACGATTTTACAGGATGCTTTTAGACTGTCATTCCCTAACAATCCAGTAAGGTATTTTGTGATAATTTGATCATTTCGTTTTGAAATGTTTGCAAATGTTGTATCTTCCCTTTAACCATATTTGCATTTACAGGTATATGAATTTGAAAGCCCATTAAAATATACATATTTAAGCAAAGTACAAGAAAACATTTACACACATGTATGACGGCGAAAGATCATGTTGGTAGACTTTGTATTTATTGATATATGACACGATATTTAAACAATAACTTCCATGAGAATTTACACATGTATAAGTATACGCCTCAAAAATACAATGTATTTCAAGCAGAAGGTACTGGCTGGAATTTGATACTTTTCTCAAAATGCAACACTCAAACAATGCAGGCAGATGCAGAGCAAGAACTTCAAGAAAGTTTACGCATGATAAATAACATTCATAAATACCTTAGACAGTTTACGCATTCCTATTGGTCGAGAGCCCATCACGTGGCCGGTCTTAAATGGATGATAAAGACATGGCTAACTGGTCTTAAACACTTTTCCAGTGTCACAATAAAATGTGGACTCCTAAAAATCCAGTGCCTCTTATCGTTTCATTGGTTGAACGTTCACAATCCTCACGTAGGCATGCGCAACACTAACAGGGAGTCAGAATTTTATAGTTCTAAATTCAAAACGCAACGCGCCAGGTGCGTTCTGCGCGACATCGCGCAGAACATGATACGCGCGCGTCAATCTCCACAAAAGGGTTGTTTACATCTTACTCGCCAGCTGAACACTCCATTATTTTGCAAGAGGGATGTTTCAAAAAGCATAAAGTGAATTTGTTGAACAAAATCGGGATGTTTTGAACGAATTATATGATTTTTTTTTACCGAAAAGGTATTTATGAATGGGAATAAATGTGTGCTCCGTCGGTATTTATCACTCTGTTTAAGACCACTTAGAGTCTGGGTGCTGATAATTACCCTCGCCTCCGGCTCGGGTAATTATCAGCACCCAGACTCTAAGTGGTCTTAAAGTCTGGGTGCTGATAATTACCCTCGCCTCCGGCTCGGTTAATTATCAGCACCCAGACTCTAAGTGGTCTTAAACAGAGTGATAAAAACCTCTGGAGCACACATTTATTCCCTTATTAAAGGTTGGTACATGTACATGTACGTATTTTAATACAGTATAAAGTCACTATAAATCTAAATTTTGTTTCACAACATTGCCTGTAACATGCCAGCCAGTTGCTGCCAGGCAAAAAAAAATCCACTTAAATGAACGGGCGTTTCTCATTTTGCACCCAATATAGTATATTGTACAGTGAAGTGAACCCTTGTCACCAAAGCCCTGACGTGACTTGGCAAAATGTTATCAACTTTCTGTATGAAGACCCTTAAACAATCTTGAATAATTTTAATGATTTTTTTCAGCCCTTAATCTTTCCAAGAAAGGTACAGAACAATATAAAAACTGTTATCTACAATCGAAGTTTAATTCTAAATTCATTTTCACATTTACGCTAAACAAAGAATTCATTATTTAAATATAAGACTGTGAAACCACAATAACTAATATTCTGAACTATATGTACATATTTTCTGTTGAAGAATTCTACCTTTCCCCAGACTACATGTACTACATTTTCTTTGAATGATTTGTTATCTGCCCTTTTATCAATACATGTAGTCTGAGTTTTAAGAGGGAAAACAGCTTTGGTTGCATCCACATGATTATGCTTCAAGTACAAAATCTTATCAAAGTATTCTTGATAGTAGATTTGGTATCATAAACTTAGTTAAGATTGTCAGGGATGAGCCACCTCACCTCAATTTTGTGTGGATAAGAATGTATGCCAACTATTGACTGTTTTGAAGGTGTTGTAAATCTTGTGAAACCCTATCACAGGATTTCAATACACTAGTTGTGGTATCAGCGAGTCTGGGACATAGCCAGACATATTCCAAATACAGTTAAAAATCAAGCTAACTAATTTTCTTCTTGAGTAATGTTCAATCACACAAATAAACCAAGATATCTTTTAAAAATAAATAGCTTCTATGCAGACAATACCATCGTTCACTCGACCACAGCCAACAAAACATAAAATATACCCTACACCATGTATTTGTTAAATTTATTTCAAAAAGAAAACATTTTAAAAGCACAATTCAAAACTAGACTACTTATATACTATCCAATCTGTTAACCAACAAACACTGCCTTGTCACTGATGCCAAAAATCAGTTTCAAAAGTATCAAAAGATATGCAGCCATTTTTTTTTTTGGGGGGGGGGGAGGGACACAACACAATTCTGTCTCGCGATTTCTTGTCTTACTAGCAATACTGATATGGATCTATGCAAGCAATTAATGAAAGAAACTTAAATGTTTTGCATTTTTCATTTTTTCCATTTGTCCTAGTCCACTGCTGATCAATAGCAGATAGGGAGTGCAGCATGTAGATATACTGATATGTGCTTTGGCCAGCTGCTTTGGCCAGCTGCTTTGGCCAGCTGCTTTGGCCAGCCGAATTGACAAAATTGCCTTTGAAGACCGTTACCGGCACCGAGGAACAGGCATATATGTACCAAACAATCAGATATCCATGAACAATTGTAATTTGGCTCTGGGCTAAATTACTTGGCTTCGCTCGTCAAAACGTTCTGGGCTTATAATCGCAATAGTGTGCTGGTTCTTAGTGTGCAGGTTCCAGATACTTGCAAATAAATGCAATGGTCTCTTAACCCTAGCAACCCTGAGCCCATCAAGCTCCAACAGCGGGTTTTGCGTGATTTTGGCAGGGTTGGTACCGAACACTGGCCAGCTGGTGTTGGACTTTGATTGACTGGGTACCAAAGGCCAAGGGAGACCCTGTTGAATTTTGTGAGGTTCGGGGCAGAAGGGCATGAGATTTGGGAACACGTTGGAGTTCACTGGCATTTCTTCGTGGGTATGCTCACCCACGGTCCTCAGCACAGCTTGTGGTCAAATGTGCATGTACATATTGCTTGATTTTGTTAGGTTTGGTACCATCCCTATCCAATCACTCGACAATGCATAGGCCCATCCATACCAAGTCAATCAAACTCCAACAGTTGGAGTTTGGCAGGTTTAGTACTGTTCCCCGTACAAGGCCTGTTGGAGTTTGGCAGTTTTGGTACCAGTGCTTACAGACCTGTATGCAGCTGTTGAAATTTGTTAGGTTTGGTATCCTTTCTAGTGCAACAGCCTAGGGGGTTAGGGTTAAACTTGTTGATGCCTTCCTGGAAAATGATAACACTGTAAAGATATTGACCACCAACATCAGCTCTCTCTCTCTCTCCCTCTCTGACTTTCCACAATAACTGGTACCATATGGACTCCACATATGTCCTGAACTCATGTACAAATATTTAATAATATGTGATGCTTTCTGTTCTTCAAGGCCTTCCAGGTCCACTCCCGTTGTGGGATGAGCCGACACTTGGGTGAGTTGGGCTCTGTCGTTGCTGAAAACAAATACACAAAGAAAGTTTCATTTAATTTGTGGACCACTGCTTTCTTAGATTAATAGGAACATTTGTTAATGTGCTATTTTTTATTTGAAGCAACAAAACTGCTCACGATCTTATGACGAGTGCATAACAACTTAGTTGTTTAAGTTTCAGCTTGTTGGATACTGTACATTTTGAGAAAATAGAGATGCACAGTTTTGGGATCTCGTAATTGGACTCCGTTCCTAATACATGTTAAAAATTGTACCCACAGGCACATTTTCTTAAACCACCTCCAATTGCTGTTTTCCCCCCATTTCAGACAGAATAATTTCACAGTGTATTTGGTATCAGTCCTACCTTGACTTTGAGCATTTCCTGGTAATTGCAAATGTTCCCAAGTGCCTTTAACTGCACTACAACCTTTCGCAAAAGCTTATAAAGAGTTATACTTTGAGATGCGATTTGAAAGAACAATGTCAGATTGTGTTTCTATGGTTTATTGGCAGACTCTTCCATTGACACGTGGCTGCAATAAAGGAAGCTCTCTCGCAAAAATCTTCCATCTTCGCAGATGAAACCACAAGAAAGTGCGTGTTGCTTGAGCATTGTTGGCCCTCGGGCTTGCAAGGTGAGTTCGTGCGTAAACCAGAGTGCTATGCCATTAATCTTAACTTCATGGCCATTTCTTGTTCAGAATGTTCCTGAAACCTCCACAGGAATCAAATTGCACATTTTTTGTATTCGTAAACTATTAAGAGAATTCCAGCCTAATGCAAGGCACTGTTGAACATATGTAGTCAAGTTCATCACGAGTAAAAAATTCACAAGTCTTATCACAAATGCAGTCACAAGCAACAGTGGATGACCGATTACCAAGGACTGCTTACATCGTTACTCCTTTGGAAAGCTTGTAACTTGACTTGAGACAGGAGGACTTCGGCTTGACTTGGGATTGACTTGTCATGGACTTTCTATGTTCATTGAAATTACCTGGATCATTATGAGCCGTTAGTTGTTAAGAACATCGTCATAATTTTTCTTTCTGTAACTCATGCTTTATCACAGAACATATTTCTGCAACAAAGTAACATTTCAGACAGTGATCATATATACCTTTTTCTTCTTTTTCTCTTTCTTGCGTTTCTTGCGTTCTCCGTCCTCGTGCTTCTTCTGCTTCTTGTGTTTCTTGTCGTGGCTTCCCTCGGTCCCTGCCTCACCTGCTGCCAGATTTGCAAAGCAGACAAAGTGGAGGTAAGATTACGTGGTCATGCGTGCTGTGCCCTTGAGTAAGGTGCTTTACCTCAATTACTCCTCTCTCTGGGTACCGGCATTGTTCAATGCTGGGAAGGTAACAGACTCGCTGTGGAGGAGGTGTGGCGATCCCCCCACAGCAGCAGCATTACATCGAGTCTGGCCCAATCGTTTCGAAAGAGAGATGGGCACTGCATTCCTGTGAACACAGGTTTGTCCCCTTTACTTTTCTTTTAAGATTACACAGTTCAATATATGTCAAAGGCCTATACTGAATTGATCATCCGGATGTAAATTGCATGTTATGAAAAGATTACACAGGAAATGAGAAAGGTAGGCATTATGTATGACAACTTTTTTGTAACTATCTCGCTCATCAAGTGACATAATGGACTCCAAGCAGGAATAGAAGATGGCACTATGTGACAGGTGCAATGAAGGGGAGGGGGAGGCTTTTTTTGTTATTGGAGGTCAGGATTGTTTGGATGATTTATAGAAATCCACCATACCTGTTGCTGTTATTTCTGTAGTGTCTGGTGGCCGGTGCTCCTTCTTGTGTTTCTTGTGTTTATGTTTCTTGACTGGCTGGTGATGTAACAGCTTAAACTGCTCCGGAATCTGCCAAAAATGAAGAACAATCAATAATTGTTGGTTTTTATTTATTGCATTTTGCTGCAGTTTGCTAATTAGAGTAACATCAGCCTCAAAGTAAGATTGTTGTCCAAAAATGATTAATAATAATAATAATAATAATAATGCAAGCGGTAGTAATTTTGTTAACTCGCAAGTCCCTTAGAAGTCAACGTACAATAGACCTTATGCATTAAGGCGGAGTTAGAGGGCAATGGTTTTGTATTGCTTGGTAGGCATGAGTAAACCTTTAAATTGTTAAATAACAGAGAATCCTAAGGTCTATTGGGGATTTTTGTCTTGATTTATTAAATTTGTCAGTCACCAAAACCAAAGGTTCATTCAAGAAGAAGCTTTGCTGTCTTGAAATGTTCCATTAACAATTTTAAAAAATCCCACATTTTGAGAAAACAAACATGAGATTGGAACCATACGCCATTTGTACACAGTGTGCCATGTTACTCAGATATTACCCAAAGCCACAACAGGAGGGAGTTATTTGGTTTGGATTATTTAAACTCTACTGCATTTATCCATACAAAATAGTGCCCACTATAGTGTGTGCTGAATTTAACAAAGGCCAAAATACAGTAATTTTGTAAGATTTGACTCACAGATCCTGGATGTAGCTTGAAGCCCGTCAATGCTGGTCCTGACAGAGGGATGATCTCTTTACCACCGATGGGCGGTTTGTCAATTAACGCTCGCAAACTGCTGTTGTCTTGCGCTCCAACCGTGTCAATCATCCCTGCAAAAAAGAAAAAGAAAAAATACATGTATATGATACTGAAACTTGTACTTTCACGAAGGCACAGATTTCCTTTTCCTTCTTAAAAAAAATAATAGAAATTTTGGAAACATGCACTCAGAAAGTTAATCTGCCATCCCCATTATTTTCTCATTGCTCAAAAAAAACCATATGCATTTTTTACAAAAAAAAAAAAAAACATGTATATGTCACAGATCAAATCTAACGTTCTCCTTAACCGACAGACAGAATTCTTTTAAATGACAGACAGATCAACACGATCAATTTAAAAAAAAATAATTTGAAGTCTTATCCTCGCTTCAAGTATGGTTTGTGTCAATTTATTGATTAGATTTCAGTCTTGGCAAACGACCATAATGGAGCGTTACATGTGACCAGAAGGAAAATGAGTCAGACCCATTAAATCAGACTTCTATTAAAAGCCAGATTTAAGAATTCCTTAATTATATTTTGTAATTTGGTATCGTGTTTCTTTCATTTCATCCCAACGTTACAGTATCACACTGACACAATTTTAAGGAAAACAAACCTTAACCCGAACCCCTTGAGCACTTTTACTAGAAAGTATCCTGAATCCACCAAATCCACCTATTGTGTCATGCACAAAAATGTAGGTGTTGGTGACTGCTCGGTATGGAGATATTCGGAATCCATCAAAATCCTGCAGTATCGCTAGGCTTACAATCCTGAATCCATCAAGATCCCTCTATTTTCAATATGGAGGTATCCTGAATTCGCTGAATACTCCAAAACATGGGTATGGATTTTGATGGATTCAGGGTGGTTAGGGTTAAAGTCTTCTTTAACCCTGCACTGCGGCCCAATTTCATAGAGCTGCTTAAGCAGAAAATTTGCTTAAGCACAAAAAACATTGCTTAGTAAAATAAGGTTACCGGCCAAAACTCCATGTGATGTACATTGCTTGTGACTTGTATTTAGCTGTTGTTTACTTAGCATAACAATCCCATGGAGTTTTGGCCGGTAACCTGATTTTATTAAGCAAGGCGTTTTTGTGCTTAAGCAAATTTTGTGCTTAAGCAGCTCTATGAAATTGGCCCCAGCTGATCATTTGGTTCGTCAATATGAATACTCTGGCTTCAAATTTGAGTATAAACACTCCTCAGCGACAGCAACGAGTGCTCACCAGGTAAGTGAGGCAGGAATGCACTGAGTTGTTCCTTGACCTTCTTGCTAGAGAATCTCTGGTAGCTGTGCTCCAGGCCATAGTGGCTGATCAGATTGGTCTCGCCGGTAACTTCTGTTGGAGCTGAACAAAGAACAACCCAAAGAACAACCAAACTGGTTAATAAAGCAGGATACAGCCACAACACATACACACAAATAATGCACTCAACTGTCTTATATAAAATACATATAGTAATAGAAGTAGTATCAGAATATCAATGTACATGTATGTACTGTCACTGACCCCAGTTCTAAGTAGCATTTGTGAGTCAGACTGTCGTTGGTCAAGTACGTTTGTTCTTGTCCACTGGTATGTCTTTCTTGAAGTTCTTTGTAAAATTATGTACATGTATATTATGTTAGGCTTACAGGGTATATCATACGTCAATCTTATGAATGACTCCTTGTTCTCAAGTTTGTATTTTGCTCTTGATGGAAATAAATGTTCTTGAACTGAATTGAAATGTTGACAAGCCAGGATGTACCATACTACTGTACGTGTATAAAGTTTACATCATATGTAATTTACTGTAGGCTTTTCTACAATTGATTCCTATTTCATTATGTAATTTGATTCCTTTGTTAAAAGTGCAGCCTATACAATTAGACCATTATTCAAAACATAAATATGATTAAAACTACATTATCATTAAATAAATCTGACCAACAAAATTTGCTCTGTATAAGCATTGCAGTGTGAGAGCTTGTATTATATCAGTAAATGTACAAGGATTATTTGGATGGGACTTGAACCAACGACCTCCTGCTTACTAGTGCGGTGTCTTAACCACATGATCACCTAATAACTTACCAGGATCGGCTTGTGGCAAATTTGAATCCAATATACATGTAGCCATGGGGTACCACAAATTGAACTTGATGTTCAAATTCAGTGATCATATATAAAATAGACTTGAATGAATAGCTTTCAAATAATCGTAATATTAAATTTTATGATTCATACATCACCAATTACTCAAATGCAAAATTTGTTAAGTTAAGGCCTAAGCTTTACCTAAAAAAAAGTCAGATTTCCATTAACCGGAAAGAATGTAGTATCCAGACGCCACTTTAAGTAGTTGTGCATAAGTTTATGGAGAGCTAAGAATATTTTCAAAGTATTTTCTAACAAAATTGAGTAAAAGGAGTAGTCGACCACGAGGTGCATAGATCGAGTGGCGGGGTATTCTGCAATTGTGCCAAATGGGAGTTTGTGCCAATTGAAAATGTTTCTCAGTCCCAGACATTTTTGCAATGACTGACCTTCACTGAGATAATTTATGATGAAAAAAAGTGGCGTCAGGATGCAACATGCTTTCCAAATAGTCCAACAATGACTGGCATGACTTCTTGAAATTCTTTTTCTGACTTAAAGTTAAGTTATGACTTATGTTGCCTTCATTATATGCAGATATGGTTGAAGATAAAAGCACTGGAAATATTCAACAATTAATAGTTTCGTAATGATACAAATCTGTTCCTTGCTCTATGGTTCAAGACAATCCAGAATGTAAAGTTTTTCTTTCCTTGCTCTGCACTTTCGTTTCCTATTGCCTCTGCACCGCAGCTTGTGCATATTTCAATGGGGTTTGCTGCGTAGGCCCATGTCACGTCCTGTACAATTACAACCTACCCGAAGAATCCTTCATCAGATAGTACGGATCAGGATCGACGCTGGCCGGACTCAGAAAGGATTTTGAAGCCACCGGAGATCGCTGTCTCACCAAGGTAGGCATTTTGGTCGGAATTCCGCCGTATTTTGGGGAGGTGTCGTGCGCTGGTCTCTTCAAAGATGTCATTGTTTCTCGGCCAAAATTTCCCCGACCAAACGAATCGCCATTTTATTTTCCTGCGTGTGAAAAAATATACGGCTGTTACGTGTTTTAACATTATAATGCGTGATATTCCCATTTTCTCTACGTACACGTACACACATGTACACGTGACCATGTACTATATTTGAGCGCTTTTGTTATTAGGAACATAAAAGAGCCGTCGCATCGTAATTCAGTCAAAACAAGATGGCGGCGTACATGAAAGTTCGAGTTCGAGGGTGTATTTGTCTTGAATAGTTTCGTCTCTGTCACTTTACTTCATGATAATTACACGTCATGGGCTTAACATATCTCTTTCTGTATGGCTGTATCGTTGCAGTTTGCATTCTGGTCCTGTCAAAGTGAGTTACCACATTGTATTACTGCATTTTAGTGATTGGTTATTATTTTTCACTGACTCGGTGATGACTGACACAGTGTCAATTGCACCTACCTGCCACTACTGATGCAGCGGCACTGCACAGTGCGCTGACATGATTGTGACAGTGAGCAGCTTGTGACAGGTAGCTTCATAAACATCTGTGGCAGTTGTGTGGTAACGGGCCCCCATTCCTATAAATTATATGCGAAGTTCACTAATTTTCCTCTGTATTGACTAACAAGCCCCCAGATAGCAATTTCATGTCATCAAAGTCAATTTGAGCAGTGAGAAAATACAAGCATTTTCTTAGAAAACACTTAGAATTTTTCAGTCCACTCTCATAGGGTTTGTACACAGAGTGTTGAGTGAATTTCGTATATGGAAATCTTTCCGGCCCTAGTAGAATATTGTCGATAGAGGGCATGGTTTTGATTTATTTTTAGGCACTTGGGCAAAACAATCACGTCAAGACAAGGAGATGCAAATCGCTTGAGTTTGCTGATGCATTATGGAAGCCTGCCCTGCAATAATCCTTGACGCACTTTATCTCCCTTCTAATTGAGCTTGCAATTGCCTTGAGTCTCCCCTTTCAAGGGCAAGATCTATTTGCCGGCCAGTTTGAAACTCAGGTCTACAGTGAGCAATTGTAGTAAACATGATTTACATTGTATTAGTAGTAAAGATGATTGTAGTAAACAGGATTTACATTGTATGTATTAGTGTGGCTACATCTTTGATAAGAGGAACTTATAGGCCTATATTGTTTTTGTTTCTTTTATAGAATTTGTGCTGGTATTCTGTCCAAAGTGCTCAGCCATCTCTTGAAGAAAGATGTGAGCATTGACTACATTGGCTTCTTCTCTCTCAAGAATGTCTCTGTACAGCTGCACAAAAGCAGTGTGGTAAGTGACATGTACCGGTATATCACCTTAAAAATCTGGTAAGAAAAATCTGGCAGGGCCACAGTTTCAGCAGTCAAGTGAATATCTGGGCACACCAATACACCGTAATTTGAAATATAAGTTTGGGTCACTATTGTAAAATATATTAGTCAAGTCCATCATACATGTAAGGCCTCACAAATCAATCTCAAGTCCAGTCACAAGCCATTCAAATGAACTGTTACAAAAACATTCCATTGATCCCTGTTACTTTACACTAGACGTGAGATTTACTTTAACCGGACTTGTTATGGACTTGCGACTCCAGATCTTGTATTATGCAAATCAGGGGTGAGATTTATGCAGATTTTTCCGGATTTCTGGATTTTAGTCAAACATTTTATTTCACTAATATGAATATATTGTTAAAATTATATCACAGGTTCTTGATGACATTTGGATATCCTGGCGCCTTTTCAATCCCAGCCAAAAGTAAGTTACTAATCTAACCTAAACCCTTTTCTTTCCAAAGACCATTGAAATTCCTCAAAAAAGTTATTCCCAAAGCATCTTCAGCCCAATTTAGAGGATTTCTAGTCGGCATTCAACGATTCTGAGATTCCAGAAAACACTGCAATGTTTGGGGTTTATCATACTCGCAGCTCTACTGTTGAGGCACAGGCAGTCATCCACCAGTTCCTCGATTCTTCAAAGAAAAGTTAAACTTGGAAAGAAACTGAAAACTGTTAGCATGAAGCCAAAACTCTGTGTTTTTAACAGTTAACAGGGACGAATTAAATGGAAACAAATTGAGAATAAGAAGGGGATGGACAGACACGATAATCACAAAACAGCACAGAATACACAAATGTGCCAGCCCCATACATCCAGCACCACAGCAACGTTTTTCAGAGACTCTAAATGCGGTTGTAATAATTATTTTTGATAATTCATATTCTTTTGTGTTTCATTGAAGCTACCGGATGGCATTGCACCTGGGTGACGTGAGGGTGCGTGCTGAAATGCAGAACGATCAAGAAAGAACTCCACAGCCCGAGAGGGGTGAAAAATCTGTCAAGTCTGGTAGAAAAGGTTTGTTTTGATCACTGAAATCAAATTTCGAGAATGGTCATTCCATGAAAGTGGATACTAAAGACTGGTACAAAAGTTCAATTTATTAGTTTTTTTTTCCAATCTCTAGAATTATATTTTGTTGTTTTGTCTGTTCCTAGGATCATCATTCCTGAATTCCAGCTATTTCATATCAGGAATTCGGTTCCTTACAAAGGTAAGTTGGCTAAATGTTAAGAAATAGCGTTGTAGAAGGTTTTGTTATGGTTTAGAAACATGTTTATCCGTGTAGTGATTTTGGAATATTATTCAGTGTGGTAAATCTTTTGTAGCCTAATAATGGCACTGTTATTTATTTAGAACATGCTGGTACCTTCCATTATTGGTATCCAAGGTGCTGCATTGTTATTACCCCTGCTCATTTTGGGGGAGTGTGGCCTAGTGGTTAGGGTTCGTGACTCATGATCAGAGGGTCATGGGTTCGAATCCAGCTGCTGGCCATATGTTGTGTCCTTGGGCAAGCCACTTCACACCCACTTGCCTCTCTCCACCCGGAGTATAAATGGGTACCGGCATTAGCTGGGGAGTAACCTGCGATAGACTAGCATCCCATCCAGGGGGAATAGAAATAGTCTCAGTCTTCATGCTACTGAAACCGGAGATAAACGCCAGCCTGATGGGCCACATTGGCTCGTGACAAATTTTACTATTTTGTCTATAAAAAAACCCTGGCCACTTCGTCTCCCTTGGGAATATTCAGCTGCTGCCATTTTGTCACAAATGGCTTAAAAATGTAATAGCTGCATTGTTATTTTTCATACGCAGATGATGTGTCTGAAAGTGGAAGCCTTGAACATCATGTTACTGAATGCCATGGGAACAGACTCATTACTGCATGTCACCATCAAGAACATATCACTGGCTGGTGCTGCACTCACAGAGCAGTAAGAATCAATCAGATTAACATTATGAAAAGCGGGACAGAAGCCCAATATTTAGTTGAATGAGGTTCGCATCAAGAGTAAACACAATTGTCCAGAGATTGCCAAATGCAGCGTTGCAAAATGTTTATTCTTGCTATATGTTTAAGAACGGGGTCAAAGGAAAACCACAATGAGTTTACAGAGGAAAGTGTGAAAAAACTGTGTTTCTTTAGTGCTGATATTGGCCTTGCCTTAAGTATTAACCACTTCACATCAGATTACGTGTATACATGCAAAGGCTTTGCGGTTTTCGTAACGAATGATGGATAAACACACAACGAGCAAGGCCGGAAATATCAGGTTGTGCTACCTGCAGATGACAGCCTTAACTCCTCAAGTTCGTGAAAAAAAAATCCCCTGAATGGGTCCAGCCAATGTCAAATGATCCCGGCGCGAACTGGTTAAGGAAAATGTTGAAACCCCATATAGACCAATCGAGGCACATGACCACAAGTATCCCATAAAATGGAGAAAGCATCAGCACGCTGTTGAACATAGCAACTTCCCAGTGACGGATTAGCTGAACAATAGCTAGTACAATGCTATCGCCATTGAAGGGGGCCTCAGTGACAGAATTGATAGCGTGCACTCGAGGAGAAAGGGCACCTATAAAAATTGTTTGGACACCTCTCGCGCCATCATAAATAGCACAACTAGTTTTTGCTGATCAAGTTCACAACTTATTTTCAACTTTATTATGCAGAGTCATCTCGACAGATTTGGAAGTGCAGCAGATATCACTCCGAATGCTTCGCAGTGCCAACTCAGTGAGTAGAACTTGATGGAAAAATTGCGATAGGGAGGTAGGAGAGGGATCAATACTGTTGGGAATGTGTTTGCCCCCCACCCCCTCCCCCCCTCCCCCATCTCACTCCCACCCCCACGCCCACCCCAAGAGAAAAAGTTGTTGGCCTTGTGGTTGGCAATGCCATTTAAACAGCTACCATATCGCAAATCTTTCTTCAATTTGACACAGGATGCGGGTGAGCAGTCCCACACCGCACAAGCCTCCACCAGCCTGAAAGTATCCCTGCAGCTGGACTTGATCCTCAAGAAAATCCTGGTAGGTGAAGTTGGTGAACCTTGTAGAACATTGGAGTTTTTAAAAAATGAAAACAAAACATATCTGAGAAATTAAAGATATAGTCCATCATTTGTAATTTGTGCATTTTGTTCGTTTGAAGCAACAAAAGTGTTCAAAATCTAATGAGGGATACTGAACAACTAACCTGATGAAGTTTCAGCTCAGCTTCAGCTGTATATTCTGAGAAAAACAGCATTCTAGGATCTCAATTTCAAATCAAAAGTTGCTGAATCATGTTTTGAATTGGGCCAGAATTCAGCGTCCTCACTGAATCGATTGAAGCTATACGCGATGTCGCGCACTGATCCGACGAATTACAGCAACCGCGCACGCTTGTGCGTCGTGCCAATGCTTGCGCGCGCTTCGCCGAATAACAAAACAAACTACTAATTTAAATTTTCCTACGGTGCGTCTTAAGACGCACCGTAGGAAAGGCCTTCTTTCATTGATTACTTCAAAATGACAGCTTGCCAGAAAGAATAATTTCACAGGGAGTTTAGTCCCCTCACTATCTTTCAACCAAGTATGTTTTTCAACAATAATTACGCCCGTTACTTTTCGGATGGCTGCAAATGATGGACTTTAGCTTTAAGGCTTTGAATATCGTTGTGGTAGTGGAGTTGCATGTGCTTGTGATGGGTCACTTGTCATTTATTACCGTGAGTGATTTTGTTTGGTTTCCTGCAGGGTATTTCTGTCAATGTTGGAAGCCCAAGAGTCTCATTACTAGATGGTAAGTTATTACTAGAAATTCTTTGGAAACTTTGTTTCATTTTCTTCTTGTTAATGATATAGCTTGTTGGATTTTGGTGGATTGAGTAGGATTTGTTGCGTCTTTCATCTTGTTCATTAACAATTATTTCTCCTGCAGGTTTCATGACACAGATTCTTCCAACGTTTCCCAGGAAGACAGTACCTAGTGGTGAGTTTTCCCCATAGCATTGAAAGATTCCTTTTGGGCAATTCCACGGTTAGGCCAAAAAAAAAAATAGTTCTGCTTCCGATTACATGCCTTTCAAAAATAGGGTCGGTCGGTCGGAAATTTTTTTTTTTTTGCCAATTTTTTGTATGCAGATTGAATGGGGTATTCAATTATATGCGAAGTTTAAGCCTGAACTATTTCTATTGCACTACGAAAGCTATACACGAAATGGCAACAAAAAGTGAGTAAAACCTACCTTTAATTATTGTCAATATATTTACGTTCGATAATTTCAAAAAATAATGGAAAATTCAGGCCGTTTGCATCATATGCACAACGCTAGTCAAGACGCGGGGAGCTGGCCAAAACTCCGAGGTGTGTAATGCGTGCGTGTGTGGCGAGCGGCCCACCATGGGCCGTCAGAGCTGTTTTTACCGTCAACAATTTCGGGAAACACGCGGCATGTATCACTCCAAATACGAGTAGTGCGATCTCAAAATGAACTCCTGAGCACAGAAAATACATACACAGACAAGCTAGATCAATGCTGTAAATTAACTTGCAAAAATGTTCTTTCTCCATCGGTGTTTTCTTGGCATTTTTACGATGTCGAATCCGACCAGTTGACAGTGGCCTGCACTGTACTGATAGCGCGCTATCGGTCACATAGCTAGCTATGGACTGGTTACCGCATTTTCATTATGTCTTCTAAATTGGCCCCTGTGCGGCGCGGCGGGAACCAGTCGTCGCCACGTGATTATAGTCACCGTGCGTGACATCGAATTGCGAAGTAGTTATATCGCGAAGCGAATTTGTAATAACGGAGGTTTCTTTGAAAAAAAAGCGAACGTAAGTAAGAAAACAAATAAATACAAGCATTTTTG
The DNA here is from genome assembly GCA_029964075.1 of Patiria pectinifera. NCBI lineage: Eukaryota > Metazoa > Echinodermata > Asteroidea > Valvatida > Asterinidae > Patiria > Patiria pectinifera. Next base: position 3,349,333 of record CM057147.1, on the reverse strand, counting down.
GATGCGAAAGGGTTGTTGAGAGGTATTTTGTGAAGACAGAAAAGACAGATTTTAGGCCCTATTTGTATTTATTCAATTTTTTTTTTTTTTTTTTTTTTTTTTGGAATTGCCGATAAAATTTTTAGGGTCGCAGCCTAAAAATAGGGTCGGTCGGGTAACCGGAAGCAGAACTATTCTTTTTTTTGGCCTTACTCACGTCACATGTTTGATGTACTTTTGAGTTTCCTTGGGCTGTAATTACCTTACTGAAAAGGTTTAATAACTGTTATCCCCATGGTAGATAGAGTAGACCTAGACCTACCTAAGCACCAAAGATGACATCCAGAAAAATGTGTTATGTACGGTAAACAAGACACACAAAATCGGTTACTGATGTTACGAAAATGTAACGTGAGTAACCATGGAATTGCCAATTTACTTATTGATGTGCTTAAGTAAAACATAATTGGACCTGTTTATCCCGACCCCAAATGTCAAAAAAAAAATCATAATTTTAGTATCATTGTACCAACAGTAGAGCTGCTACAACTCGTTAGATTTGGGGTTGTAGTTTAGCACCAGTAATAGAGACATTGCACTCCAGTGGAAACAAATCTGGTGTTAAAGTTGTTGACATTTTGGATCCAGTACCAATTTGTTCAAGCAGTGGTTGTATACATTTATATCAGAAGTGTGAAAAGTAAAACAATCCTAAGAAATATAAAACCTTTCCATGGAAACCTGTTGGTGTCTTGTCTCAGCTGAAGTCATTTTTGAGCTGATGATTATCAGTGAAAACAAAGTGCCTAAAATACTCCTGGTTTTAAATCTGATCATTTCTTTTTCAAAAAAGCATCAAACGACAACTTTTTTTTGGTATGTATGTCAACCTGAGTACGTAAACTTGGACTTGAGAACTTGCCAGACAGTATTTATTGAAAAACTTATTCAAATACCAGAGATAGCCTATTACTTAGAATTTTTTTTCAAAAAATGATTGATTTGAAAATTAACATTTTGGTAGACCCACTAGAGCCTAGAGAGATACAGCACCAGAAACCTATTGAAGAAAAACTCAGAGCTGTCATACAAAAACTACCGAGGGTGAGTAGTAGCTAGACACAGTTGATTTAAAGAGCATATTATTATATAAAGTACTTAATATGATGGTGATGGTGTTTGAGTGGGTTTGGTGGTGGTGATTTTATTCATGGTGGTGACTGTGGTATTGTGGTGATGGTAGTGATGATCGTGGTGATGGTGATTATGATTGTGACTGTGATCATGATTTTGATGATAAAGGTGATAATGAATAAACATCAATGTGTAATTCATGTATACCATTTCTTGCTCCGTGATTTTTAATTTTTTTATTTAAACAATAATGTACAATTTAAGTCCTTTTCATTCTGTCTCTATAGAAATGTATTTCACGTGAGGCAAGAGACTCTATCCTCGTACAGAATACAGAGGAGGCTTTTTAAAGTTCAAAGTCTAAATACGTTTAATACCTACATGTATTTGTGCTTTCTAATTGTTGTTTTTTAATGTTGTAAATGCCATGCAATTCAGTTACTAACTGCTATATGTCATGTTATAAACCATAAACCAATAATGCTGGTGATTGTGGTCATGGTAGTGATGCAGCATTGAAATAGTGCTTTAGGCAGCCTTTTGTGCTAAGGACGTAGGTGCCAAGACGCCACAATGTCTGTGCACGTGCACTTGACAATTGGTTGCATGCACTCCACAATGCACTGGTATTCAAACTAAAAAAAATTGAGCATGATAAAGTCCTCTTCACTGCCAGTCGTGAGTTTCCAAACAGTGTCATCTGCATTTCCTGGATTGAGTCTATCATTAAAAGTAATTGTAGTTATCAATTTGCATTTACATGTAGTATCTAAGTCGTTGATATTTGTATCACAGGATGCCAAGTTACAGATTGACGATATTGACTGTCAAGTTATGATCCAGAGTGAACAAAGGTTTGTGCTAAGTTTTTTCCCTCGTACCATCACATGGCCTCCAAAATGCCCTAGATTTTCATAGATATTCTGCTTGGTCATTATATCCTTATAGTGACCAGGTATACATATTTTTCCTCATGTAATATATCTGCAACAAAAAGGTCATAATCTTTCATAAATATTCCTCGTAGTCATATCCCTTGTGACGAAGAGTCACAATTTTGAATAGTTTACACACTACCTAGGTAGTAAGGGTGGCGGATGTTACATTATAACTTGAAGACACCAGGTCATTTGATCGGTAGCCAGCCTTTTTAATTTAGATGTGAATTATGGATAATCTTCCTAGCAACCTGCCATAGAGCAGTTTTGTAAAATGTGTTTTGTTTTGTTTTGCTTTGTCTGTTTTTCAGTGAAAGCTGTCTGTTGAATGTGATGTTTTTCCTTTTGTTTTGAAATTTATAACACTGTTTACACAATTGTATTGTCAGGCGCCTAACTTTAACAACCAAGCAGCTCTTAGTAACCGCCGATGTCGACAGTGACAAGTTGATATCATGCACCAAGACCAAAGATCTCTTGTTGCCAGGAATCTCCTGCTTGCTCAAGCTTACAGGTAAATATATGCATAACTATGCATAATTTTGCATAATTTTGGCATAACTAGGCATACCTATAAACAATTCTTTTCCTTGTACACATTGCATTCCCTTGCAAAGACATTTTTTTTTTTATTTAGAAATGAATTTCCCCATTCAATTAAATCATGGAAGTGTATAGTAGTGTAGGCGATATTTCAAAAAAGGGCTCATTTAGGGCAAGAAGAGGCATTTTTTAGTAGAAGTTGGTAACATAGCTATGGTACCTATTTCGGGGGTGCTCAATCCGAAAATGATGGTTACCAAGCTGGATTTTTTCGGATCATTTTCGGATTCAGCACCCCGAAATTAGGTAAAATAGCTATGTTACCAACTTCTACTCGAAAATGCCTCTTCGTGTAAAATATCGCCTAGTCTATAGTGTTTTGTTTAGTAAACTCAATATTAGTACTAAGAATGTTCAAGCCTGGATTATTGAACTGTGTGGAATTAATAAAATGGGTGTAGTTTGTTGACAAGAACATTATATTAGTCAAAATTTTTATAAGTTTATCATTTTTTACCTTGTATTTGATACCTGTTCAGATGTTCAGATGAGTAATATGCAGTCTCTCAAGCTACTTTCACTGAATGACATATCCGTGTCACTACAGGTGAGACGTTTGCTTTTAACTTACACATTCCGCTAATGAAATTATATAAAATACAGGGGTGTGAAATCTCAGCTTTAAAGCTGAATTCAATTTTTGTTTGTTTTGGATTTCAGCTTTTTTCCCTCACTTGCGGTGTACAGAAATATTGGAGATTTCCAAAGTTCAGCTGTTTTACACCTTTTTCAGCTGTTTTCAGCTATTTTTATCAGTGGACACTCACACCCTGAATATAATAATATTTCTTTTGGAGGTTTTACTTTTTATCTTGACATGGCAAATGAACATGGCACCCATGGCACGGTGATAAAAATACCGCACATAAAACTAAATAACATGCTTATGAGCTGTCGGTCTTGTGTATCATTAACAAGTGATTGCAGAGAAAAGCCACTATAGTACAGTACTCTTTCAGCAGCAGCAGTAGTGTATGGAATGTCCTCTTGCACAGCAAGAGTCTATGATATGCGCGCAGATTCGGCATCTAATTTTGCAAAACAAGACTGCGTCTTGACCTCGAGATTCTGACCATTCAGCGGGCGCCTTATATCGGTTCTTCCGTAATCCGTTGTTGGATTACAAAAACGAAGCAGCCAAATTGACCAGTCAACAGCTTTGTCCACATTTATGATCAAATTGACTCACAATTTCTAAAGTCGACTCTGATTGGCTGACGCATGGGGTTGCATAAAATTTGTATTGCTCAAATGTATCAGACACTGGTTATGGACAGGGCTTCGTTTGGCAACGGGTGAGGCTACAGCAGTAGCATACAAATATCATCTTTGCTGTTCCACTCACATAAAGTTGGAATTTTTTTTGTTCCACAATCTTTATGTTTGCCTCACCTTTCCTGTATCTTGTTCTTGGTTGGTTCTCCTAAGGACTCCGCAGCGGGAGGGGCAAACCCCTTCTCTTAGTAGTGATAAGTGTTATTGGGTTCTTTTACGTGCATTGCAATTAACACATGGGACCTACGGCTTAACGTCCCATCCGAAGGATGAAGCAATAATGGTTAAGTGCCTTGTCTTGTCTTGTCTTGATGAATACTGCACCAACTCCCCTTTTAAGGGGTCTTACAGGCAAGGTATACACATCCTTCCTGCCAAAAACACCGGGGCGAACCCCTTCTCTTGGCGATTAGCGTTTCTGGGTTCTTTTACGTGCATTCGGCCTTATACAACACACGGGACCTACGGCTTTGCGTCCCATCCGAAGGACAAAGCAAGAATGGTTAAGTGCCTTGCTTAAGGGCACAAGTGTCCGCACCCAAGCTCGAACCCACGTCACTGTTGCCTCTGAAACACCAGAGCATGGGTCCTGTGCTCTTAACCGCTAGGCCATGACACTTCACAATTTGAGTGCTTAAGGGCACAAGTGTCCAACCGATGGGCTCGAACCCACGTCACTGTTGCCTCTGAAACACCAGAGCATGGGTCCTGTGCTCTTAACCGCTAGGCCATGACACTTCACAGTTTGAGTGCTTAAGGGCACAAGTGTCCAACCGATGGGCTCTAACCCACGTCACTGTTGCCTCTGAAACACCAGAGCATGGGTCCTGTGCTCTTAACTGCTAGGCCATGACACTCCACAATTTGAGTGCTTAAGGGCACAAGTGTCCAACCGGTGGGCTCGAACCCACGCGACTGTTGCCTCTGAAACACCAGAGCATGAGTCCGGTGCTCTTAACCGCCATGCCACGACACCCCACTCATTTATTGTTATATTTTCTTTCATTGATAGCTACGTGAGACTGGTGTGTACTCAGACCTGGCCTTGAGGCATTGTCATGTCCTCTACCATGACGAAGAGATGATGTTCTGGTTGACAACCATCCAGGAACAAATAAAACAGCGCAAGGCAAGACAGGGAATAGTTATCCCTACAAGACCCACAATTGTCAGCCATCCAGAACCTCCAAAAGCATTGTGAGTTTTGATGCCTTTCTAAACACATGAGCACCTGTACTACATTGTGTTACATTGTATTTATTTTCCGATGAATCCATGAAACTATAGACAAATCCAGTGGCAGCCATTTTCTGCAGTGGCACCAGGCTCGTGCGAGTCGCACTCAGGTAGTGCACACGCACTCTGGGCTCCTTCCACCAATAGGAATACCAAAATGCGTGTGTGCCTCATCTTCAAGAATGCGTGGAACATGCGTGTGAGCTTGACACCACCGCAGTAAAAGCTTCTAATTCTGATCACCGGATTCCACTGTACAATGTAGGGTCAGTTCAGGGCGGTACAGCGAGTAACAAGCAGGGCAGTTTAGGTCTGTACGTAAAGGGACTTGTGACTTGTTTCTCATCTTGTTTTATCAAGCTGGTGTAGACAAGCCATATCAAAGCCATGGGTTGACTTCAGTATTGTGCAAAATGATGCACCATTTACAGTTTGCATTTTCTAAACTAAACATCATTTTTTTTCTCATTATTGGGTTGAAAAAAGAATTGACTAGGGCAAGATTAGAACCTTTGACCTCCAGGACACCATACCAAAACTTCACCATCTGCAGCTCAGGCTTAAGACCCAGTTTCGGCCTTTTGACCTAGCTTAATTGGTTTTGACCAACTTGAGAAGAAATGACAACTGCCTTGAGATTTTGGACCAACCTTGCGTTTCTGACCCAGCTTAAGTTTCTTTCAACCGAAATGAGCTCAGCTTAATATTTTGACCTAGTTTTAGTTTTGTAGACCAGCTTGAGTTTTTTTCTACCCATTGAGCAGTTTGACCTGATTTTAGTTTGACCAAATCAGTTGGTTTCATCCCACTGTCTGTAGTGCCATGTCTTTTTTTCCAACAGTGAAACCAAAATGTATGTAAAGCCCTGCGTTCAAAATCATGCACTGGTCACTTCTAAGATTTGGATGATTTGGATAGTGTCAAATGCTTATGGGAAGAATATTTTGAATTCACACTTTAAAGTAGAGTATTTGCGAAAGATAAAAGCAATTTATATAGTTGGCAATATAGCCTCATTTAGTACATGTAGTTTGCAGTAGATAATGTGATTAGTGCATGAACAAAATGTCATTTTGTTCTTTGATTTGTTCCGTGGTCGTTTACTTTTTCTATTGATGTATGATTTCAGAGGTACATCAAGTCTCCTCCAGGAGTTCACTTTGCCCCTTGACCTGACCCTGGACCTGAGTGACATGTCAGGTCACATGACATGGCCCAATGCTCCTGACTGTGCTGTTACCATAGCAACATTGAAGACTGGCACCAGAATCACATCGGATTCAGGTATGGAAATGAAACTTGCACCGCTCGTATTTCTTAACGTTTCAGTCATACATTTGTTATATTTTTAAATTGTCCACCATAAAATTATTTGTTGTTTTAATATTCAAACTTAGTTTTTGTCCAATTAAATTTGTAAGCAACAATATTAAAACAAGAATTGGGTTTTTTTGCAACTTAAAAAAAAAATGGATTTCTCTGAGTAGTCGAAATTGCCAGAAATTCCTATGGTAGCAGACCAGTAAATAAACTTCCGTAGACCCCAATGGTAAATGCTCCCACTTCAAAAATTCGGGAAAAATACTCACAACTCTCCAAGGTGTTCGAGACACACATCAAATTAAAGCTTATTTCATCATCTTTCATTTTCTGTTCAATTTACGGGGGGTCAACTTGATGACTTTTAGGAGAAATTTCCATCTGAAGACGATCACCCCTGAAAATAGTCCTGAAGCCCATCGCCATTTTGAAAAACGATGCCTACACTCCATTGCAAAATAGAGCGCTTTTAGGGTGCAAATTACATCCAAAATACACAGAACTGCAAGCTCCCAGTCCTGTGCACGGCTTCCACCCATATTTTTTACAAACCCTCAAGTTCATGGGCCACAGCATGCTCAAATACCGAAGATTTTGAGGGCATGCAAATCGCAATTTGGCCCGCACAGGCAATTTCGGACCAATTTACTGGTCTGCACCCCTATTTACTTTTATAATTGCTTGTTTTTTATTTTATTTAGTAGAAATTTGCTTTTGTGAAATATAAAAACCTTGTAATTAGTACCCTTTTAAATTCTGTAAGCATCACTTTCAATCTCCAATATTAAAAGAAAAGTCCTGATTCTGATTATTTCTTAGTCTGTAGCTGAGAAAAATTATCAAAATTTTCAATTTTTTTTTTAGGATCAACTCCAAAGAAGCCACTCAGATATATCAGGTAAGTGATCTGCTTTTACTACTTGGGGGGTCAAATGAATCTTTAACCCTATCCTTCCCAAATCCTTTTTGCATAAGTGGGGGATTTTGAAGGATTGAGGCTGTATGGCAAAAGTGTGTACTTGATTTTGTAGGAGGCATTGTACCAAGGTCTAGGCTGTACCTGGTGTTGTTTATGCTCAGCCATGAGTAAATTTAGGCCTAGGTTATACGTGAGTCATCCAGACTACTTGATAATCATCCGCACTTCCTCAATGTAACAATGATTGTTGGAGGATTTTGCAGGATTGAGGCAGTGGTCACCCTTCCAATGAACACATTCATTTACTTTATTTCTCTGGAGAAACAGTAAAAACCAAGTAAGATTTGAGGCTTTGCATGGTGGAGATACTAAATAATGAAAGGTTTGCGGAAACACCATGTGCGAATAATTTCTCAACTAAGAAAATGGTTCTGAAAAGAACCAGAGGTATAAACTCGACATTCCGGTCAGTATGCTCTGACCGTCTTCAGGAGTAAAAACCAACACATACAAATTAAAGGACAACAACAGAAAACAAGAAGAACCTAACAGCTCCTGAAGGATTGCCCTAAAGAGACAAAAGTCTCTGTCGAGGGGCTCTCCTTACTAAAAGGAGAAATAACAGATGATTTTGGAGGATTGAGGCTGTATGCAGTTTTTACATGGAGGTACATTTGTAGTTGGAGGATTTTACATCCCAGCAATGAACACTGAAGTTACAAAATCTAAACGAATATTCATCCACTATAATCGAATTTGATACATTTCCATAAACATGGAAGTAGATTCCAAGTTCCTGAAACAATCCACCCATCGTGTCACAATCTACAAAATCCTCCAGTAGGCATTGTCTACATGTGTCTATGGTTTGATAGTGAGGTTTTGATTGTTCGCTTTTAAAGGGAAAATACAACATTTTCAAACATCAAAAAATAAAACTACCAAATCATTTTGAAATACCTTGCTGGACTGTTAGTGAATGACAGTGTAAAGCATCCTGTAAAATCATGGCACCTGGTATACTGTCATTTTCAAGAAAAGTGGTATTTTTAGACACTTCAACGCTGATCGGCCGATCAGCGTTGGAAAACTGGGTTTTTTTCAAATACTGGCCCCAGTTGACCATCGCACTTGTTTGCAATCGATTACACACCTATGAACGAGTACAAGCCAGCTAGACTGGTTCCCTGACCTTACAATTCCCCAATATATGTAAACTGCTCTGTTTCTTATTAAATGGAGTCAGGGAACCAGACTACAGGAAAATGATTGTTTTTCTTGGTTTTTATAGCATTTTCGAACCCAAAACCTCAAAAAAGTCAGTGTAACTATATTTGCTTTATATTTCCAACCCCCCAATTCCATCCATGTCTAAAAATTACAGCAAAAGCAAATGATGTATATTCCCTTTAACTAAAGTACATGTATTTGTCAACAATGAATATTGTTCAAGTTGAAATGCTTATTTTTTTTAGAAATAAATAAGAGAGTGATATAGTTTTAAACTATATCACTCTCTTATTTATTTCTAAAAAGAGATCATCTTCCTCATTCTTCAAAGGTGCAATATGCAAGGAGATCGTATCTACTGTCAGGTTGGCGAAGCCGTCCGTACTCCCAATGGAGTCACGATGTCTTCCAGACACACGTGGGGCACACCACTAGCCATCAACAACATCAAAATGAAGGTACACAATAAAGAAACCCTTTCTTAGCTGTTTAAGTGTACACACCAAAACAGCTATTGTTTTTTTTCCATTTTTGTTTGCTTTTGTTTTGTAAATTCTTTTTCCAATTCATAGGATTTGAAATGTTGTAAATACATAGTCATCAATGTGTTATACATGGAAATGGGGTGCTGTGGTCCAGTGGTTACGGTGTTCGACTCGTGTGCCGTGGTACATGGGTTCGAATCCTGACTGTGGGAACATGGTGCTTGCGCTCCTGAGCAAGGCGCTTTACCATTGTTGCTTTGTCCTTCGGATGGGACGTGAAGCTGTAGGTCCCGTGTGTTGTGTAATGCACGTTAAAGAACCCAGTGACACTTATCGCCAAGAGAAGGGGTTTGCCCTGATGTTTCTGGCAGTGGCTGCTTAATGCGCCGCAGCACCTTGTAAACCATTATATAAAAGGTGCTACATAATGGTTCTCATATTTCCCATGTACTTCATTTACCTGTCTCTAATAATAGACATAATTTCCAACGCCTTGAGTACCTAATTGTTGGTAGATACGTGTGCTATATAAGACTTCGGTATTATTATTATTATTATTATTAAATGAAGATGACGTCAGCATGAGTTTTTATTGATTTCTAAATTTTGTTAATTTATAACACCAAATTCACTTCTACACAGCCCAATATTTTCAGAACCATACACATGTACATGTACATCAGCCTTGGATGAAACTCCTTCATGACAGATGTCACTAAAACAATTGTCAAAACAACAATATGTTCTCAACCAAAATTCTAGTTTTTTACCTGATATTCATACATTCCGGGGACATGCGTTTAACTTGTTCCTATTGGTTGAGAGCCTGTCACGTGGTTGGTTCAAAATACCAATGGTGGTGCTTAAAAATCTGTTTGTACACTGCCGAGAAATGTTTTGCAACTGTTCATGCAAGCCAGCACACTGTGCCAAGTGCATACAGTACGTACAGCATAGACAACATGAACTGATAGTACATTCTTTTAACAGTTGCCTGAGTACTTACGTGACTTCTTGGTACGCGCACCATTAAAATGGCCTGAACATGGATGGCAATAATGGTATAACAAATATCATTGGAAGTTTGTCAATTAGTAAAATTTGTTATGGTTGTTGACCGAAAAGGTCAAAATGACTTGGGCTTTTATTGATAACAAGGTCCCTTACTAGTTTTAAAGCCAATAATTTATATTCAACCCACCTAGGATCATTTTGCACGGGTGTTACAGTAAACACACTATTTTTTTCTCTTATTTGCCAAACAACACCCAAATGCACTGCTATGACTGCACTTTGTTTGAATTTTCTCTATTTCTCCGTCAGGTGACTTTCACACCTTACTCTATTGACGTGGACGGTGCAGTGAACTCCTTACAGCTTGAATCTTGTCTGGAGCTGCACTCCGTCGTCGAACACATTCTGAAGGTCACTCGGGGTCAGGAGGTCAAAGGTCAGGGCTCGGAGAGGCAGAAGGTCACCGTGGAGGCTGGATTAGGTCCCAAGCACAGGACGCAAAGAGTCAATTTGAGACTAAGCGACTTCAATGCCTTCGTCTGCAGTGACTTGAAAGGTATAAACCTCCAACTCTGAGTATTTTGACGTTTAAAGCTGGAAACTTTTCCTTTTAAAATTGAAAACTTTTCCTTTTAAATCTGAAAACTTTTCCTTTGAAAGCTGGAAACTTTGCCTTTTAAAGTTGGAATCTTTGCCTTTTAATGCTGGAAACTTGGCCTTTTAAAGCAGGAAACTTTGCCTTTTAAAGCTGGAAGCTTTCCTTTCAAAGCTGAAAACTTTGCCATTTAAAGCTTTAAACTTTTCATTTCAAAGTTGGAAACTTTGCCTTTTAAAGCTGGAAAGTTTGCCTTTCAAAGCTGGATACCCTGCCTTTTAAAGCTGAAAACTTTGCAATTTAAACCTTTAAACTTTGCCTATTAAAGCTTGAAACTTTTTCTTTTAAAGCTGGAAACGTTTCATTTTAAATCTGGAAACATTTCCTTCAAAGCTGGAAACTTTGCCTTTTAAAGCTGCAAATTTGAATATAATCTTTGGAGGAACAGTAGTGCAGTTTAAACAACAACTGTTGATGATGTCGTACATCAATAAAAAATATATATGCAACTCAGAGAACAAGCAAGAAGCGTAATGGGTGCTGAGTTCACCTGTATGTTCACAAACTAGAGCAGCAAGTGAGTGCATGTTTCTGAACGATTAAGCAGATGCATGGAACTTGCCGAAAATTATCACATTCTGAATCAAGAGTTTTCCTTTTTATTCAAATTTGTTAACAGAACGCATCATGTTCAGAGTTGACAGTGTGGAGGTTGACTCAGAGTCTGAAGGAAACTCAACTGCAGTCGTCATGGGAACCAAGTTACTTGTTGTTACAAAAGACAGCAAGGTATTTATAAATGAAACCATAAATGAAAAGACAACGATCAAAACAAATACTACTAGGGCCCCTTACAAATTTGTTTGACATGAGGTATGAAAGTAAATCATTAAGCCTAACCAGGGTGTAGTTACAAAAGGCAGCAAGGTATTTATAAATGAAACCATAAATGAAAAGAAAACAATCAAAACAAATACTACTAGGGCCCCTCACAAATTTGTTTGACATGAGGTATGAAAGTAAACCATTAAGCCTAACCCCCTTGAGTGATTTACTAGGAACCTTCCTCACGCCAACAAATTCCAGCACCATATGGTAAACTCTAAATCCAAACTGTTGCACTCTGATTATTGGTGGTATGTCTAACCCAATGTAAAGCATAATCAGTTTACTAGTGCAGTCCTCACTCCAACAGATTCCATCAAACCCTGGTGTTGGAGTTTGACTAGATGGGGATTGTAGGGTTAAAAAAGTTGAAAGTGGCCTAAAATTAGTTGTTGTTTTCTTTCAATCCAGGCAGCTTGAGTAACAAACTGTCATTCTTTCAGGTCATTGATTGTGTAGCGTACAAGTCCCTCCCTGAAGCAATACTTGACGTGACTCTGATCAACCTGAAATATACAGCAGCATCAAAGGTAAGACATCCAGCCAGATTTATGTGAACAAATACATTTCCTCTGTACAAAAAAATGCTACAGTGAAACAATTTCCCAGCCTAAATGCTTTCGCAAAGATCTTGTCATATTCTTGCACACATTCAAAGTCAACACACATTTGTAAAATCACGGCAAGAGTATGAACGGCCAAAGTTTATCAAATGTCTTCACTTGCGAACTGTGCTGCATACACAGGCTGAGTAAAAAAAACCGAAACCCAAATGTCGGGACTATTGTTTTAGTGAAGTTCTGCATGTAGCACTTTCAAACTCTAGGAGATGAAAGCCCAATTTATGAGGTTTCTTTTAGTACAAGAATCATTCAAATCACTCATGTACTTTTCAAGTTACGGACGTTTAAACACAACCACCGTTTTAAAGTTCTGTCCACGAATCACAAAAAGTTCAGTGTTCTTTCAGCAAAACGAAAACAAATCACATAGGGATGTGTGTGAATTGTTTTGGTTTTGCTGAAAGAACGCACACTTTTTTGTACTTCATGATGTCAAAATACTTTCGCATCAATATTTGCATTCATGCGAAGTATGAACCGTCCCTATATTGGTTTGCTTGTAACTTTTTGCTCAGCCATATTTTCTATGTGTTCCTAGAAATGAAACTTTCTGCCAATTTCCCCACCATCCTACCACACTTGTATTCCATTCAACAGTACCGGCTTTCAGTGCAGAAAGTGAACCATCATGTGTTAGTCATTGTTTTGTAAGGGGCAATTCCACGGTAACGGAAGGACGTTTTCACTCATTAAACAAAATTTCAAATGTGTGTATCACAGACACTGTTCATAGTTACAGCAAACAAATGTCACAATTGTATTGCTATAATGCTTCTTTCATTTTCCACACTTTTGGGGGGCATGAATGTCTCCCGTTTATGAATTATGAATATTAATGAGGTCGGTAACGGAAGGACGGTAAAACGGACAAGGGTTTTCCAACTTACTCGCGTTTTGCAAAAACTCTGTGAATTTTACGGGGTAATTATATTTTAAAGGTAGGAAATGGAATCCCTGAAGCTTTATCTATACTATACCGCCTTTCATTTGACTTTAAGTGTTTCGGTTATATAATTACAACGTTTTAAGCAGATTATAATTTGGTAACGGAAGGACGGTAACGGAAGGACAAAAGGTTTACTCAATTATAGCATGAACAAAATGTGAATTTACACTAATTATACAAGTGAAACAAATTGCTTGAATGTGAAACTGAATGTGAAATCAACAATATGCAGACCTGGCATAAATAATTATACCTAAGAAACTATTGAGATAAAGATAGAAGCCTGCTAATTAATGATAACAAAAGAAAAACGAAAACAACCCAAAACACATAATTCACGAACACAAGACTACTACAGAAATAGACTTCAAACCCATCACCTCAATCCTTAAAAGTTTAAATACACAGTATTTGAACTCTTGAGTATATTGGTTACATGTTCACCAACAACTTTTAATAATAATACCGGTAGGTTCAAAGGTTTACCTAAAGAGTGGGGGGGGGGGGGCGACCAGCCTACATGTACATTTAAGGTCAAAACATCTACCGGTAGAACTGATGGCTTCAGTTAGGTGTTGCTTTTAATTGAACTCTAAAATCAATGTTTGAAATCAAATTACAATGATTTGGAGTAGTAACAATTAATTTATGAACATCCAAACTGAAGTTGTTAACTCGGGCATAATTTGTCAAAGACTGCACCTCACATGTCTTACACATGTAAATTGAATGAAAGTGCCCCAAAGTACCGGTACTTTCTGCCATCTCATTTTTGACTTAGTTTGCTTCTGGAATGGCTTCACAGAATTCGTATCTTTCTCTATTGTCCATGAATGCTGATGGCAGCAACTTTATGATTTGATTTTCTGCAACAACTCCATACATGTACAAGTACTGGTACATCGGCATATATGTACATGTACATTGTACATGTTGTACATGCCTGTGCCTTCAAATTGCAATAAACACCTTGCCCTGCTTATCCCGCTTTTGTGAAGGTGGGTCACATGAATGTCCTTTCAATGCTCATTATACATGCATGTATTTGCAGTGATTTTCATTTTTCAAACATGAGCGCAAATGTCGTTACATTTGATAAAAATACGATTTGTCCTTCCGTTACCGTCCTTCCGTTACCAATTTGGTAACGGAAGGACGTGATTTAATTAATTGTAATTAAAAAACGAGAAGTACAGCAGCGTCAGTTATAATGTCATATTGAAGGCCTACCTAAACTTGCTTTGCACAATAACTTTCAATGCATTCATACTGCAAGTTTTAAAAATAAATTAAAAATATGTATTTTTTCGGTAACGGAAGGACATTTTCGAAGGCTGAAATATAGAAGTCACTGAAGCGAAACAAATTACGCAAAATGTTAAAAACAAGTTTTAGTCGGTTTTTCAAGACCAATACTTTCTCATGACAGAAACTGATGGCATTAGTACATATTTTTGTGTGTCTTTTGGTAGAATACTTTCATATCACTATTAATCACATTTTTAGGATTAAAACAGGATTATTACATAATCCTAGTTTTTGGTACCGAAATGTATAAAAAATTAAATTCCGACTTCAAATCTTGAAAATATAGACTTTTAGCTTTCATTTGATGCCAAATTTGTTTAAGTCACATGTATTTGAATTTTTTGGTGTCATGTCCACTTTGGTGTGGAATTGCCCTAAGGCTTATGAGTAAACATGCATGAGCCTTTTTGAGATATTTCAGAAAAACAAGGAGGTTGTTATTTAGTAAGGGTAAATTTGGGTAAATACAAAAGAATTCACTGGAACTAAACAACGCGCTCTATTGTAACCATGAAATATCAAAAATGCCAATGGGTTGAGACAATTTTTAACCTTGAACCTTTTTCCTTTTCTGGTATGTGACAGACATTGAATGCTGTGATTGAGGAGACGTGTTGTGCCCGCTGGAATACCACGAATCACATGACCATGTACCATCACATGAAAGAGGTTGCCTTGTTTGGCCTGAAAGTCAAAGGTAAACATTTGTAACAATTTATATGCAGAATTAACATTTTCCTTTGATTTGTGACATACCTTCAAATCTTTGGCTTCTAATATAAATTATCAATTGCTTGGTATAGAAATGGTATAGATTTTAGTACTCTATTTAATTAAAAAATGTGAGTAGTTCTGCCAATAAGAGTGAAGAGTTAATCAAAATTTCGATTGGTTGTATTTTATTATGTTTTACTGTTTTGATAGGTGTATTACAAACAAATTTAAGTACCGTTTTAGAGCTACTTTTAATGTTTTAATAGCTAGAAAAATCTAGATTTGAAGTACTTCATTAGTTTTGTTACAGTGAGTTTGCGTGGTTTTAAAAGCTTGTCTCTACAATGACAATTTCCAAGCTCAGTGAATTCATAAAATTCTAGAAATCAGTTGTTATTTTTCTCTGTTAATTGATTAATAGAATAAAACATACAGAACAACAAACAAGATATATTTAATAGAAAATTTACCGTTGTAGATGTAAAACAAGAGGATATACCAAAAGCCTTTCCCCACGTGCTGCATCTCTTTGGAATTCCTTGCCTTGTGCTTGTTTTCCTGTCCTGTTTCAAGAGGAATGTGAATTCCTAACTTCAGATTTCCTGAGTACTTGCTCTTCTTTGTATTTCTCTTGTAGCCCTGTACCTTGAGTGCCTTTTAGCCTTGTTCAGACCAAATATGTATAAAAAAGAAAAGACCATGATATACCAACTGCAAGATTTTTTCATGTCTGTTTGATGAACAAACAGTTAACTATGTAGTTAATTGTTTGTTCAAATAAGTTGCTGCTTAAATAGTCCTAAAGTCCCAGAAACATATTTTAGAAGTCAGAGCATTTAGATTCCACTCAATTTGGTTTCCACCAGGATTGCTTCCCAAGAGAGAGAGGGTCATCTTGAGTCCTGACGCTCAGAAGATGAGATCAGCTGCAGCTACTTCCCAAGAGCTCTGTATCTGCCTCAACGTCAAACTGGTGCAGTTCTTCTATCATGTCAGCCCATCGAAACTGTAAGTTCTAGATTATCAATCCAGTACAGCAGAAAGCCAATATATTAGGTGTTCTGGCAAAGATGTGACAGAACTGGGCAGAGGTTGAAATGAGGGTTTGCAGGTATTAGGAAAGAGAATATAATTTCCCCTACAATACTTTTTGTTGCACTTCAATCGGACATTCCATTGACAGGTTATGGCTGTTGTAAAGTTCATACCAATCAACGTGTCAAAAAATTAAAATGTTGAGAAAAGGACCTTTAAAGTTTCAAGTATTGCATTTGTGAAAATGAAAGATGCCAATTGTTTTTCCAAAAAAAGCCCCTTTTTTCCCTGCGATTTTTATACTGTTTCTTTAAAATATGTTTAGCAGACATCAAAGATTACAAATATCAATCAATCTGAAAATCAGAAAAAGTTCACCCCATTCGTTTTTTTTGCATTTTTCTCCACAACGGCCTGTGCCCATTTTCGTCTTATTTTGCCAGAACGCCTCACATATGTCGAACTTCACTTTACTAACAAATAATCATCTGAAATGAAATTTTCTGTGGCTCCCAAATGTTATGTACAATTATACTGAGATGGAGAATTGCTACAACGATGACAGCTTTGTGTTTGTTATAGTGAATTTCCATACCATCCATTTATTTATTGTGTAAAAAGGTCACCACCTAAAAAATTAAATCATACAAATTTTCCCCTCCTGAAATGAGGCTTTTTTAAAACTTTATTGAAGAATATCCCAATATTTTTGTTGCCACATTGCATAATTTGTTTACAACATTCTGAAACCCATTTTGACAATTGCACACACAAAAAGTTTCGAAATTTAATAAGTGTTGTTTCTCCTACAAATATTTTCAGTTCAGTATAGGGGCTATATTTTCGGCTTTTTTATCATGCATCCTTATACGTATGTATTTATGCAGTAGGTACTTCCCAAATATTGCAGAAAGGTTCTACTGGATTTGAACCCTTTTTGTTTCATGAAAGTGAAGACAAACATGACTTTGTGGTTGCAAGTATTTGCACTGTGAATTGGAACAAATTGAAAGTTCCAACTTGGAATTTCACCGTGAAAGCCTGTCACTTCACTTGCCTTGCATGTGCAGTTGTCTGAAGTATGAACAAACCTTTAGACTTTTCCTGGAACTGTGCAGGAATGTGATATCAGTGAAGGAGTTTTACGCTACCAAGCAGGGCTCATCTGTCCTTAAGGCAACATCACCAGAGTGCATCATTGGCTTTGAGGGTCATCCAATATTCATCATCAAGGTAGGAGGATGTATATGACACAACTTTAGTGGCAAAGCTATGTACTCCATTGTTTCAATAACAGAGCCAAAAAACAACCCAGAAATTCATGTATGTATTCAATTGTGTCCATTTTCAAGATCTTGTAACACTCCCAACAACCTCGCGGCTTCTGATATTTCATTGGTTGCTTCCCACAGTGATTATTCCTCTTGAAACAGCCTTAGTTGTCAGGTACGTGTACCTATACATGCAGAATGTACCATCTATATATGCACATTTCAATTAGTTGACCCCGTGTTGTTTGGAGTTCATCGTGGAGAGAAGTTTTACTGATGCATTGGTCCAGTTTTGACTCGATGAAGTGAAATGGTTGTCCGAAATACTGAGACTGTGCAAAATCAATAACTGTGTTTATGTCAGAACCCTAGTCAAAGTCCAATCAGCTAAAGAATCAATGTCAGATTGCCAAGTCAATCAATCCCCCCCCCCATTTCTCAAAAGACTTTCAATATAATTTACCAGAATGTCAAAGAATAGCTTTCATAATTTCTTCATAGAGAAATATTGCTCCCGAATATCCCCTGCCTGAGCTAACATTTTATAAGATTTTTTTGGCAATCTCTGAGCCTACAGTACCCTCAGTACTGGCATGTCTGATCAAATAGGTTTTCTTTATATTTTGTAAGCAAACTCTTGGTACTTATGATATTCGTATTTGTGCATTAGACAGGACGTGGTATATAACAGTATCTATTCTATTGTCTATTATTGTTGCCGTTCTTTAAAAGTCTGTGTGTATCGAGAAACTGGTGGACAACCCACAATTACTGGAGGACAGAAAGAGCTTTGATTCCCTGACAGCACCAACAAACAGAGCATGGTACGTTCAACTTTCAGTACGAAAGTATTTCCTCATTGGCAAAAAAAAAAAAGGTTTATTATTTGTTGCACACACACATGTCCACTACATTTTTAAATTATTCGTGAAGTAGCAACCCAGATTGACTTGAACGTGAGCTTTGTACATGCAATCACCAAATTGTTTAAGTCAGAAATCTTCCAAAATTCTTCTTGAAAGTTGTTACAAATTAGAAATTGTAACTTCGATATACACCATTTCTTTTGTACTTTTTTTTTGTCCAGGGGCATCTATGGCAAGTCGGTTAATGTGGAGTTTCCCTATGACTACGACTTTGCTTCCAATTACGATGAGGTAAGACAGGAAGAATTGAATGTTAAAAAAGTGGTGGTCAGCGTTTATGTGGACTCCATTCCAAAAATGTAAATGCCAACATATGGCCTACCCACAAAAGCCAGCGTATGTGTAAAGCATGCACATATGGCACTAGTGCTGAAGTTTTTAAGTTGAATGTGTGCAAATCTTGATTGGCTTCACTTTGCATACGAATGACACTCAAGTGTCCTTCATCAAAGTAACATTTTTCATGTATACCACCGATAAGGGCATTCTTATGGAGTTCAGAATGTTCACCCTTCACTCTACCAAATCTGACAGTATCCAAAACTTGGCCTAAGTACTTGAGTGTATTCACCTCATTATAAGATTTCCATGAAGACTTTTTTTGGCAAAAAGTTTGGCCTTTTGTTTGTTAATGTACCCAACCAATAAAAGGTTACTTTTTGTGGTAAATTATAATGTCAATGTTGGAAAAGTACCCCTCCACGGTCACAAAACCAGAGTTGAAAGGGACAACTGACATCACAATTGGAGAGACACTTGTATGCATACGAACCATCCTACTGCTCACATGCAGATGCTAATTGAATAATTACTTGTGCGTATCAAACCCTACATGTGCTCTTGGGCGTGTTCGTCTATTCAAACCGTGGACGAAAAATACCAGAGAACAAAAGAGAACAATATCGTCCACGATTTCCAGCATACGTCCACGATTGGGGTCGTGTACAAAACCTATGGGAGTCTTTCTAAAAAGTTAGAGTACAAACAAAAGATGGACAATAGGACGTCCAGGATTGACGGTGTGAACACGACTGTGTGTGTGCGCTTTTCTACTTGCCTTTTCTATCAATAATAAGTTGGTTTCCAACTTCTAATTTTATTTGTTTTTAAACCTGATCTTGATTCAGACCTGATGCTAAACTGATGCTGATTTTGATCCTGATCCTGATCTTGATCCTGATCTTGATCTGAACTTGATGCCAGTCTTGATGCTGATCTTGATCCTGATCTTGATCTTGATTTTGATCCTGATCCTGATCTTGATCTTGATCCTGATCTTTATCTTGATCCTGATCTTTATCTTGATCCTGATCTTTATCTTGATCCTGATCTTTATCTTGATCCTGATCTTGATCCTGATCTTTATCTAGATCCTGATCTTTATCTTGAACCTGACCTTTATATTGATCCTTACTTTTATCTTGATCTTGATCTTGATTTTGATCCTGATCCTGGTCTGCAGATCATTAATCTGGTTAAGTGGCTGAAAGGATTACACATGCGCAAGAAGGACCGGTCTGTTGATGAGCCCCTGTATGCTGATGTCTTGCTAAGGGTCCAGGTAGGTTTCCTTGGTGGTCATTGAATCATTATTTGTTACAAAACCTGTTTATATCATGATCACAATTGTCATTGTCATGATCATTGTCACCCTTCTATTTGCATTGTATTATTGAAATTGCTATTATCATTGCCTTATTGTCATTTCTGTGATTGTCATCATATTCATTGTGTAGTCTGAATCCTTTGACATCACTGTCATTTGCATCATTGTTGCTATTGTCATAATAGTTGTCTTTGTCACAGTCTTTGTCATCTTTATTGTCAACACTATATTAGTGCCATTGTTATGATTAATGTTGTTGGTATATGTATTGTCAGAATTGTCATAATCACCACCATAAATCATAATTTTTGTGGTTGCCATTGTCATCATCGTCAACAACGTTGTCATCACGATCACCATTGGCTTTATCATTGACATTGTCAATTCCTTAACTGCATTGTCATCATTGTCATAAGTCAATTTGTCACAGACACATAGTTTGTATGGAATAAATGTACAGGGCGTTCTGAAAAAAATGGTGCATTAAAACCCCTCCATATTTGCTAAGCTACAACCAAAATTTTCTGCGGATGCTTACACCATCTTCAAGGTAATAGATTTAGCTTGAGAATACCCTTTGTTTCATTAAGAGCCATACTTGCATTGTCTGATCTTTGAAGCACTTGCTTCCTAAAAGTGGCACAGAATGGTTTTTTTTTTACTTTGCGGTTATTGAAACATATCTTTGGATTTACAAAAGCAATCTTAATGAAACAAACGGTATTCTCAAGCTAAATCTGTAACCTTGAAGATGGCGTAAACATTTGCAGTAAATTCCAGTTGTAAATCGGCGAAAATGGCGGGGTTTACATGCACCACTGTTTTCAGGACACCCTGTATAACCTCTTTTCTGGCAAATAAACTGTTGGTATAATTTTTTTAATTATTCAATGATGCAAATTTTGTTTACCACTTTGTCCTTATTTTCATTGACAGACATTTATCCTGAAGCTGCATGATGATCCATTTGAAGTCAAACTAGGAGACAACTACCAGGTCAGAAAGTTCAAGATTCTTTTTAATTGGTTTATTGGCTCTGCGCTGAATAAAGTATGCAGGCATGCAACTTTTCCTCGGATCAGCTGATTTCCTCTTTTTTCACTTCCAATGTGTGCCATTGAAAATAGAAAAACACTGTACAAAGTCTTGAAAAGATTTGAATTTCCTCTTTTTTGTGACTTTCCAGTTGCATGCCTGAGTATGGGAAAGTTTTATGCAGCTATAAAAAAGACATTAAGATCCAACATGCTAAATTAATTTAATATTATTTATTACATTGGGATAATGTGACTATTTTGTATTAAGAATGTTTAATTGATTTATAGCAGATTGTTAAATTTCAGGGAATTTAGAAAATTTTCTTTCAGAAAATTCCTAGTGAGTTAGGGTGTCAATTCTTGTTGTGGTAATTCTGAGCTCATACGATTCATGTCTTATGTTTTTCTGGATTCCCTAGCTAATGAAAGATGAGAAATTGGAATATGCTGTTGGTTTATTGCACATTGTACTGTGCTTGAGGATTCGGGAAGAGCTATCTCACAAAAAATGGCCAGTGAGTTAGGGGGTCAATCCTTGATTGAATAGTTCTTTGATCATACAATTCCTATCTCATCTCCTTTCTGGTCTCCCTAGCTAATGAAAGATGAGAGATTGGAGAGCGAGCGGCGGAGGGAGCTAATGGACAACAAGGTTGCCGAGTTACGTCAGACGCACGGAGAACTGCTGTCAGGTAGCAAAAGTGTGTGTTGGCATGGTGATGGGCACTGGCACTTTCAGTTTAACATACATTTTATTTAACAAAATTTTGTTAATACATTGCTGTATTGCCTATAGACTTATTCTACGACCACAGTGGACCGATCCAGTAAGCCCCTCCCACTGCGCACGTGGGCAAATTAACACGTGCTCCTCTCCAACGCCACACTGCACTTTCCTGCCGCGCGCATCATACGTGCGTGCACGCATGTTGGACTTTTGTGCACGCACGTCGGACATAAATCACGGCTGTGATTGGTCAGAATACCATGGAGCGGTGCTTACTGGATCGGTCCATTAGAAGCTGACGTGGCACCATGCTTGTGTGCAGGTTAAATGTGTAAACTTGGGGCTCCTTTGGCATGTAGGGTTTTCAAATTACATACGCGCTTCAAACTAAGAACGCTTGCAACATGCATGTGAGCATGAGACCACTTCAGTAAGGCCCCCTAAAAAAGTCTCCGGTTTCTGGTATGGAGCTTGCCCCAAAAGTGGTGCGGGGACGCAGCTTTTTTTTTTTTGACTTTTTTTTTCTTCAGGCTGATGACTGAAAATGGTGCCCGACTAAATTTAGTGCAAATGTATGGGAGCCCAGAGAGGCCACATAAAGCTTATACTTGATCGTAACCCATCTAAAAACACGTTAAAATTGTGCAGCAGCAGGATTCCAGTCAAACCATTGAGTTTGGCGGTTTTGAGACATCATCTTACATTGAAACAAAACTTTTTCATTTTGCCGACGCGCATGGCTACGGCGAGGCGCGTACAGACCAGAAACCGGAGACTTTTTGGGGGGGCCTAATGGCAATCTCCCTACTTGTCTATACTTTGAGTGTTGATCTCCTCTTGAAATTGTGTGTTGTGTGGTGGAAATCTTTCGGTTAGTTTTTAATTTGCAGGATCACAACTTCAACTTCATGTAATTTAAGGCTTTAATTAAATAGGAAAGTTTGAGGGAAGTTTGCAGATAAAACATGTTTAAAACCCTAAGCTCCTAAGGGCTCCTCAGGACTACCCTGCTAAATCCAACAGAGTCCAACGGTTACTTCCTGCTCAATCCAACAGAATCCAACTGTGCATAATTTTTAGTTGTCCACTGGATCCAACAGAGTCCAACTTGGTGTTATGGAATCCGACTCTGACTATGTACATGAACATTTGTACGAGGGGTTTACTGCTCAATCCAACAGGCTCCAACAGGTTTATGATATAGTTGGATTATGTTGGATTCGGCAGGGTTAGGGTTTTAACTTAATTAAATTAAGAGAAAACACTGAGGTAGTAACTCATTGTTTTGTTCAGTTTGCTCCGAATGTCATTAACCCTAACCCCCTAGGCCCTTTTTGCTAAGAACCATCCTCAATCCTCCAAAATGTTTCAAAATTGTCAGACAGTCCTGCCTCAAAATGCATTCATCGTCAATCCTCCAAAATCCTCCTCATCCCAAAATTTTGCACTCGTGTTTAAATGAAGGATAAACCAACGCCAAATCCTTCAAAATCATCAGACAGTCCTGCCTCAAAATGAATTCCTCCTCAATCCTCCAAAATCCTCTTGTGCTTCAATCACCATTCATCCGCAATCCTCCAAAATCCTCATGTGCTTCAATCACCATTCATCCTCAATCCTCCAGAATCCTCATTTGATTCAATCACCATTCATCCTCAATCCTCTAGAATCCTCCAAAACCGCCGGGAGGATTTTGGAGGAGTGAGGTGGGTTAGGGTTAAGGAGTAAACATGACAAAGAACAGAGCCCACTGACCAGAATGTTTAGCCTTAATACAAACATGCACCTCCAGTTCTTTTCAGAACAAACTTCTAGTGTACATTTATACCCATTTCACAGTGGCGCCCCAAAGTCGCTCAACACCACAAAGCATCAAGAGCAACTCTAGGCAACCAAATAGATTTTCGTTTCAGCCAGACGAACTTTCTATTTATTTTCCATAGACTAGACTTCTAATCAATTGACAAGTTCAATAACTCTATTTATAACATGTACAAGATGTCACTCCTAATTGACTGTAAAGTCGAACCTATAATATCAGATCTTTGAAATAACTTAATGCAACATGTAACGCCTAATAGAAACCGGGGTATTAACCCTAACGACCCTGAATCCATCAAAATCCATACCTTAGTTTTGGAGTATTTTGTTGGATTCAGCATACCTCCATGTTGAACAAACTGGGGATTTTAACGGATTCAGCCCAGCTGAATTTCATGATTTTGATGAATTCAAGATACTTCTACATCATGCATATTGAGCAGTTAATGGACTGTGATGGATTCAGGAATGTAAGCCTAGCTGAACTTTATGATTTTAATGGATTCAGGATACCTCCATATCTTGCATATTGAGCATTTGGAGGACCCTGATGGATTCAGGATCTCAACAGTTTAACTCCTTGGCTACGTTTGTTGATATTTGCTGTTGGATTTTGCCAGATAAGGATAACCTTCTAGTAAAAATACCCAAGGAGTTAGAGTTAAAGTTGCTTGACATTAAGTATCTGCAATCTTCACTTTTTTTTTTATATGTGATCTGCAGTGCATCCCCCTTCGTTGTTCTTTCAAAGTTTTGAAAGTGCCCCCGCTTGTTGCAGATTTGAGTTTTAGCCTTTGAACAGTGATGTTTTCCCAAGATCTTTTCATCCTTACTGTCAAGATTTATAATCATGCTGTAAAATTAGCAAATCCGATGTAACTTGGATCTCAGTTTGTAGACCATTTTGCAAACATACTTCAATTTTTAAAGATTTTTCTTTTGAAGACACCACGGTTGCTTGCACTTCCTTTTTTTTGTTTTGGTTTGCAGTGGTTTGATGTGATTTTTTCGCTGTGCATGATCTCTTCAGAATCATGATATGTTTGCAAGTCCTTGCACGGATTGTGCAAAGTACATGACAAATTTTTATCTAAATATGCACAAGCACGTAGCATATTTCACAGACAAATGCACCGGAGTGTGGACATACGTTAGCAAGTTGCTTGAATGTCCTTCAATTGCCCACTTTTACTTTTCATCATTGAGAGAGTATGTGTGCACAGATTCTTTAGACTAATCCATGTACAGAGTAGCTGTACACTCAGGCCCCCAATAATAGTGGAAGCATTGTGCTAGCTATTGTACAAAATAACTGCCCCATGATGGTCACTCTGACCAATATCTAGCAAAACGTTTCTGCCATTACTGCAGACCACCTGGAATTTAAAGTGACTGCCTGAATTAAGGTGTTTGGCTTGTGCTTAGGGTTTGTGACTCCTGATCAGAGGGTCAGGGGTTCAAATCCTGCTGCTGGCCATGTGTTGTGTCCTTAGGCAAGCCACTTCACACCCACAATACCTCTCCTCACCCATGAGTAAAACAGGTATAAGCTATTGTACAAAACAACAGCTGGGGAGTATCCTGTGATGGCATCCCATCCAGAGTGAATAGAAATAAACTCTGGTGTTTTATGCAAGTGAAACAGTAGATAAATGCTGGCCTGATGAGCCATATTGTCTCAGAACATATTTGACTTTCCTTAATGTGTCTGGATGAGTCCAAGCCATCCCAAAATAATTTCAAGACCTAAATTACTGCCATTGATGAGTTAACCAAATTATTAGTGCCACATGTCATTAATTTTCAACGAAAACCTTTCCTTCAAACAAACAAAAACAAAACAGCCAAGCGTGTAGAAGAGCTCTACATCTCACTGGACAGAAAGAACATGGATATCTACATCAAGCGTTCCCAGCGGCTGTATTCCAACTCTCCGGGCCCCCAAGCCTTACTGACGCTGACGGTGACAGGAGCTGAGATAAGTGCCCTGGCAGACCCCTACATGAATGGCACGACAAACATAGTCGGACTCATGAGAGAGATTGACAGTGCTAGGTGAGTTGTTTTTTTAGTTTTCTAGCACTTCTTACTTTTTCATTTATTTATATGAGACAGGACAGCTTGGTAAATCGTTTCTCCAGATGTGTCATCTGTCATTTTTTTCCCTCCATTTCTGACATATTTCTATAACAAGAACTTTGTGCAGGGGTTATTGGGGAGTCAGGTTGGTGAAGTGGTACTTTCCTCACCTTCCAAAGCTATGACCCAAATTTGATTCCTGTTTGGGTCAATATGTGGATTGGGTTTTCAGTCCATACCTGATTCTGTGGGTTTTCCGCAGAATATTCTTCGGAGGTTTTCCTCTTGCGTCTAAATGTGTAATTTCTTCACATTATCTTCTCTATACTGGACCCCATTGGAGAGCAGTAGATTCCACAGAATGGGCTACCCAGTTAAAATAAGAATTAAATTAAGAATAAAATAAACAAGCAAGAACACAATTTAGTCACAAGGACTTTACCGGTACCTGCCACTAGGCTTCTAACCAGTTTTAAAGCAAACCTGTTTACTTCTCCTTCACATCATTATTCCCTATAAGAAAATATATGCATATTTTGACTGTCAATATTGATTTCCATTGTTCCAATTGTTTTATAAAGACATATTACTTCAATGTCCTTCTTGAAACGTCTGATGTATTTTATCGGGTTGGGTTACAAAAACTCTTAGCATGGCAATTGTCTTGGCTGCTTATTGGCCCCTTTGCAAAAGATGTCATAGGTGACCTTCTTGACCTTTCTTCCTTTTGGGCCTATAAATGTGACTGAAAGCTCACGTTTTGGTAACCAAGAGAAATGGTCTATACAAATTAGCCTGGGCATGGCATTGTACCATTATATTCTGCAGCCCCTACCCCACCGATGGTTTGGACTTTACCACTCTCTTTTGCCGCCTTGTGCGAGGTCACGCCAAGATGCTGGACCTGCAGCTACGTGGCTACCCGCAGAGCATCTGGAAGATTGATGACTGGCACTTCTGGGGAAGACTGATAGGTGCTGAGCAGGCTGGAACACCCAGAGGTACTCCCTATTTTTTTGTAATCAATTTCCAGTGGACTCCGTGAATGAACAGTAGATAGAGTTTTGTGAAGGAGGTGTTTTGTGTCACCTCCAAGGGGGGGGGGGACTTAAAAGGTCAAATTCAAGTTCAAACTAAAGGTCAGAGGGTCATTATACTTCAAATTACTCTGACAAGCAAAGTCATGGTAAATTTGGAATCCTTATGATGTTACCTTTCCAAGGAAAGCAAGATTTAAAAATTTGGCCCACAGATTCTGAGATACTGTCATTTGATAATTGGCCATCACGCCCATTTTGACCCAAATTGCCAAACAACGGCAGGCGGTAGCGCAAAAACCTCTTGTCTGATGGCGCTGAAACTTTAGATTTCAGGGGTTTTTTTTTTTCACTCTAAATTACCCTATACACTAAATTTGAACTTAATTGAAGGGGATGGGGTTTAAACTTTCCTTTTTTTGGGGTGGTTTGACACGGAATGACCCTGACGTTGCATCTTGGGTTTCATCAAAGTTAGACAAAATGGGGAAATAAATAAGTGACACAACTGATGTATTCATAAGATGGAATTTGCATCAGGGTAATGTAGGTTTCGCCCTTCACCGACGTATAAACACTGTATACCCAGTGTGTTACCTCCTGAGTGAAAGTTGGCAAAAATCACCCAGGTGGGACTCGAACCCACGACCTCCTGCTTACTAATGCAGATGTGTTACCTCTCAACCACCGATCCAATGGGATCGGTTGGCTGGTTCGAATCGGATGTAGCAGCGGGTACCGCAATGAAACTATTCATAATGTAGTATATCGCTGTGAAGCGAGGGGCGGGTATAAATCTTCGCTGAACTCGAACAAAAAACACAGTCACGCTGTTTCTGTTTCACGATTATTTTGGAGCTATTTTCTTTATTCCATTTTCCTCCATTCTTCCAACTACTCCACGCTCCAACCCTCCTAGCCATCTCAAGTCAATACAATTGTAACAACTTAGTCCCCGGCCACCTGTGGTCTGACCCGGTGACCTCGGCCCGTCTGCCCAGATACCGGTATATTTTTAGATCGGCATCGGGACCGACTGGTAATCATATTTAGCGCCCTCTATTGATCATTATTTATGTCGCAACCATAAGCCCCCTCAAATTAATTTCACCACAATAAGATGGAATTTGCGTCGGGGTGATGCAAATTTAATGTTAGGTTTTAATATTAGCTTTTGATTTACTTTGAATACAAGCAGATACTTATTGTCTTTTGCAATTTTCCAGAATAAAGGCCAAAATTTACAGTGTATTATACCTCAAAGTGTATATCAAGTAAATTTGATGTCACAAAACACTTGCCACAAAATTTGCCAGAGTTGAAATGTGTTCAACTTTTGCCAACTCGCAGTGGAAAAACAAAATCATGTTGCAATCATGTTGCGCTGAGAATGAACAAGCCTTGTAGCTACATGTATGATATTACTGTACAACTTGTATCATCTTACACAGCAAAGCGTGAGAGCGTTGTCCAGGTAGGAGAGCCATGGGGCGATGCTAAGGTCACCAGGAGTATGCCACCGCTGAAATTCTTCCATGATATGGCTACAGGTTTGTCATCTTTTTTTGGTCATAACTTTTCTTGAAAGTTGATGATTTTACTATCTTTTTATTGCCATTTCTATCTTTAAACCAAGTAAGCTTTTTGAGAATAATTTCCTCAGTTATTTTTTTGACAGCTGCAAATGATCCACTGTACCTTTAAAGTGGATACCGATCAGAAAAATGTTTTAAACTATAAATTACCTCTGTTGATTCCTGACTTATACATATTAGTCATGAAAAAACTGATGTTAACATTGCCTAATGGAGAAAAAAAAACCCCACAATTATAAGCAATTTGTCCACTTTACGGTTACGATTGTAAAAAAATGGAGGTATTTCGCATTCACTTACCGTAATTTTCGGAATATAAGCCGCGCGGCGTATAAGCCGCAGCACGCAAAAATCTGCAAATTAAGATTTGAAGTCGGCGTATAAGCCGCACCGGCGTATAAGCCGCACCGACCGCTGCGGTTTCAATTTTGTAAGGCCTCCAAATTCTAGTCAAAATGCTCTGAACCAGTTCCATTTTCACTACAGAAGCTATTAAAAGGGCCACAAAAGTTATATCAAATCATTTACATCGATACTTTTACAAACAAATATGGGAATTGATGAGAAATAAACACCGGGAACTGCTGCCGGTTGCCCCGTCATAGCACGGCAGCCTGCGCCACGCACGCCGGTGAAAGACAACATTTTCCCACAGCACGTGAGAAAGTATGAAACCCACCGTGTGTTGTCTGACTCATAGAGCTAGGCGCTACAAATCTTGCTTTGTGGCAACAGATGCTGATTTGTTTTGTCCTAAGAATAAACAGGTCCGTTTTTACCTCAAAACTTATCCACTGATTCAAGTTTCGATCGTAACTTTCTTCGGAAATAGTCAAAACGAAGCGGACATTTTAATAGACGAATCCATTAATTTTGTAAGGGGTGATTTAGTCCCTCTTTTGAGTTTTACATCGTTTCTTGAATACATTTCAAGAAAACAAAATATATTGCAACGTTGAACAACTGATTATGTAATAGAAAAATGTTTCGAACGCCATACAAATTTTAGTCGTCTTTTTTCTTATTTTTTAAACAGCGGAAATATTGGTAATTATTGTTCCCAAGAAAGAACACCCCTTTGTTACCACAAATGGTGTGGTCCGCTGGGGGGAAAACATGCTGCATATCGCTGCTGCACTGTACCAGTATCACGTACGGCTGGTCGCAAGTGTCAAAGACAGCTTTCATCACCATACTTTTTACCGCTCGGTACCTTTACGTGAGACGTGGTTTCGGTTTGTTAATGACTTTCTTAATTTATAATTCATTTCAGCAACACATCTCTTCTTGTACCAGTACATTAAATACACATGTGAATCTTATTTTTATTCTTCAAGGCTCGGCGTATAAGCCGCCCTGTGTATAAGCCGCAGTAAACATTTTCATGGGCAAATTCAACGTATAAGCCGCGGCTTATATTCCGAAAATTACGGTAATATAAAGTGTGAGGAAGTTGGGAATTTTTCAGTCATGTCTGTGTAAGAGTGGAATTGCCCCACAGTAATACCAGGTATCCTTTCTCACAGATGCCACCGAGATGCACATTGCCTGGGGTCCCTGCATCGAGCCAGCCTGGGCCCAGGTGGGCCTGGCCATGGACATGCTCAACAAGGCCAGCGTGGACCCCAGCAACCCCATGCCGTTCTGGGACAAGACGCGGCTGCTCCTGCACGGCAGGCTGATTGCATCGGTCCAGAAGTGTAACTTGCTGTGGCTGTCCACGCGGGATCCCTACGTGTCCACAGAACTATTGGATATGGAGTGGCAGAACATCTATATGGATTGGACCAACGGTGAGAAGCAGAATTGAATTCAAAGGCTCAGAAATTAAACGCAAGTACAGTACAAACTAGGGGGGGCACACCACAAGAAAAAAAACATACTTAGGCCAAAAAAAAAAAATACTCGGTCTCTGGTCAGCGCGTGCGTCGATTTTAATCGTGCGCGTCAACCTTTTTTTTTCTTCAAATTAACACGGAAGCTATAACAGCGCCTCCTCCAATTTTTGTACCAAGGAGCACCAAGGAATGGGGAAATTGCACCAAGGCAAAAGATAAAGGGCACCAGTGCAAATTATGGAGGACACCAATGTATAATGAGGACACAAAAAAAGCAAAGTAGTACCCACCTTGTCTGTACAATTCAAGCTTGGAAAAAAAAAAAAAAAATGTGTCGCGGCATCAGTTCCGGAACTTCAGTCTGACCAGAGCCCAACTTTTTTTTTTTTTTGGCCTGATATATAATTTTTATACTTATGGTTTTTGCCGATGAGGGCGCCAGTTGCTCGTCAGGGGGGCCTGGCCCCCCTCCCCCCCCTCCTTGGCGACGGGCCTGCCCATGAGAGAAGCAAATTTGGAGCGTAGTACACCAATGTTTTGCATTTCACAGTCGTAGTTTTGCAGTGAAGTCCATTGCAGTTTAATTTATGTATATGTACAAGCTAATATGTAGGGTGTTTTTTTTTTGGGGGGGGGGAGGGAATGGCATTGCAAGCTGTAAATGTAGCGTGTAGTGTACAGGGTGAGTAAAAAAAAAGAAACCCAAGTGTCAGGCCCGTTATTTTAGTGATGTTCTGCATGTAGCACTTTCAAAATCTAGGATATGAAAGCCCAATTCATAAGCTTTCTTTTAGAACAAGAATCATTCCAATTACTCTTTTCAATGTACTTTTCAAGTTATGGAGTTTAAACACAAGCGCCGTTTTAAGGTTCTGCCCACGGATCAAAACAAAGTTCAGTGTTCTTTCAGCAAAACGAAAACAAATCACATAAGGATGTGTGTGAATTGTTTTCGTTTTGCTGAAAGAACACACACCTTTTTTTGTGATCCGTGGACAGAACTTTAAAGTGGTGGTTGTGTTAAAAATTCCTTAACTTGAAAAGTACAGAAGTGATTTAAATGATTCTTGTACTAAAAGAAAGCTTATGAATTGGGCTTTCATATCCTAGATTTGAAAGTGCTACATGCAGAACTTCACTAAAACAATGGGCCTGACTTTTGGGTTTCGGTTGTTTTTTTAATCACCCTGTACATTGTTTCAAAATGAAAAAGTACTTGTTCATGAAGGAGAAAACGTAATTTTGATGAAGTTGTATTTTGTTGACTAAAAAACATGGTCTTTCTTTGCAGCTCATTTCTTAGTGAAAGGAGATCTGGATGTCTATGTTCGCACTGCTTCCAAGTACGATGACGTCAGGTTCATGCACCTACCCAACTTCAGACTAGAGTGAGTTCTTGAAAGACGATAACAAATATGGAAAATTAGTGTATGAAGCTTATTCCACAGAATGGGTTCATACATACCTGCCTACCGTCCCTTGATAATAGGAATCGTCCCTATTTTGAAGTTTTCAGATTGAGAAAAAAATTAACAAGTTCTGATTTTTGTAAAATATGGGATAATGAGGAAAAATAGCGGCTAGCAGAACCTGACCCCTGATGTCAGGAACCAGTTCCAGATTACGGGATCGGGTGCCTGTAACCAATTTTACAAATTACATAATAACTTCTCAGACAATAAAAAGGAAAGGTTTTGAATACCATTCGTGGGGAATTTTCACACTGAAAACCAGGCTACAAGAAAACCTAAAGGGCAATTCCATGGTTACTCACGTTAAATTTTTTTATGTACTTTTGAGTTTCCTTGGGCTGTAATTATCTTACTAAAAAGGTTTAATAACTGATATCCCCATGGTAGATAGAGTAGACCTAGACCTACCTAACCACCAAAGATGACATCCAGAAAAATGTGTTATGTATGATAAACAAGACGCACAAAATCGGTTGCTCACGTTATGAAAATGTAATCCTGCCATCCAGTAGTGTCCCTATTTCAGACTCTTAAATGTTGGCAGGTATATGGTACATGCACAATACAATGACACAGTCAGTAGCAAGTTATATTTTATATCGTTTGAAACAGGATTGGCATTGAATGGTTGTGCTTCGGCGACCCCAACGATCACCACTCAGTCATGCCCTGTGCTCCAGACAAAGTTCCTGACCACTCACGGAATGAGGTACAAATTCAACTAACCTGTGGGAAATCTGCAAAAATAAAAGCTTCGTTTTTGCAGAGAAGTGTGTGGTTTCTGTTGTAAACAACGTCAAGGATATCTATATTATATTATAACACCTCACCCACAGATTCTGTGTCTTTATTGGCCGAGATCGAGTCACATGTTACTTTCTAATTTTGCTATCTTTCTGTGCACGGCCAAAAGTACTATTTTCCGGAAGTTCCGGTCAGTATGCTCCGACCGTCTTCAGGAGAGAGCATACGGTCAGAGCATACTGACCGGAACGTCCAGTTCATACCTCTGGTTCTTTTTAGAACCATTCTCTTAGATGAGAAATTATTCGCACATGGTGTTTCCGCAAACCTTTCATTATTTAGTATCTCTACCACGCAAAGCCTCATATCTTACTTAGTATTACTATTGAAAGATATATGCATCTTGCAAACATTTCATCAATTTTCAGACTTTTTTTATTTGACAATATCATCCCTGGTACAACCACTGTAAGTAATGAGTGACAGTCAGCTAGTCGGTCAGTCAATCGGTCAGTCCGTCAGTTGGTCAGTGGGGTCAAAGAGGACAAAAGACTGGCTCTCTGGAACCAGCAGAACAGTAAAGCAGCATTATTTGATCCTTGAGTGCCATTGCCACTATGTTTCCTGCATCTAGTTAATATTTGTCTCGTGCTAAAATACCGTCGATCATTGAAATATTTGCTTTTGTTCCACATGGGTATCCATAAGTAGACCATTGTGCATTCATTGTTTAACCCTGCGCAGCGTTTACAAAAAAACTTTGCAACAACTCGTCAACTGCTGCCCTTTGGGCAGCAGGTACTTTCCCGCACTACGCAAGACCCTATTCATAGCAATACAACAAAAAGCCACGTGCCAGACAGTGTCCAGACAGTTGCCAGACAGTGCGCTGGAAAGATAATTGACTGGCGGCTGTGGTATGCAGTTATGAAGGGAGATGACTGTGTCAAGTTACAGGTCTTTGTTGATGTTTCAATGAGACTTGGCAGGAGGCCTGGTCGAAAGTTTGTTGACACGGCCTGGGTGTAGCCCTGGCTGCAAAGTTCATATAATCAGCTGATTTGGCAAGGGTTGAATGAGGATTAGATAGGAGGTGAACGTTACTTGGCCCTAAAAAAAATATTCAAAAAATTTGGTTACAGGTCACTCTGCGCAGGGTTGAAATAACCAAAACACCTAATAATGGCTGCTAATAGGGTTTGCATGTGTGGATAGTGCATAAAGCGCCCACCTCTCACCACTGTTGCCCGGGTTCGATTCCTGGCTCGGACCATATGTGAGTAGAGTTGTGCGTTGGTTCTCTCCTGTGCCATGAGGGTTTTAGTCCAGCCTCTCTGGTTTGTCCCCCTCCGCA
Organism: Patiria pectinifera; assembly: GCA_029964075.1. NCBI lineage: Eukaryota > Metazoa > Echinodermata > Asteroidea > Valvatida > Asterinidae > Patiria > Patiria pectinifera. Next base: position 3,315,587 of record CM057147.1, on the reverse strand, counting down.
AAATTCAAACAATTCTGATCTCTGGCTGTGCTCCGTGGTTATATATGGGTCGTGTGGCCTCTACCAAAGGTGGCTTTACATGCCTTTGGCAGGGCTACGTTGTAGCCGCGTCCTTCGCAATTCTGTTTCTCAGCTGCAAGTAATAGCCCCCCCCAAAAAAAAACCAAAAAAATAAAAATAATGAAAGGGTTTGTAAGTTTGTGCAATTTTAGTTAGAATATATGTGACCTGTTCTGTAAAAATCAGCCTTTCTGGGCATAAGGTCGAAAATGATATTTTTACATTTTGTTATACATGTATGTTCGTTTTCCTTTTAATAGGTGGTTTAATTTTTGAAACCGGTCATTCCTGGGCAAAGTTATGCTATTTTTAAGTTCATTGTGTCGAACAGTAGAAAACGGAGAAAATGGCCATGAACGTCACAAAACAGTTATTTCTTTAACTGATATACCTTATCAAAATCATCAAAAATAGTACATGTAGAGTTCAAATTAGGGTTTCAAACTTTAATAATATATTTTAGACATGTTCAGGATTACAAATATGCAAAAATTTGAAAATCGATAAAAATCACCCCCACATCGTCTTTTTGGCCCTATCGCAATTTCAACCTCTGCCCAGAAGCGTCTGCTTTTGACAGAACAGGTCACATATCTGTGGCATGCCTTTACATCATGCATTTATATGTGCAGTAAGCTACACATTGCCATGTACATGTACACTCCTTTCACATACCCCATACAGTTTCACTTTTGTAGCAACAGTTTTGAACAAAAAAGTTGTGACCACTTGTTTGCCTTATGCATTATGTATACATTATGTATACAGGGTGAGTAAAAAAAGAACTGAAACCCAAATGTCGGGACTATTGTTTTAGTGAAATTCTGCATGTAGCACTTTCACAATCTAGGATATGAAAGTCCAATTCACAAGCTATCTTTTAGTACAAGAATCATTCAAATCACTCATGCTCTTTTCAGGAAACGGAGTTTTAATGACAACAGCTGTTTTAAAATTCTGTCCATGGATCACAAAAAAGGTGTGCGTTCTTTCAGCAAAACGAAAAAAATTCACACTCATCCTTATGTGATTTGTTTTCGTTTTGCTGAAAGAACACTGAACTTTTTGTGGTCTGTTGACAGAATCTTAAAACGGCGGTTGTGTTTAAAACTCCGTAACTTGAAAAGTACATGAGTGATTTGAATGATTCTTGTACTTAAAAGAAAGCTTATGAATTGGGCTTTCATATCCTAGATTTTGAGAGTGCTACATGCAGAACTTCACTAAAACAATAGTCCCAACATTTGGGTTTCGTTTTTTTTTACTCACCCTGTAGTAAGCTACACATTGCCATATACAGGATGAATAAAAGAAAGCAAAACCAAAACCCCATTGCATTTAAGTGGTGATATCCTTTGAACGAATTGAGCGATTTCAGTTATTTTTTCCATCTAACAGTAGTTTATGAAATTGGCTTTTCTAGTCATTATTATTTTTGGTGCTACGCATTTTTAAAATATGAAATAACATTTTTGAGGGGTTTGGGTTCCGCTTGTTTGTGTTGTATGTGTAGATGTACACATCTTTTACAGCATCAAACAGTTTCATTTTTTTGCAATGTTTTTGAACTCGCATGTTTCGACCACTTGTGTACATTCTAGTTGACTGACGCATATTTTCCTGTTCTATTTCCTGAACAGAAACATGACTCCTTTGCGGCCTTTCGTTCCCAGAATCTCAACATGAATATATCGCTGGACATCAAAGGATATGAACAGGTTGGCAACATAAGGCAATATTTTCATTGTCAATATGCAATACATTTTTGACTTCTTGTTCCTCCAACATTCACTATCCATTGTTTTATAGTTTTCATATTTCACAATCTCTGCCTAGATGTTACTGTATTTTATGGGCGGTTATGTAGGGCTTTAAAAAAAATCTGTTTTTGGAATGACATTTGAGAATTCATTATAAATTTGACAGAAATTAAATGAATTAAAATAAAATCTTGAAATTGTCCTCAAATCACCAAAAGTGATCAAGCCATCAAAAATGACAGATCCCCCCCCCCACAAAAAAATTATAGCCAATATTTTCAGAGTTCTTTGCTGTCACATTTTGCGTTATTTTGAACTTCTAGTCTTATTTTCTTTTCTTCCATCTCTAATCAGTAGTGGCTGAAAAGAAAAGCAAACAGTATATATTCATAGGTTTAGTTCTTTTCCTTTTTTTTTAAAAGAATTTTGTGGATTTGGAACCAAAGTTTAAATGAAATAAGTTGTCCATTTTTTTTCAAATCTCACCAAACTCCTGGCTGTGAATTTGGTCGAGCTTCAGTTGTTGAATGAAAAACAGATCAAATAGAACATCTTCCACTTTCAAGAAATTGTCATCAGCATTAAAGGATATACTCCCGAGGAAAGGCATTTACAAAATGTAATACTTTGATGTTTGGGTGCATTTTCCTCACTTAACACACAAAAATATATATTTTATCAGGAAGAGGAGGAGCCAGACGTTGCAGCTGGTTTGTTCTACAGCACCACCATGAGATGGCTTCAGATGTTCCAGGTCTGTTTGTCCTTCTGTCTGTTTGTCCTTCTGTCTGTGTGTCCTTCTGTCTGTGTGTCCTTCTGTCTGTGTGTCCTTCTGTCTGTGTGTCCTTCTGTCTGTTTGTCTTTCTGTCTGTTTTGAACATTATAGAATGATTACACTCTATTAAGTTTATTACGAGTTACCCTTGAACAAAAATACATGCATGTCAATTTCCAACCCTACTTTATTGCTAGCTTTGTTCCACTCACATGAACATTGCAAACTTTTACAGTTGCCAAGTTGCCAAAAAAAGTTGTAGATGTTGGCATCTTTGGGCAGGCCTTCACTGCGTTATGGGAAATTTGTTATTGTTAGGCAAATGAGAACCGACTTATGGGGACTTTCTGCCGTCCCCACATCATCTTCGGTTCCCATAGTACCATGGGACAACTCATGTGTGGTCCCCACAACTCTGGAACAAGTATGTGTGTTTGTTTATGGTGTAAATCAAGGACTCACACGTGCAACATCATCGGTGAATCGAGGACAGGAACCAAATCGAGGATGACCTTGATTACAAAACGCATACAAAACCAGTGAGAGCTGTTGCGAAAGTACAACTAAGGAAAGGAACAGAATTAAAAAATTAGCTTACCAAAATGATCTTCCTCAACAGGCAATCAGCTTTGTCGGAGCGACCCGACCCACTAGACGAGGCAAGCTGTTCAACAACACCAGGCCCAGAAAGCCAACATTAGGGAGACATTACAAGTAAGCCTTCAGCTCAGTAAATATTGTGCTAAGCATGGAAAAAAATGCTTAACTATAAAAAGTCATCAGCCCAAATGTCATGTAATGGTTATTGCTTCTAACTAGTTTTCTACTAGTTTTTGCTTAGTGCATAAATTTGCTCAACACTTTTTTTACTTGGCAACTCCAACTTTATAGCAAGTTTCTTAGGAGTTCTTCTCAAGTTAATCAGAGCATACTATTTCAGTAAATAGTGGAACGGGTCTGTCTCATAACAATACAAACTGAAGTACATGCAAGGCCATTTTGTGTATGCAACTATCAGTACATCATTTTCAACCATCGTTTTATTTCAAAAATTGGTTGGTAAAAATTACAAGGTTTTTACCTTACTTTTTGAATCTCTAACAATAAAATCTTTATCAGAATCCAACTTATTGTGACTCCATTAAATTAGAAGCCTTTTGTTTTCCTTTGTGGTATGCAGTTGCAGTCGGCAATATTCTCTAACAAATTGGGGAGCTGAGTCAACACCATTTTCTGGATTCAAATAGCAGAAATGTTACTGAAGTATTTTCTCAGCTTCACTCATTTTGCAAAAAAAAATTGGAAATATGTCACCTTTGAATTTTTTTTAACCTTCTGCTGTTTTCTTTGGTTCAAATGTGCTCCTGTTTTTACCACAAGAATGGTGTTGCTACATTGCCCTTATTTGGTAATAATTGGGCCTATACCAATATGTGAGATCTGAGTTCAGCATCTTCCGTGAAACACCCCATCACCCCAGTACATTGGTCCTTGTTAATTGAATTTTTTTCAAAAATATTCCCGGTAACCCTGAAAGATTTTGCAATTTTTTTTTTCAAATGTAGAAACATGGTCTTCAAAGCCAGCTTCCCCACAGTCACCCTGAATTACTGGGCCTCAGTGGCCAGGCAGAGGGGGATTGAGATGTGCCTGGAGCAAGGCAACCTGGGCTTCAAGTACAACGTGCAACTTAATGATGTCCTAGACGGACTCATACACAGGCCAAACGTGAGTACAATTTTCACTTATTAATTAACACCCGTTTCAGGCTGACATTCCATAGTCGTGTCAATTAACAACTGTTGACTGCTGTGATGTGGGATATTTTACAAATACAACATGGTTTGTCGGGAAATAGTGAAAACTAATGACCCTTAGGTGTTAGATGATTGAGACTGTCTCCCAAGGCAAAGCCGAGGGAGATAGTCCCAACCATCCAACACCGATGGATCATTTGTTTTCACTATTTCCCCGCAAAAACATTTTGTATTTGTTTTACTATACCTCATAAATATTCATCAGGCAGCTGCTGTATTTCATTGGTCCATTCCACCATGTTTTTGATCGTGCAGTTTTTGGATAAAGTGAAACATTATTTTAATTGAAGGAGACAAACAGAATAGAAAGTTAATTTTGTGTTATTTTACAACTTTATCATTCACACAAAACACTGGATTTATTATTGTGTAAAATTTCACTCAGCTCCTCTTAGGTTAAAATTGCAAAGTGAGCACCACCGATCGCCATTTTGATGCATGCCGTAATAGACTGGCACGACTGTCCTCACTGGTTATCTACATGGTACACACGTAAAGCGCATGCGTCGTTGGTAAAGAGATAACACAGTAGGCCTACTGGAACAAATCTAAGCTGCGACACAGGTGTCTGGTTTTTCCGCATCACACACGCGTAGGAAGACGCAGGGAAATAGTAAAAACTTTCACCTGGTTGAGTTGCTGGAATGGACTAATAAAATGCCGCGATTGCCTGATGAATATTTACATGATTGAAAACAAAACATATTATTTTTTGCTGTACTGTATTCTTAAGTTGTGTTTTTATATAACAGCCATCGAAATTGACTTTGGGCAGCCAGGGGAGTGGGATTCTAAAAGGGAACAAAATGGCATATATCTCATTTTGGAAATAAAGTTGTCTCATATGTTGATTGCTTTTATTGCTTGTCGAATTCCACATCGGTGCTGACAGCCAATTTACATGCATGATTTGAGAGCTTCGGCGGGAATATTAGCCGTAATTTGCATCTTTAAACCATCAAGCTGTTTAAACGGAAATATCAGCTATTCAGCTATTTCAAAATAAGTACTGGTACACGATATCCATGAAAGGTTTGTATCTTTTTCCTCAATATGTGTTTGATACAAACAAATTCAAGTTCCTTAATCAAATAGATCTGATACACGGTACCCTGTGGAGACATGTGTATAATAGGGAACAAAAGAATGTATACGTCTCCACAGGGCTTGGTGAATATGTCTCCGCAGGGTTATCACGAAATTGATATATGAATTTTTCTCAAAACCTAGGAATTTCCAAGGTGTTTTGATTTGTCGCAAATTGAAGTATTTCATGTAAGGGATATTAAGTCTGAATTTCAGCCCAGGAAATTAATTCTGGTTAAAATAGGAGCATTTTGAGTTTAGATTTTCACATTCTACAATGTTAATAAAGAAATGACTCCACAAGGTTACACATTTCCGTATGTGTGTATTAGTTGAGTTTTCAGAAGGAAAACAAGTCCTCTATGAGTCCAAGGGCATATTTACACAGAAGTACTGTACCAGAAAGTGGTTGCAAAAGACTGCATATTGTTGCAGAAAACGCTAGGCACAATGCTCTATGTAATTTATACAAATTTATGAAAGGTTTACAATGACACCTTATGACCAACCCATGCACAAAACATTTGCGCAGTCAATATATTCACCCAAATACATCTATATATATTATAATTTTGTTTAATGCAAAACCATCCCAAGCAAGGTTATAAAGGCCACTCTTGGCAAATGGCTTGAAAGAAGATTCAGGAATTAGATTCAGGAAGTACTAGATGTTAAACAAAAAAAACAGATGTATACATAAGTAAGATTTGAGGCTTTGCATGGTGGAGATACTAAATAATGAAAGGTTTGCGGAAACACCATGTGCAAATAATTTCTCAACTAAGAGAATGGTTCTGAAAAGAACCAGAGAGTATAAACTCGACGTTCCAGTCAGTATGCTCTGACCGTCTTCAGGAGAGTGTACTCACTTTCTTAGAGTTTAGGCACTCTCCTGAAGACGGTCAGAGCATACTGACCGGAAAGTCGAGTTTATACCTCTGGTTCTTTTCAGAACCATTCTCTTAGTTGAGAAATTATTCGCACATGGTGTTTCCGCAAACCTTTCATTATTTAGATGTATACATGTATATAAAACAAAACAATGAAACAATACAGGCTCATATGAGTAGGTAAGTCCCATTGTGGTGAATAGAGATTAACAAAAAAGTTGTTGGTACTTTGTCTTACTGAGGCGTGGGAACTCTCAGCACCACTCTTCTGTGTTAACAGGTTAATGCCGATTCCTGCAATTCCAGGATTTCTGCAAATGCCAAAGCAGTTGTTTGCGCTACGAAGTTGCAAAAGTTGAACACATTTCAACCCAGCAAATATAGCAGCGATTGTTTCTACTCTGCATTCGCATTTGTGTGAAGTACAACTGGCCTTTATGCTTTTGACATTTACAGACCCAATGATTTTGAAATGCGTGCAGAATGCAGATCTCTAGTTAATCCTATGCATGAACTTGTATGTAGATGTACCCAGATAATCAGTTTGTCTATAGTTTATACGGACGTGTTCGTTTTTTTTACCTCCGCTAAGGACATGAAGGAGGTTATGTTTTCATTGGCATTGGTTTGTTTGTTTGTTGGTTTGGCTGTGAGCAAAATAATTCGAAAGTTATCAACAGATTATCAGGAAAATATTTTTAGGGGTGATCCTTGGTACAAGTACAAATTCGATTAGATTTTGGAAGTGATCCGGATCTGGGTCTGGATACAAGATTTTTTTAAAGGATTCTTCATCATTGGGAGATAGGGCCAGATTCCACATTGTTGCTTTTAACTCCACATTGACCCCCCGAAGCCTGGATTATCATGCCTCGCTTTACCGGCTTTCGCGCAGCGGCCTTTGTCCAGTAGCTGCACAGGCCCAATAACCCGGCGCATTATGGCTTTAAACAGCATACCAGGACGGATTAGCGGAAAGCGGCCAATGTTGCTATTTTTTGATAAATTCAGAATATGAGCATTGAGCAATCTCGTTTAAATGTGCAATAAAATATAGAAGTCCAGTGGATATGCGAGTATTTCTTTTGGCTGTACTGACAACATGGCGGGAATTGTGCAGCCTTGGCGGAGGTTTGCACTCTGTGAGTGCTTTCTAGTTTTATTTTTTAGATGTTTTATGGTGTATTATGACTGTTGAAGAAGTCTGTCTATGACAGAGAGTCTGCAGAGAATAATTCTTAGTCACAATTGATACATATAGGTCTGTATGATGGAATGCGACACTCAAAAAACTATAGGTACTGGATTAAAAAATTTCTTTCCCTCTTCCATCCCCTAAAACTTACTTTTTGAATTTAAACTAACAGTTCTTAGCAACTAGCTGATTTGTATGAGTGCTTTTTAAAAAGTGATAATTCATTTTTTATTTTTTTTTGCAATCGCATTTGAGAAATCATACATTTTGGACAAATCCTACCAGGTTTTTTAAAATGAAATTCTTGAGTTATTCAGCGGCTGGAAAATGTTGATTATAATAGTATTAATGAAGTACGCCATGATTTCACGACTCCGAGTCAGACTCGGCTATAAAATATCACATATAGGTCTAACCTACAGACAAAAAAAAAACTTGATTGCCTTTTTGCAGCCCAAAATGACATTTCCTCAAGATGGCGAGTGAATATATCAACTCAAATGTCATATCTTAATATGTCCATTGCAACCAATTGAGGCAATTAAAAACATATTGAAAGCAGTTAAATCGTCTCTCTGTATATAGATTACCTTTCAGTGCTACCTCATATCATAATACATAACTAATAAAAATGACAAAATGGAAATCAAGAATTAACTCAATATGCCTTACACAGGGTTCAACATCCTCAACAAAGTCATTAATTTGGGTTGTTCTGAAGAGGTGATCAGTCCATTAAATTTTGGTGATTTGAACTTGATAGAGGGACCAAAATGTCTGTGGTTCAGGGGCCGTATTCACAAAATGACTTAAGTCATCAAAAAGCACCCCACTGAAATATGTGACTTGGACTAGTCTTACAATTTAAGCAGTATTCACGGAACATTTTCACTAAGCGCCCTACTTATTATCATTTACTTAAATCTAAGTGTGGTAGGACCTGTCTCAAGTCAAGCATTGTCAAGTTAAGTGTGGCACTAGGGTGTCATGGCGGCTTTATTTCTGTCCGTTGGTTTGTATTTTTTAGGCACAAAATTGGACTTTCCAGGGGTCCTAGAATACGGCCCTTGCTTTCAAAATACATGTCTATTTTTCACTGTTGCATTTTCACTTATGGTTTGGAAGGTCTAAAGTATATGGCTTGTGGAAGTGACGAGCAATGATTTCCTTTCCAGGCCCTGATCCTTTGATAGTCCTCCTGAGTCCCCAAGATTATTTGTTTGATATCCTGAGTGTGAAGTCTTGCTGATATGCTGCCTCAGCAAAACTTCTTAATTTCATGCATTCTGATTCTACCCGATCACATCCCTATTGGAAACTTTGGGGCGTTTCAAATCCCTGTTCTTGACAACACTTGGGTTAACCCGACACGAGAACAGCGGTCTCGAACGTGACGAACAGACCCGAGAGGGCGTTTGCGGATCGATTTTTTCACTCCCCGGTTGATGGAGGGTTCGGCGAGGTGCAGCTTGAACAAAATGGCGGACTGTGCAGATTCGTATGTTGTTTTGTGTTTATTTTTTTTGCTAAGTAATACCCTAATGATTGGAGTAAGAATACCATTATAGTGCAGGTCTGCAATTTTGGTCTGTTTCACATTCATCTTCCGAGTCGTCCTTGTTGATTTAGAATAGGCCTAAGTACAAATTCAGACAATTGTCGGCCATTTTGCATTGCTTTATATGGATGCGACACGCACCCGCGCGTTCGTAACAACCAGCTCGAGAACACGTTCTAGTGTTACACGCATGCTGTCAAGAACAGGGATTCGAAAACGCCCCTAGTTTCTGATCTGCTTTTTAACTTCTACATCACCGCTATGTATGCAGTGATAGATTTGCACAGCATGTTTTGCGGCTACCACCAATTCACCGTGCGGTGTGTAAGCCATACCTCTTGGAAGACCACAGTCTCCCACGACACATCCAAGATACATGGCATTAGGACTGTAGTGCTGAATTTCACCAGCTATCTCTCCCTTGTCTACGGCAACGTAGATGTCGCCCTCACTGTCACAGCATACACCAGTAGGCCCCCAATTCTTCTGCGCATCGCTGGTAATGTCTACTGAGAACAGCGAGTTGCCATCGTAGCTTATCGCCAGGAGCTTTTTTCTCTTGTAGTTGGTGTAAATGATCCGCTGGCTACTTGAAGACAAATACACGTAGTCCTTAATCATTGGAGCTGGAAGGGTCTTGATGTTTGATCCATTAAGCATGTGGAGCGATATCTCTTTCTTGTATTTGTATCCCACAGCTATGATGTCGTCGTCATCTACCGCGAGACACGACCTTGTGCTGTCCCGTCCAGTCCTCGGTATGAACTCATGGAGAAACTGCCGCTGCTTGTCAAAAACCTTGACTGATTGATTGTCCAAAATGACCAAAACATCGTTCTTATTCACAGCAGCGTTGCTTGCCTTAGTTAGGCCTGGAAGTTGCATTTGCTGTGGAACAGCACGGGATTTTGATTTGCATTTTGGAAAGAAGGAAATCAATTCTGTCTGCATGTGGTCTACGACTACAGTTTCACTATCAAGGAAGGTTGTAACGTATGTTGCTAATGCAAAGCCAGTCGCGTCTGGTCCAAAGGTTTTGAATTCGGTTTTCAGGACCCACTTCTGCTCAGGGAAAGGTCTTGTCTCACTTGGCAATTTTTTGGCACCTTCCAGTTTCAATCTCAGCTCAGAAATTGCATTTTCCTTTGGACTGTGTCCTGTATGCTCTGTTGGCTGAAGCTTTGGGGTAGGGGTATCCTGCAAAAGCAGTCTACCAACTGACCCACAACTCCCACTCTCTTCAAATGTCTCAAGGGATTCCTGATTAGACACTTTCAGGTGCTGTTTGGCTACCGGTACTGTACATGTACATTGATCTTCAGGTTTGGGTTTGTTAGCATGGGATTGAAAAGTTAGCCCCTCTTCTAGCTCAAGACTGGCAGTTTGACTCCGTCTTTTTCTGTTAAACAGACTGAACTCAAAAGGCAATGCACATGTGTCTTGACATTTTGTCAGACATGTAAGTCTCCTGAGGTCCACATATTCCTTTGGACTGTGACCGCGCTCAGTGGTCTTTGGGGATTTGATCCTGCAAAATGGTTGCAGTTTTACATTATTCTTCAAAACCAATCTACCAACTGACCCACTACTCTCACTTTCTTCAAATGTCAAAAGGGCTTCCCCATCATGTACTCTCTCCCGCTGCTTTGCTGCCTGATTTGCAAGTTGGCTGGTGAGTTTCTGTTTGAGATCAAGTACCATCTGGCAATCCTGCTTACTTTCCAGTACATTGACTTCATCCAATATGCTTCGAGCCTGGTGAGCAGCTTCTTGGAGTTCGGTTTTTGCCATTTCCAGAGCCTTGACTCTCTTCCCAAAATTCTGCTCCAGCTCTTGCATCAGGTTTAATGCCTCCTCCTCAATCCTCCTTGCCTCCTCCTGAACCCTCACAGCCTCACTGTTTGCCTTCTGAAAGATTTTAACTGTGATGTCTTCATACCTGGCCTGCAGATTCTCGCAACTCTGGTCCATCACAACTACGTCTTTGTCCAAATCCACAGCCATCGCTTTCACTTTGGAAGCCAGCCCGACGATGCATTCTTTTAATCTCATTTCAGCCTCCGATAGGCCAATGACGGTATGCGTTGAGGATTTGTGATACAAAGTGCAGCAAGTGTGGCACAGTAGCTGCTCGCATTTGTCACAGTAGCGGCTGATGATATTTTCTGGGTGCACAGAGCATTTAGGTACACTGCCCTTTCGCTCTGTCACGTCAACAGTCTGTCCAGATCGATGCTGGCCCAGTGGGCGGATTGCATGGCGTTTCAGTATGGCCCAGTTTTCATGCATCCAGAGGCAGTAAGAGCAGATGAAGCTATTGCAGGTCAGGCATCTTGAAATTGCCTCGTTCTCCTTGTTGCACGCTTCGCACATGATCGCAGGCAGATTGCTTTCATCAGGTGGTCTAAGTGCCATCGTCACTAGAGAGCAGGAGGTGCAACAGCAACTCTATTCCCAACTAACATGAACACATGGCTGCATAATGATCTGAACCCATTTAAAGCAATCCAGTCAACTATGTAAACAAGTTGCTGTTGTCAGAGGTTGAGACGAACTAGGAGGGAATAACATCTCAGAAACGTTGTTGTACAGTGTTGTAACCTGCAAATCAAGACAGACATTTTAAAAAGATACTTAAAATCATGCAAATGATATTTGTTTGGGTTGCTTTTACTCACTTTTTGAGTAATGAACTGCCTGAATTTTTTTTTTTCAGAACACCATAACTTGTCAGAGAAACAAAACTCCATTAGAACCTCTTCACAAGAAATCAACCTTTGTACATATTTTCCCCCTTCACATGGTCAAATGATTGATGTGCGACCCAAAGTGAAACTTAATGTAAAGACTTATGGTTTTAGATTTTGGAAAAGTATATTTGTAAATTTCGACAATAAAAAATTAGAACATTTCAAAAGTTCAGTGGTAATTTTGAAATATTTTATATACCCTGTCCCCAAAAGAGAATATTTTAATGGGTCAATACTCTTCCAATACCAAGTCCAGTTCTCATTCTCAGAACATGGGTTTAAAGAAAAGAAGGTTCTGAAGTCTTGCAAGAAATTAAAGCGCTGGTACAGTGTGTGTCAATAAAAACGCAGGATTAGAAACAAAAATATTAAGAATATAAACCACCCCTATTCATCATAATGTTAACCCTCTTTTCAAAGTACCTTTCCTTCACTTCACTATGCTTTTTATCCCATCTCATTTGGACAATCCAGTCCAGAGATAGAGTACATTGAAGAAGGGTTATAAATTCCAAGCTGGTCTGATTTGTGAAATCACACATACCTAATGAAAGGTTTGAATTCAGTACAGGTGAAAGTATTTGTGGATCACAAAGAAGGACATGTGTGTAAGTCTGATATTATTTATTATTTGATATGTCAGAGACGACATTCATGATGCTTTGAAACAATGATAGTCCAGTTATTAAATTTAAGTGATACTTATCATCAGTTGTTTCAAAGAATTTTTTTTTTCTGGTTTAATTGTCTTCAATGCATACCTGCATTGTACATAACTGGTCGTTGTGTTAAGGTAATTGAATCAGACCAACCCGCTTCAGAAGGGCTTCACAAAACTTGTCATAACTTTTGAACCAAAAGTCCAAATTCCACCAAACAAAAATCTTGTCAAAGATGAAATTATGGACAATCAAATCCTTATCAAATTAGGCACATCAGTAGCATAATTTTCTCAGAAAAAAAAAGCTTTGAATCCTGCGTTTTTATTGACACACACTGTAGTTAGCTCTGCTTGCAAGTACATACTGTATAATGAAAATAGTGCAAAATGATATTTTTTTCAATGCCTTTTTTTTTGGCACTTACCCAATTTTCATTGTCCATTGCACAAATGCATTGGCAGATCAATTACTAATGCATTAAGCCTAACTCCCCAGCATGATGTTCTAGGAACCATACTCATCCTGGCAAATTCAAACACCATATGGGAAATTGCACACACATATTTCTGATTTTGATTCTGGAAGTGTGCCAAGGGGGCTTGTCTCCCCCCCAAGAGGTTATCAATTTTTTTAGTTTTTTTTTTATTTATTTTTTTAGTTCCATGATTTGACCTTGATGATATGTATGTGTCCTATTGTAATAGGGGTGTAAGTGGCGCCACCAACGATGTAAAAATAGTCTCCCCCCCCAAAAAAAAAAAATCACCAAACTTCTTTCTGCAGCCAAAAGTTTTGGGCAAAATTTTTGAAACATTGAAACAAATTTCACTTCTAAAAAATTTGAACAAATTGTAAGCCCCCCCCCCCAAAAAAAAATCCTGGTGCGCCACTGAAAAAAAGCGGTTGGAATTTAAAAACAAATAGTTGATTTATATTAAAAACACATTGAATTTAGTTAAGGCGTAGTCTACCTGGATCAAAAAGAAAAGGAAACATAAAAAGTAAAAAGCAACAAAATCGTCACATCATGAACATGATGAAGCATTTCCACATCAGAAAAATGCGCATGCTTTATTTTCCTTGAAATCAGTTGAGTTTGTTTTTGACATGCCTGTATTTGAACACGAATCATTTCAAAACCCTTTAGAAAATCAGACCAATACATTCCAAGCTTTAAAATGATATAAACATAATGGCGGTACAGGTTTTCCACGGCAACAATAAAACCTTGCAAAAACTGTTGCAGGTATTTTGGCACATGCTGTAGAGGCATTCTAATCTTTTTCGTTCATTGAATATAAACCATACTTCACACTGTGTAAGCCAATCCACAATTTCAAGTCTGTTTTAATTCTCTTATTGGATATAAGAAAAAAAACTGAATCCAGACTTACCTGCTTTCTGATGTATGTACATATTAGCTACACTGTTCCACTGAGTTGTCGGAGAAAAGAAACATGAAGCACTCTGTGAAAAGTATTTCCATGAACTGGTTGTGCTTCATTCGCAGTGCTCAACATGAGCCAAGGAAGGAAGTATGCACACGCAGCATATATATTTGAGCCGAAAATAAGCATTTTCTATTTTCAGAACCATTGACTCAAATCAAAACAACAGCTCTTTTGTATATTTTGACAAAGAGCCTTTGAGACCTAGATAGAGGCCAGGCCAATTGTGAAAGTCATGATTGAGCTATGAGGAAATACTGATGTGGCCGATTTAAAAAAAAAAAAAATGTGTTGCTGTGGTGAAAATGAAAGATAAACAATCTTCTATTTATAACAGAAAATGATGCCACGTAACTCAGGTCAAACTGTTAAATTCAGAGAAATGCTTCCTATTTTTTTTTTTGGGGGGGGGAGGAGGTTAAATTCCCTTTACAAAGTCTATAAAAACTTTACAAAGTCTATAAATATCGGCTATTTTGAATAACATGGATCACCACTTCAAACAAATTGTTTATTTTTAGTGTCTTTCTGAAACTGTTGTTTGTCCTTTCATCATTGTAGTGTGATAAATTTAAACATACTAGTTAATACATTATATGCAAATTAACATGTCTCTCAGTCACTGCTGTTTGATAGTCATTTTCTATACTTTTGATTATTTTGTTTATAGGCATGATTTGTCAAAGTACTGCATTTCTGATTTGCCCATGTTGATTTCTGGGCGGGCAGTTGCCAGTAAGGGCATGGGAAGTGATGGCAGGTAAACCCACATCCTCCTGAAAATTGTCCTTTTTTGGTTGTCAATATAAAGTGTTCTAAACAAATTAAAGTTGATCAATATCCTGAACATTCTGGCTAGGTCCAGCTGTAATTGATGACACCTTTTTCAAATCCCCTCTGTTTTTACAGAGGAACAAATTTGTTTAACTTACAATTTAGAAATTACACAGAGTACATTATTTCTTCTCCTGATTCACATTTTGTGATTTTGTATTCTTATTAACAGGCAGTGTTGTAGTACTCGTACTCGGTACTTGTACTCGAGTGCTACTCGAGTACTTTTTTGGAGTACTCGTACTCGTACGTCAAAGTACTCGTACTCGAAATGACGGTACTCGTACTCAGGCAGCAAAGTACTCGTACTCGACATGTTGAAATTGTACTCGATCCTTAAAGCAGTGATGTAGTGCCTTGATGCTGGGCCTTGGCCTTAAGGCTGCCTTAAGGCTGGATTTTAGGGCCTTGGCCTTGGCCTCGAGGCTTGAGGGCAAAAGCCTTGGCCTTGGCCTTGGCCTTGAGGGTTCAGGGCCTTGCAATTTTGAGTCAAGGCTCTTCAAGGCCCATAGATTTTTGCATTTTGTTACACTTGGGAGAATTGTGTGTCAATATGGAAGTAAATCATTATTTTGTTTAGTTAAACCAGATTGAAGACCTGAACTTAAACTTTATTAGATACAGTGCAGTCATAATACGATGTAGGCCTATGCGAGTATGTTGATTGCAATTAAAAATGTTGTTCTTCGTAACGAGCAATTCGTGATGATAAGGGCGGATCCGGTGGGCCAAAAGGGGCCATGCCCCCTCCCCCCCAAAAAAAATCCGAAATCATTTTTTTTAATGTCACGTCGTAATAAAGGCAGGCAATGAGTACACCACCATCTTTTCCGCAAAAAAACATCGGTTAAAATGGTCAGAAATTGCCTCAAATCGCACCACAGAGCATCTCGAATCAAAACGGGCCCTGAAGCCCAAGCCGTAATTTTTTGACCCACTTTTTTTTTGGGGGGGGGGACCAAAATTTCTTTGCCCCCCCAAATTGTGTTCTGGATCCGCCCTTGCGTGATGATGTGTCACTCATGTGACTATAATTTGTTCTACATGTATATCAGTGGTCATTTCTAAACAGGGCCTTGGCCTTGGCCTTGGCCTTGAGGGTTAAGCCTTGGCCTTGGCCTCGAGGCTTGAGGGTCAAAGCCTTGGCCTTGGCCTTGGCCTTGAGGGTCAAAGCCTTGGCCTTGGCCTTGGCCTTGAGGGTCAAAGCCTTTGCTCCAACACTGCCTTAAAGTACTCATACTTGAATAGCAGTATCGGGGGCGGCCAGGGAAAATGTTATAGCTTAATTTACCATGACCTTATTTTATCGCTACTTTCAGTTTGAAATGGTTGATTGGCTTGGGGAGAAATTGAGATTTCCTGATTTTTCCCTGTGCAAGTCCGGACAAACACATTTAACAGCTAGCCGTGAGTGGGTCTGTATATCGGTCTGACTGGGCCTGGGCCAATTACGCACAATGAACCATTTGCCGTATGGCCGTATTCGGAAGTGCTCATACTCCTACTCGTACTTGGAAGTACAAGTAGGCACTTCAGTTGGGTGTCGAATTACAGGAGTACGAAACCTCAACACACGCACACGCGGAACCAAGCACACAGGCTCAAATGTCCTGATGAACTTTGAAAGTTCATAACAAAAAAAGTGCTCAACCGATCGTTTTCAAATTTGGAGACATTCATTCTGAGTATTTCATGTGTACTTCCACCAAAATTCATTGTCAAATTCTTTGTTGATCTGGTTTTATGGCGACAGAAGTAACGCGGTGCCCATACTTCGCGATCACCTTCTCGTGCCGATCTTGAAGGTCATGACGCGGCACCGCTTTTCGCGGCACTTCGTATGCACTCGGTTTCGGGGTGAAATTTTCCGGAGGGAAACCGGGCATTCTGATTGGCTGGAGAGCTTCATCGTGAGCTTTTCCGAATAGATCCGAAGACGTGCTTTCACATGGTGTGTGTTCTAGGTCGATCGGTTCACAAAGAGTGGAGATACGAAGTTTTGAAAATTTCAGCATCGTTTTTCAAGATGAAAATTCATGTTATTTACCAGGGAACAAGGTGTGTGTAAAACATTGATATAGATGACAACGATCTACGATTTGAAAAAAGTCAACGGAAAGGGAAACGAAAATGATAGCACCTTTGGAGAGTTGCCTGTACGCACGTAGTTTGTGTTTACGGCGTGCGTGCACACGGCGCACCGTGGCTTTCCACTGCATGCCTGCCTGGATGCGCTGCGTTGGCATGGTCGGCCCGTCACTGGGCCACGTGTGGCATGCAATGTGCCGTGGCCCCGTGCCGTGGGACAAGTGTTGCTTTAATGCTTGGATCGTTTCGTCCGTGTCTGCGTCCAATTGCGGAGCTTTATTTCAGTGAAAATGTTCACCGGGGATAGTGAAAAGGGCAGTAGCTTATATTTTAGTGTAAATTAAAAACAAAGATGTAAAGTGACTGTTTTTCACCGTTTGTGACGCGACCATTCCAGTCATCTACTTCGCCCCCAAAGTGGACTCTCAACCACTTCGCCCCATATTCATTGCTGTTATAGTAACAGCCATGTTGCCCCAATGTCAGTTCGCCCCAAATATTTCTTCGCGTATTTATTATCCGAAAATCATAAAACAGAAGGCTATATTCCGCTATTTACATTCATCATGATCATGTACATGTCATTCCTACTTGAATATGGGTAGTGGTTTTTTTTTGGGGGGGGGTAGTTTTTGGTATATAAACTGCAACTTTCATAAGTTCTATTCCTCCATTCCAAGTCTTAAGGTTAATTATCATTAATTAATAACTCGTTGATATAATTATATTCAAATTACATGCTCGGTTGTGTTACATTTGACAAACAAAAAGGCAGTAGGGGGCCAATATCTCCCATTCGAAGTTTTAAGTGTTCGTACACAGTCATGCAGGCCTGCGTACTGCGTAGCTTAGGCTGTGCTTTAATTCGCATCAGATTGATTACATTTTCTAATTAGAGGCAATTAATTAATAAGGTTGTGACTTTTTGAACATGAGAACAAGTAGGGCACTTTTTCTTTAACATTATGGGAATATTTAATAATGTGTACCTCGTATATCTTGTTAACAGTGCACAAGTTTGCTAATTTTAATTAATTAATATGCAAATAAGATGCAGGACTAATTAATTCTTTTGATTTTATGTGCCGAAAAGACAGCTTGGCATATGTAGATTATATTCTGAAAGTTTCATGTACATGCAATAAATATATTTAAAATTATAAGCCAATAAGTGCTTTTTCATGTGAATTCAACGATGCCACCCTTAAAACAAAGAAAATAAAAAGATTGACCTTTGACATGGGACTCCTTTGCCATTGACAAAAAGTGAAACAAAAACGCCCGTATCTCCGTAACGGAAGGTGCCATTTCAAAAATTTAAAAAGGTTTTTAATGCCATTGACCTGCCCTTTCATCCTGTAAACATTTTAAAAACAAAAGAGCAACAACAAATTTTCACCTAAAGTGCCTAGTACAAGTACTTGTACTCGTACTCGGAAGTACTCGTACTCGTACTCGGAGACCCGTTCTTGTACTCGGAGGTACAAGTACTCATACTCGGCAACCTAAGTACTCGGCAGTACTCGGTACTCGGAAAAAAGTACTCGACTACAACACTGTTTACAGGAACCTCTTGAGAAGTATAATAAAGCAATAACGTCTGTCCCTCCTGAAAAATAAAATTCTTCTTGCACATAAATTGTTACCACTTTCCACCCCATTCCCGAACTCTCCAAAATCTAACACTTGTTTTGCAGCAATTTAAACGGCACCGCAGGTACATTCTAACTGCTGTTACATTTGTACTTTACTAGTACAAAGAAGGTGGCATTCTGTCTCTACACAGTGTTCAATTTTCCAAGATTTGTGTGCACTTTTGCACATTTTTTTTCACATTTTCACCCTCTTCCCTCCCTTCCATGGCACATATGTCCTGCTCCAGAAACCCCTTCATTTATATATGTAGGTCCACTGTATACATTTAACTTTATATTACACTTGTACATTTTCAGTTTTTACATAAAGATACATTGTAGGAATAATGTAGGAATAGGCAAACACTTGGTGGCGCTCTCACCCCCATTAAACATGTTAAACATACACGTACATATGTATAAAGTGAGATTTCAGACTATGATTGGTGGAGATTCAACTTGCAACCTTGCAGATACACCATGTGAATTGACTTTCTCTAGAAAGTGAATGAGTTCTTAAAAGAATTATGAGTGTGCAAAATCAATAACATATTGCACGTTTCAAGTTCAATGAGTTATTTAAAAGTGGGCATAAAAAGGTGTGTTTTTAGTTAAGTTTTAAAAATTGAAAGAGACTGAGATGTTTTAATATCATGTGGCAGTTGATTCCATATATGAGGTGCTGCAGAGGAAAAAGCTGTACACCCCAATGTTTGCAGCATTCTTCCTGGTGGGTTTGCTAACTTTAGTGAAGTGTTTGACCGCAATGAATAATGAGAATGAGTTTTAATGCTCAACAAATCAGTAATATACATGTAGTTAGGTGATAAGCCCCGAAGAGCTTTGAATGTTAGCAGTAGTATTTTAAATTGAATACGAAAGCAAATTGGCAGCCAGTGCAATTGATGAAGTAATGGTGTTATGTGGTTCAAGCGTGATGCCCCATGTATAAGCCTGGCAGCTGCATTCTGGACTCTTTGCAGTTTGGCAAGTTGTGTATTTGGAAGACCATAAAATAAAGTTTTGCAGTAGTCAAGCCAGCTGGTTACAAAAGCGTGAACTAAGATAACCAAAGCATTCTTTGATAAGTATTTACTTATCCGCCTTATGTTATGAATGTGATAAAACGCCACGGAACACGTTTTTGTGACATGCTGATCCATACATAAATGAGAATCGAACAAGGATCACAAATTCCATACGTGAAATGTTTTGGATAATGTGACATCACCTACTGCAAGGTCAGAACTTGTTAATGTAGATAATTTGGGCAATTCACAATGCAGTGCGCCACCAAGAGTTTGCCACGGAGAGTTCATTTTTCCCAGTGCATTCTGGGAGATGGTCGACAAATTCGCAGCACGGGACATTTGAAATTGTTAGTTTTTTTGGCCAGAAAAGTCGTAAGCGTATGATTCGAGTATCTGTTTGCCCTTTTCTTCTCGTTTTATCAATATGGAGTTCTTTTGTAAGGCGGCAGAACGCTTTGCCCCAATCTATAACAAATTAGCTCAAGTTTTCTACTGACACTCGTTCAAATGGGCCATGTTTTGTCGACTGTAAACTTGAAAAACGAACTCTCCGTGGCAAGCTCTTGGTGGCGCACTGCATTGTGACTCGCCCGAATTGTTGTCTAGTACCAATGATGATAAACTGTTATCATTTATCATGGTCTATCATGTAACATCCACTGCCGTACATCTTTGATACAATTCAGCCTGTGCCTGATGAATGAAACTACAAGGCTTAAATGTAAAATACACCTGCGTATCATCTGCAATTTGGATGTAAAGTAAAAAGCAATGGTCCCAAGCAAGATCATTGCAGGACCCCACAATTAAGATTACAATGATCAGATATAATACCCTGCATTGATACACGTTGACTCCTTCCACTTAGATATGACCCAAACCAGTCCAATGCTGTACCTGTGATCCCGAACTTACACTGGAGTCTATTTAACAAGATAGTGTGGTCAACAGTGTCAAATGCGGTACTTAGATCTAATAAAACCAGCAAGGTAACATGTTGAGAATTCATTTTCATCAAGATATCATTTTTCACCCTCAATAGGGCTGTTTCAGTACTATGATTCTTTCTGTAAGCAGATTGTAACAGTGGGTACAATGAATTTACACTCATATGCTTATGAATTTGATTTAAAAAAAACACCGCTCTTTCGGTCAGCTTAGATATGTACTGAAGATAAATGATCATTGAGATTGTTATCGCTACTTTAAATCCGGCTATAACAACTGATCTCGTACATACATAGTACATTACATAGGAATATCACATTTTTGCAACTTACTTTGAGATGAGCTACAAAGCAACAAATAATATGATACCCCTTATATTAGGATATTTGTAGAAAACATGTTGGGTGTGATTTTCATCCAAGTTAATCTCAAGATCATGTGATCCACAAGGTCAAAGTAAAAGTCAACTGAGCCACCTGTTTGAACTACTCTGCCAGTGCTGGACGGAGGGACAAGTACCTCAGGATATGAGAGACAGCAACATCGTCACCCTCTACAAGAATGAAGGGGACAGGAGTGATTGTAATAACTACAGGGGCATCTCTCTACTGAATATCCTCAGCATCATGGGCAAGGTCTTTGCACGTGTCATCCTGAACAGTTTGCAAAATCTGGCCGACAGAGTCTATCCCGAGTCTCAGTGTGGCTTCAGGTCAAGGCGCTCAATGATAGACATGGTCTTCTCCCTACGCCAGCTACAGGAGAAGTGCAGAGAGCAAAGACAGCCACTGTGCATTGACCTCACAAAGGCCTTCAACCTTGTGAGTCGCGATGGCCTGTTCCGGATCCTAGCCAAGATCGGATGCCCACCCAAGCTGCTCCGTGTGATACAGTCATTCCACACTGACATGAAAGGTGTCGTGCAGTTCGACAGCGCTTCCTCCGAGGCTTTCAGCATCTGCAATGGTGTTAAACAGGGGTGTGTGCTTGCTCCTACCCTGTTTGGCATCTTCTTTGCTGTCATGCTTAAGCATGCCTTTGGCTCATCTACAGAGGGCGTGTATCTCCACACCCGATCACATTGAAGGTGCAGTTTTGACATAAAAAAACAACAAAAAATTGCTGACACAGCTTAGTGTTTCTCCACAAACAAAAATCTAATTCCACTTGCTTCCATGAATGTTTACACCCTGTCTGTTTCTCCAAAGCACAGTTCTCTTTGTGATGTGCAGATATTTTGGATGTAAGAAACGTACACGTGCTTTGCTGTTGATTTTTTGGCAGTTTTCGTTTGTTTGTTTGGGTTTTTTTGGGGGGGGGGTGGTATTGTGGTTATTTTACAAGCAAAGTTCTTTTCCGTTTTCCCGCAGTCTAATCAGTCTGTTGTCACACTTGGTGATAGACCTTTAAGGACTGTCCTGCAGCCACTACCAAATCACCATCCAATGTGAATGTGATGTCATATGGATAACCACATCCCTTGATCACACATCCAAGGTACTTGCCATCAGGACTGTAGTGAAGAATATTCATACCCATTTCAACTCTTACCACAGCAACATAGATGCTGCCATCACTGTCACAGCACATACTGGTAGGGCACCAACCCCCCTGCATGTTACTGGTCATGTCTACTGAGAATACACTGGCTCCATAGTAGTCTACACATGTCAACCTTCCGTAAAAGTTTGTCGTGTACATAAGACAATGATTATGCATTGTCAGATAATATCCCATCATTGGAACAGAGAGTCTCCTGATGAGGGATCCATCTAGGTTGTGCAGAGATATCTCGTCCTTGCCTGCATAACCCACTGCTATCAGATTGCTGTCATCCACTGCAAGGCATGTTGGTTTGCTGTCTGACCCTCTACCTGGTGTGAACTGATGGAGGAGCTGATGTTGCTTGTTGAAGACCTTGACTACTGGACCATCTAGAACAAAGAGCTTGTCATCCTTGCTCACTGCAATACACCTGACATCATCAGTGAGGCCATTGATGTTTAGCTGTTGTGGGATAGGAGATTGTTCCCGAGGACTATTGGGAATTGAAGCTGTAAATAGAGCACAACTGTTGCCAAGACCTCTTTTAGATAGTGCAAGTATTTTACTGGTAGAAAGTGCTGCAACAAGTGATATACATTTATATGTTAATCCAAAGTTCTTGACTTCACTCTTCAGTTCCCAGTTCTTCTCCACACATGATCTTGCAGGTCTTGGTGGTTGCTTTGCAGCAGCCTTCAGCTCTTCCAGCAGAATGAGTCTCCCAAGTGACCTTCTCTTTCCTTTTTCAAAATCCATGAAAGTCAGCTTCTCAGAAACTTGCTGTGGCTGTTTCCGTGTCAATTCACTGAGGTTATGCAAGAGTTTCTGTTGAAGTTCAAGAATCTTACAGTACCTTGTTTGATTCATGAGTTGTGTCACTACCTCCAGCTTGTGTTCCATCTCTGTCACCTCTTTGCTGTTATTGGCTTGAGCTGCATCAAATGCTGTGGCTCTCTCTTGATAAATCATTTTTGTCTCTTCTAACAACTTCTGCTCCTCCTGACGGATCTTGGCAACCTCTTGGTCAGCTTTTTCTGAGATTTTCTTTTTTGTGTTGGCAAACATGGTGTCGAGTTTCTTACGAGAGTTGCATGACTCCTGTATGGTAGTGGTCAGTTCTGTTTTACTTTTCTCAACTTTTACAACCAGTTCATTTACTTTTTTCGCACATTTGTCAAAAGCCTCAGGTAGGCCATCGAGAGAGTGTTTTGCATGATCACGTAAAGAGCAAGTTGTACATATGACTTGCTCGCATGAGTTGCAGTAGACATTGAGATTCTGCTCTGGATGCTTGCTGCATTTGGGAACTTCTTCTCTTAGTTTACTCTTGTAGACAATCTCTCCTGATCGAAGTTGAGCCAGTGTGAAGATTTTGTGAGATTTCATCAAAGTCATACGTCCATGAGCCTTTTGACATTCTTGACAGAGGAAATGATCACAGTCCATGCATCTTGAAATTGCCTGATTCTCCTCATCACAGTTTTGACATTTGATCTCTGACCCTTGACCTTCCAGTAGCTTTTCCTGCATTGTAACTTCCTCCACCAGGGCACTGAACGCAAAGTTATTAGGGAGATCGGCAACCCCAGACCCTTTCATTATGGTTTCACGTCTGCACAGAGGACATGTCAGCTTTGTGCCACTAGGATCTTGTCGCTGCCTGAGGTCGTGGAGGCATTTCAGGCAAAAAGTGTGCAAACAGTCCAGCAGTTTGGGCTGCCTGAAACGGTTGGTGCAGATGGAGCATTTCAGATGATCTACACTGATCTTGTCCAACGCTGATTGAGCTGTGACATTAGATGCCATCTTGACCACTTGATGAGACGTATTATGCAGTTTTAATTTTCACCTATAAATGGAAGGAATTGTCAAAAGTTAGTCAGTTTACAATGTTCAGTAATCATCCCCATGTTCTGTTTCCTCAGTTCTTGGGTATCAGTTGTAATACATTTATAACATGGGTTCAATGTGAAAGGGGCACTCGGGTGTCTTCAGTTTCTGGAGGGGGCACTTAGTTAGTAACAGTACAAACAAAACATTTTTTTTCCCCTGCCAAAACAAAATTTTGGGGAAAGGGGGGATGCCCTGCAGACCCTCCCCCCCCCCCCCCATTTACTGATATCAACAATTTTGGCATATACAACATAGAGGCAGATAACTTTACACAGCGATAAACACGTATGTATTTTGACCTTGTGACTTACTGAAAGTATTGAGTTTAAAGCTACTTGTCATTTCAAGGGAAGTGTTTTGTATTGAAGTCAGAAAAAAGGAATACCTGCATTGTCAAAGTGACACAATGCTTTTTTTTTTCAGTGGTCCAACTATGCCCCATTACGTAGATCTATACACATTGGGTAACATATTTTTATCAATATCATTTTCTCAATCAAATATTTTTCCAAATGATTTTAAAAAGTGACATCAGCAATAGCGATGTTACATTGATATCGAGTTATGGAGTAACATCAGTTTATCGATGGATCCTACAAAATGGCACAAACAAGCAGGTTAGGGTTGCAGACCAGTAAATCAGTCCGAAATTGCCTGCGCCGACCAAATCACGATTTGCGTGCCCTCAAAATCTTCAGTATTTAAGCATGCTGTGGGCCATGAACTTGAGGGTTGGTAAAATATATGGATGGAAGCCGTGCACAGGACTTTGAGTTTGTAGTTCAATTTGGATGCAATTGGGGCCCTTAAAGCACTCTATTTTGCAATGGAGTGTAGGAATCGTTTTTCAACATGGCAATGGGCTTCAGGACTATTTTCAGGGGTGATCATCTTCGGATGTAAATTTCTCCTAAAAGTCCTCAGTTAACCCCCCGAAAATTGAAAAGAAAATGAAAGATGATGAAATAAGCTTTAATTTGATGTGTCTCGAACACCTTGGAGAGTTGTGAGTATTTTTCCTGAATTTTAGAAGTGTGAGCATTTACCATTGGGGTCTATGAAAGTTTATTTACTGGTCTGCAACCTTAGTGGCTTTTGACTGGTGCCCCTTGCAAGGCCTTGAACAAACGACTTCTAACGGGGAACCACAAGCATAAAGCTACATAGGGCTAGTACGGTAATCCAGAGGTCGCAGGTTCAAACCCAACTACATCAAGGTCTTCAAGTTCATCTTTTATACTTTTATTTGAGATAAAAATGTAGGATCCAGGAGTATTTTAAGTCCTTGGCACTCACAGTGTGGAAATACATTGTATTTTTTTTAATGCAAATCCAGGTGTGTAGTGCATTTGAACATTGACTACTCCTTGTGGTAACACCAATGCTGCACGGGCATATTTTCTAGAAATCTGAACAAATGCTATTAAATAGGCCTACGTGTACAATCTACTTACCTGAATTGAAGCTATTTTGTTATTTTTCAGGGGAATATAAATCCTGCTGAAAATGACACAGTGTCTGTGGTTTACAAAAGATGATGTGCATGCATGTACATGTACATGGGATACATGTTGAAATATCACACTCACTGCGGAAATTCCCAGTTCTATTTTTAGAAGCTAACGACTATATGGTACATCATGGAGTCTATGCACATTCATGTATTGTACATTGTGTATGCATCAGTGCAGGTTTCTTGGCATGTACTGTATGTTAATGTTACGTGAACCTGACCCCACAAATGTGAATCGGAAGTCACTATTGTCGTATTTAGAGTTGATAGCCAAGTGCTATTTGCGAGTTCCAGCCTGAAGAATAGATTTTGGTTTTAATTGATTTTTTTCCAGAAATATAAAAGTTGCTCACTGTTAAATGTGACACTGACCCCCCCCCCCCCACAAAAAGGGGCCAACATGTAGTTATGGATAAATACTTTACAAATTCATAATTATTTGTGCCCTTAATCAGTACCTAATTTGCCATTTTTATAGGTACAGGGGACACAATGAAATAATGAAAACTGTCTTGTATTTACCCAAGTTTTATGTGTCTGCCATATCAAAAAAAACTACTGAACAGATGGGCTAAAAGAAATGATTCACTGGACCACATTATTATTGTTAATTGGAGCTTACTTTGATTATATACCTATCCCCCATGGGCTCTTTGGGGGCCAAGTAATACCACAGAATATATCCTGTGTTTTGCACACTTGTACGGAAAGAAATGCATACTACAGGTTTACTACTCAGTAGTATAATGTAGCTTTAGGTGAGGTTAAACTCTTCAAATCAAAATGAAATGAAATGGTTAAAAAAATTCACCAGTAGAAATCCTAGTTGAAAGCAGACACAATCGAAAAGTTCTGTTGAAATCAGGGCCAAGTCAGAAACTATAATCAGTTGAATCTCCAGTTGGTCAACACAGAAAAAAAGTTGAAGATAAGGAAATGTATGTCAAAAGAAAATGACCTTCTGAGCGAAATGTAAAAACATTAAAAACTAGACTTATGTTTGTGGACAAACACATGGCTGCTTCGGCATTAAATTGTACTTTTATGTAGAAAGTAGAAAAATGCAGAGTGATCAGGACCAATAGTTACGTAGAAAAATGCACTTTTAATGTGATGTCACATGTCATATGATGACGTCATTATGACGTCACTTCAGTTTTCATCTATAACACATCCCAGCTTAGGTACCAAGTTACAACTAGATCGGACCTATAGCTCTGCAGATATAGGCCATAGAAAAGTGCACCTTTAGTGTGATGTGACATGACGTGTGATGACGTCATCATGATGTCACTTAATAGTTCATCTGCAACACATCATGATCTAGTACGTACCAACTTTCAACCCAATCAGACCTGTCGTTCTTTAGTTATAGGCCTTTGAAAATATGCACTCTTAATATGATGTCAAATGTCATGTGATGATGACGTCATCACATGACAAGTGACGACATATTAAAAGTGCACATTTTGAAGGCCTATAT
Organism: Patiria pectinifera; assembly: GCA_029964075.1. Lineage (NCBI taxonomy): Eukaryota > Metazoa > Echinodermata > Asteroidea > Valvatida > Asterinidae > Patiria > Patiria pectinifera. The sequence continues at coordinate 3,288,617 of CM057147.1, read as the reverse complement.
CTACAGAACGACAGGTGCGATTGGGTTGATGACGTCACTTCAGTTTTCATCTGTAACACATCACGATCTATGAACATACCAACTTTTAACCCAATATGACCTTTAGTTCTGGAGATATAGACCTTTAAAATGTGCACCTTTAGTGCGAAGTCGTGTGACACATCATGACATCATGATGATGTTAATGTTCAGCACACATTGGCAGGTGCTGGTCTAAGTGTGTGCCAAACTTGTATAAGGCAATCCGATTGATTTTGGTGCCCATAATGCCATGCATGATGACGATGTGTACAGATATATGCTATGGACAATGGCTGAAAAAAATTAATGAAAACAAAGGCTGTTTCGGCTACTTGCCGAAACAGCCAATAAAAAATAGTTTTACAATAAACTAACAGTAAGTAGTTTTGGAATCTAGTTTTTTCCTTTCTTTTTCCCCCCCTTTATTTATCTACATTAATCTTGCATACTTAAGTAATATTCACCCTAACTGGATACTTGTTATTTCTTCCAGCGATTCAGCATGAGCAGTGATTTGTTACAAAATTTCCAGAATTCAGATTTTTACAAGCTTTTTCTTTAATTAATTTGCCTCCCTGAATATTCGTTCGTATTTTGTACCTTCCAAAGGCTGATTGGTCCATTGCTGAGATGAATGCTGAGATTGGGGAGAGCCACGCCTACCTCTACACATCACAGACTGATGAACAGGTACTAACACAACAGCCATGATGTAGTGTCAGTCTATTTGAAATCGGTATAGTTCACAATCAAATCAGGGCTTAAAATCAAATGTTAGGAGAGGTGGTCCTGACACATTTCATTTCTGTCTCCATTTCTTTAGTCCCACAAAAATGTTCCAGTTACTTGAGAAATCAATCATTATATAAGTTATTGACGTTCTTTTTCAATTTAATGAAAAAAGTGTTGAAAACTATAATGCTTCCTTTCAAGACACAAGAGGATGTACAAGAGCATTTTTTCTCAAGTCAAGTAACTCCAAAATTATATTTCACTCCCAAGACACTAACACACGGAATCAAGACAAATTATACAAGGTCCTATTTCTTTTTTTTATTTTTAATTGAAATCAAACATTGAGCCTGACATTCATAAGTTTGTAATAGGATTGAAGAAAACCCAAAGCCCTAACGTTCACATTAAGCTTTCCTGTGCTCTAAAAGCAAATATTCTGTACGTTGGTCTGAATGCGAAACATTCAACTGTAACTTCAGTTTTGGGTTACATATTGTAATTGTGAGACAGGGAAAACCTGACATTAAGAGTGATTTACTTTACTTTCGTTTCATTTCTCACCTTTTAGGCAAGAGTGCATTTAGTGTTGAACTCCTTGGCAGAGAAACACCATGTGGCTAGTGTGTCAAAGTAAGTGTGTTATTCAGTTATCTACATGCAACTTTCCAATTGGAAGACAAATTTGTGGCAAATATTTTATATTTTAGCAGACTGGCATTGAACCGTTACAAATCAAAAAGTATTTACAGCATTTTAAGTACACTCTTTTTTGTGTGTGTCATACAAGCAATTTTTGTTCATTTACTACACTCCGATTTGTTCCAATGGTTGCAACAGTCATGTTTTGATGTAGTAAATACTACCTGTTTCAAACATCAAACTTTTCATGTACTTAATTCAAATCTGAAGAATAACTTTAGGTTTTTTTAACGTGAATGACATACAACCATCTGCAGTATTTAGTATTGTTTACAATTTGTTGTACTCAACATGGTAGTTGAGTCCATCACAAGTCCTCACAAAACCCCACGAGTCCACCACAAGTCTTCCTGCCTCAATTCATGTCACAAACTCTTCAAATGAATTTTCACAAAGGCATTCCGTTGCTACTGTTCATCCCCTGTTTGACTACAACATTGCTTGTAATTCAGAATATTTTTTGTAAGTGTTGTAGTATTCATACTCGGTACTCAAGTCCTTTTTTAGAGTACTCGTACTGGTACTCGTACTCGAATTTCAAAGTACTCGTATTTGAAATGATGGTACTCGTACTCGGACATCAAAGTACTCGTACTTGACATGTTGAAATTGTACTTGATCATTAAAGTATTCGTACTTGAATAGCAGTACTCGAAAAAAAAATGGCATAGCTTGACTTACCACTGCCTTATTTTATTGTCGATACCTTCAGTTGGAAATGGTAGATTGCAGAAAAGTCCAAGTTTCCTGATTTTTTTCTGTGCACATCCGGACACACACATTTAAAAGCTAGCCGTGAGTGGGTCTGTATATATTGGTCTGACTGGGCCTGAGCCAATTACGCACAATGAACCAAGTAGAAGTACTTGTACTCGGAATACTCGTACTCGTACTCGTACTCGGAAGTACAAGTACTCGAACTCGGAGACCTATACTTGTACTCGGAAGTACAAGTACTCGTACTCGGTAACCTAAGTACTCAGCAGTACTCAGTACTCAGAAAAAAGTACTCGACTACAACACTGTTTTTCTTAATTTTCTTTCCTCCATTCACTTTTTTCACCAAAATTAAAACATTGATTTGAACAGGGTAATTTCTTGATTTCTGACATCTCTGAAAAATACAAGTAAATTGCCTAAAAGTGAAACATTTCAAGAATTCCACCGGAACATCTTCCAGTCTAATACCTCATCTGGCCTCAACTTTACTTTATAATAAAATTACATTTCAAAAGTATTGTACTATCTGAGGGTGCTCGGACTAAACATTCATATGCTTGCTCAGGTGGGATTCGAACCCATGACCTCCTGCTTACTAGTACTTGCCGGGATCAGCTGGCTGGCAACAATTTCACCTTGCAGTAAATAAGCATCTGTTTGTTTAGAGTATTAAGTTTGAAGATATAGTCCATCATTTGTAATTTGTGCATTTTGTTCGTTTGAAGCAATAAAAGTGCTCAAAATCTAAAGAAGGGTACTGAACAACTAACCTGATGAAGTTTCAGCTCAGCTTCAGCTGTATTTTCCGAGAAAAACAGCATTATAGGATCTCAATTTCAAATCAAAAGTTGCTGAATCATGTTTTGATTCAGCATCCGAGACACGTTTTCACTGAGCCGATTGCAGCTATGCGATGTCGCGCACTGATCCAATGAATTATAGCAACCGCGCGTGCGTGTGCGTCGTGCCAATGCTTGCGCGCGCTTTGCCGAATAACAAAACAAACTACTAATTTAAATTTCCTACGGTGCGTCTTAAGAAGCACCGTTGGAAAGGCCTTCTTTCGTTGATTACTTCAAAATGACAGCTTGCCAGAAAGAATAATTTCACAGGGAGTTTAGTCCCCTCACTATCTTTCAACCAAGTATGTTTTTCAACAATAATTACGCCAGTTACTTTTCGGATAGCTGCAAATGATGGACTTTAGCTTTGAATTGACTGGCTGTTTGTGCTTGATTGGGCAGGGTCATGTACTGCAGGCAGCAGACCAGAACCAGCAACTTGGAGGATTTGAGTCGCACACCCTCAGACGATGAGGATACCATGGAGGAAGAGCGGGACAATAATGCTAACGAAGAAAGGGTCAGTAACATATTATACAAATATTGACTGCTTTGAGTGGTGTAGTGAAACTAGCCTCTCGAGTGATCCGTGAAGCATTCTATTTTTCCCAAGGCAAAGCCGAGGGAAAATAGAATGCTCCATGGATCACCGAGGGAGGCTAGTGTTACTACACCACAAGATAAAGCAGCCAATATTTGTTTTATAACACCTCTCCCATAGATTCTGCTTGACTTTAAGCTATAACTGATTAATTTATTCCGAATACAATTAAACTTTACTTCTATTGAAATGAATTAACTTGCACTTTTCAAACTACCCCTTTATGAAATGTTTGAGCCCAGCTCTGTAGTGCTAGGGCTTGGGAACAATATACGTAACGCACACACCGTATGCATTTGCACACAATGCGTATAGTACTTTGGTTGCTATGGGTATTGTACTTTGGTTGCGACGGGTATAGTACTTTTAGCCGTGCACAGCAAGATAGCAAAAATAGCGAATGCCATGTGAACCACTCTTGGCCAATCAAGATACAGAATCTGTGGGTAAGGTGTTATAAAGCTAAATATTGACTGCTTCCTGTTGTGTGGTGAAATAGAATGCTCATTGGATCACATAGGGAGGCTAATTATACTGCACCATGAGTTAAAGCAGTTAATATATTTTTTTTATTAGCACCTCACTCACACATGCTGCTTATTTTGTAGAACATCAGATTAATTAAACCAAAATTAAGTTCCATTGAAGTTTTAGTCCAATTTCAAATTAGTATTCTGCTTTGGAGGAATGAGAAGCAAACATCTAGTTATTTTTTGTAGCTCAATGGTCAGTAAAAAAAAAATGTATTTGAAGTAATTTTAACCCCATAAAGGATGTCCTATTATAGTCATTCTGCTCGCAGGCATGGTTATTTACACAGAATGCCTGTTACTATTTAAAAAAATCAGAGAAGCGGATAAAGTGCCTTAACATAAAATAAATTATAAATTGAACCTGTATTATAAATCCAACCCTGTATTTTAAAACAAAAAAACCACAAGAATTTAAACACTACGTATTTAAATGTTGCAAAACATAACCAGACTACCAACAGTTAGAAACATAAAAGCTTTGTTAATAACTTGATAATAATTCTGATTTTTTTAGGATTTTATTCACAAGCTGGTGGTGCATGAGATCCGTGTCTCGTGGACAAGGTTCAACAGAGATGCGGTGCTGGGACTCTATGACACCTACAACAAGTCACAGGTAAACAATGACATTCAGCGTGCAAGGTTAAACAAACAGACTTGCATTAGAAATAGCAAATCGATAGTTTGAGATTATAATAAACAACAAAATGATGATGTCTTCGTTTCATTAGAAATCAACAATCATAATTTTGAGATGAATTATTACCAAAAATGGTTACTAAGGGAGACATTCCCATAGGGTTGTGCACAAAATTTAGTGACCCCCTAAACCCCCAATTTTCCCTTGTCCTACCCCCACTAATTTTGTTGTTTTAATGTTTTGGACCACAAGCAATTGATCTAGCCTATTTGCGACGGTAACATTCTTCCTTTAAATACCAGCTGAGACATTAGGGAGACATTGAAATGTCTTCCTAATGCCGCATGTCTCTAAAAGTATAACTTAAGGATGACAAAATGCCTCTTTAAGGGTAAATTTGTAAGATTATAGTTGACCACAAAATGATCATCTCTTGGTCTTTTATTTCCTTATTGGAGCCAGAATTCGGGCGATTCACAATGCAGTGCGCCACCAAGAGTTTGCCATGGAGAGTCAACTTTTCAAGTTTACGGTCGACAAAAAATGGTCCATTTGAATGAGTGTCAGTAGACAGTTGAGCTAATTTGTTATAGATTGGGGCATAGCGTTCTGCTGCCTTACCAAAAATCACCATATTGATACAAAGAAAAGAAAAGGGCAAACATATACTTGAATCATACGCTTACGAAACTACTGACCAGAAAAAACGAACAATTTCAAATGTCCCGCGCTGCGACTTTGTTGACTATCTCCCACAATGCACTGGGAAAAATGAACTCTCCGTGGCAAACTATTGGTGGCACTCTGCACTTTGAGTCGCCCGAATTAAAAAATGATACCAATCCATAATGTGATTTTCTCCTTGTTTTATATTACCCTGATTTTGTCTGATTATTTTGCCTTGTATTAGGGGGAAAAATATTTAAATCTCTTATTTTTATTGATTGTGTGCTGATGTTACTTTCTGTTACAAGTCAATAAATGAATAATTTGTTCACCAGTCTGAGTCTATAGAAACTATTTATTGATGTACCCTTCCTACAAATCTCATTTATGTTACCCAAATATTACCCAAAGTTTGAGCCAAAGCAATTATTGTATGAAAATCTTCGGAGCTTAATTGTATTGAGGGAGAATTTGCAATGTTACCCAACCGTCCATGAATATCATGACTGGACCAAAACTCTACTGACAAAATGACTTTTTTGCATGTACACCACTGGCCAGTGTACTTATCTCCAGGCAAAGATGATGTGTGTGATTTTGGTTTCATATTTGAAATTTTTGTTTAAATCAGTACTTGATTTATCTTGAACCTTATCTTTGATTTTGTTACCAAGATGCTGAAGAACAATTTGTCAACAGAAGCTCTGAAAGGAGTGAAAGTGGAAAGTACAGCACCGACAGTGAGTAAAAGTTCTTCTTCCAAAACAGAACCAAGCCTATAGCAAACCCACAAATATATTTTATTAACAATTTATGATTCTTATCATGGATTTCACAATGCATCATTAGTCTTAAGAGCTGTGATGTCTTTGGAATGTTTAATAATGATCAGGGGTAATAACGGCGTTTTAGTCGAGTACTTTTTTCTGAGTACTGCCAAGAACTTTGGTTGCTGATAAAGAGTATTTGTACTTACAAGTGCAAGTTCGAGTACGAGTACTTGTATTCCAAGTACAAGTACTAGTACTTCTATTTCCAAATACGGCCATGCGGCAAATGGTTCATTGTGCATAATTGGCCCAGGCCCAATCAGACTGAAACACAGACCCACTCACAGCTAGCTGTTAAATGTGGTTTCCGGATGTGCACAGAAAAGAATAGAAAACTTTGATGTCTCTGCAAGCAAATCAACCATTTCAAACTGAAAGTATTGATAATAAAATAAGGCCTTGGTAAGTCAAGCTATAGCATTTTTTTTTGAGTACTGCTACTCAAGTACGAGTACTTTACTGCCGGAGTATGAGTACTGTCATTTCGAGTACAAGTAATTTGACATTCGAGTACCAGTATGAATACGAGTACTCTAAAAAAAGTACTTGGGTAGTACTCGAGTACGAGTACCGAGTACGAGTACTACAACGCTGGGTAATAATGGTGTGGCATCCTAAGCACCAATTTTGATGGAGTTATATACATGTAAGCTTTATAATTGAATTGAATTGAATTGAATGTGAGCTTTCTAATTGTTACTGATTATTTTACAGAGATTACAGCAGAATGTTTCCACGCCTACTCCAAACCCGCTAGCAGCGGCCAACACACCCAGCCCCATCAGTAAACTCCAGACCGGCCATGGAGCAACGATGCTACATCAGCTGCTGTCAGAGACTAACACCAAATTCAAAGTCTTCTCAGAAGAGGTCTGCTTGATTTTTCCAATGTCATTTTTTTGTTCATACCTGTCATTGCCATGGATGTCATTGTCATTGATGTGGCATATCAAGGTTTAATTTTCGGGAACCGGTGACTGTCATGGTTTGACTGTCACAGAAAAACAAGAAAAGAAAATAACTTCCATGTAACTTCTGTGTAATCATTCAACAAGTTAAACTGCACACAATTTCAGTCAAAACTGTACAGGTTTAGTAAAAATAAAAAATAAAAAACAACCACCAAATGTGGGGACTGTTGTTCAAGTGAAATTATGCATATAGCACTTTTAAAATCTAGGATATGAAAGCCCAATTCATAAGCTTTCTTTTAGTACAAGAATCATTCAAATCATTCATGTACTTTTCAAGTTACGGAATTTTAAACACAACCACCGTTTTAAAGTTCTGTCCACGCATCACAAAAAGGTAAGTGTTCTTTCAGCAAAACGAAAACAAATCACATAGGGATTTGTGTGCTGAAAGAATGCACACCTTTTTTTTGTGATCCGTAGACAGAACTTTAAAACGGTGGTTGTGTTTAAAATTCCGTAACTTGAAAAGTACAGGAGTGATTTGAATGATTCTTGTACTAAAAGAAAGCATATGAATTGGGCTTTCTAATCCTAGATTTTGAAAGTGCTACATGCAGAACTTCCCTTAAACAATAGTCCCGACATTTGGGTTTCACTTTTTTTGACTGACCCTGTATAGCTCATCTCCTTCTAACTGAGGCCACGAACTTATCAATCACCCCTCACACATGAATTTCAAAAGCCTGGCAAACAACAATGAAGTTGTAGTAGCCTGAATTCCTTTTATTATTATTGGCAGCTGCACTTACGCAACGCGAGTAGCCAAGCGTGTCCTTTGCCTTATAAAGCAGCATTGGTTCCATGCACGAGCCCCCAGTTCCGTGTTAGCTCAACCGGCAGCAAGACAGGCCTACATCGTCACGCTCCGCAATTCAAGTCTTCTAATTTCATTTATATTAGTCCGTGAGTTTTTGCTTCGTTGCCGTAGTGAACCGGTTTGGCAGTAGCATACAGCTAATAGGTGAGCTACGGTGACGTCGCATTTAATTATTACCTTTACCGATAACCCAGGTGGTTCCTTTTATTTATTCTTCAGCACTTATAAATAAATACAAACCTTATTTAATTTTCATCGGCAAGAAAATATTGCCCAGATTATCTTATAATTTATAGACAAAAGCCTGTCGAATTTTATTTCCTTTTTTTGGCAAAGTTAGCCACATAAACGTAGTCTTTTTGGCAAAGTTAGCCACAGAAATTATTCAATTTATTATTCTAATTTGGCACCCACAAAAATTGGTGACCCTGACGTGATGCCGGTTGAGCTAACACGGAACTGGGGGCTCGTGCATGGAACCAATGCTGCTTTATAAGGCAAAGGACACGCTTGGCTACTCGCGTTGCGTAAGTGCAGCTGCCAATAATAATAAAAGGAATTCAGGCTACTACAAAGTCATGATAACAAAACTGTATTGAAATATGGTAACTTCAAAGCATTGCTTGAAACTGTGTAAATTTAGATCAATTGGTATACATGTATAACATCTCTGTCCATTGTTTCTAGACATCAGGCACTAGTAGTGATCAACTACAAGGTGTCAAGGCGTGCACATCCAACGATGTCACCATGAAGAATTGGCTGAGTGAGTTCCTTCGCTGCTAATTTTTCCTGAGACCTCTTTCAGTGTGTTTTTCGTTCCTAGTCACAAGACTTGCTTGTCTCTATCTATTCTATCAACGCGCTTTCATATTTTAATGCTTGATTTGTCTTATACAGTGTACTTTTATAAAAACTGTGTAACTGTTTGCTATTCTGGAGCATGCGCATCAAAGCAAAATCAGTGAATGGTCAATTTGTTGACTGTTGATTGCTGAACCTCCTCTGAAGTCACTTCATCAAATTGTGGTGCACAACGCAGCTGTGCAAATTTGGGACTTTGAGATGCTGACTCACTAGTACAGTATTGCACATGCCTATGTGAGAATTGTGAACGATCAACCAATGAAACGGTAAAAGGCACCGGATTTCATAGAAGTCCAAATTTCATGTGACACTGGGAAAGTGTTTAAGTGACTGACTGGCCAGTCAGTCTTTATCAACCGTTTAAAACTGGCCATGTGATGGGCTGTCCACCAACAGGAATGGGTAAACTGTCTTAGGTATTTATGAATACCAATTATCAATGTATATCTGGTTTTAAAAAACTAAGGATTTCCGAAAAGCATCTTAGAAGAGATACAACTTTGGATATGTTATATCACAACCAACACAAAATTGATGAAAAATGTGCACACAGAAAGATGGTTTGAGGCTTCATGTACATTGCAGGGAAAGATAGGTTGGTGGTACTCCTAAGATGTAACTTAACAAACGTTCATCTCCCCAATGCCAATTCCATCTTATGAAATAATTTTTCTCTGTCTTGCTTTGGATGTGATCAGTTGAGCTGGAGAACAGCCAAGTCATGCTGAAAGGCTGCAAAGCGTCCGGTTATGTCATCGTCTGCGCGTCTAGTGCCCAGATCATGCAGTGTTCCCACTTACCAGCCTGGAGGGAAGGGCACCTGACCAACAAGACCAGCTGGGTGGGCAAGTTGGATGGACTACAGGTTAGAATATTGTGGGATCAGACAAAGAAGAAGCGTTACCTTAATTAGAATTTTGTGTGCATCTCGTAATTATGTAGTGGGTACAGTTTGGATACTTTGGATGGGAAAGATAACTTGTTCACACCCACAAGGTGCAAAATACGCAGGACTAATTTTATTTTGAACATGCACCAAAATGTTCTCTTTACTTGAGCATCAGGCACCGCCAGCAATTCATTCAAGATTCCCTACCAGCTGTCTCCCCCAACTTTCTAGTTGAAACCATTGTGGGGGTACTTGTATACAGAGTCCAAGTCACTATCCGCTCCGTTCACAAGTACCCCCTCACCGGCAAAGAGAGTACAGTTGGGGGTGACCGACCAACGCCATCTTGCCTGACTGCAATTCATTTGCCGCGAAGCACGGCCACTGCATGTACATAGTACAAATCCCCTGGTGTACGCGGGTCACACACAAGAAACAGTGCGAGTCAACCAGCGAAATGTCCCGCCCATGGGACGTCGTTGCTAGGTAAAAGGGCCCCCTCTTTTGTCGGCGCACGGAGCCCATGAAGGACAATGCATGGCTTAAAACTTGTATACTCACCTTGCTTGTAAATCTAATATTTGGGTTTCCTTTTTCAGTATTTTGCCACCGTGGAGACGCCTTCCTCTAACTCCAGAGACGAGGTCCAATGGCTTCCGGTCTCCAGAATCGAGCCCAGCGCGCAGCGGGTGACAGACGTGCCGGACATGGTGGGCAGCGGGGAGTCTGTGGGCGGAGTCGTCAGCGACACGGTGGGGGCATCGCTGGAGGACATTGAGCAGGAGTCGGTGCAGCTACAGCGGATTGCCTCCCGCTGCAGTTGTCAGTTCTACTACGCAAGCTACGGTGGGGAAGTCAGCCGCAGTGTGGCAGCCGAGATGCTGAAATCGGACAGTAGTCAGGTGACTCAGTGTGCTTCTTGAGTCTCTTTTATTTTTACTCTCTATTCATATTTGTGGTGTGCTGTGGTCCAATGGTTACGGTGTTCGACTCTTGTGCCGTGGTACATGGGTTCGAATCCTGACCGTGGGAACATGACCAGTGCTTGTGCTCTTGATGGCAAGGCTCTTTACCATTATTGCTTCGTCCTTCAGATGGGATGTAAAGCCGTAGGTCCTGTGTGTTGTATTAAAGAACCCAGTAACACTTATCGCTAAGAGAAGGGGTTTGCCCCGGTGTTTCTGGCAGTGGCTGCAATATGCGCCGCAGCACCTTGTAAACCCTTGTAAGGTGCTACATAGTGGGTCTCACATTTCTCATTAACTTCATTTTACCTGCTTTGTTTCTACTTTCAAGAGGATGGCAAGCCCGTTTTAAGTAAAAGTGACTTGGTTCTACATCATGGATAACCTTGGGAGGCAACTTCATATTCACCACCCGAAGCAGTCCATATTTGTGTACTATAACACACCTCAAACAGGTTCTTCATCTTGGATGGTTGAAAACGGTCACGTGTGGTTAACTAGACTAGTGCATGATATTCCTGTGCAACTTCCGTAGTAAAGTGCCTGATTGGGCGCTAAGCTCAACATTTTTTTACTTTGCCACCCAAAGCAGTCCGTATTTGTATATGATAACACACCTCTTACTGGTTCTTCATCCTAGATGGCTGAAACACGGTCACGTGTGGTGAACTAGACTAGTGCATGAAATTCGCGTGCAACTTCCGTAGTAAAGTGCCTGATTGGGCGCTAAGCTCAACATTTTTTTACTTCACCCCCCAAAGCAGTCCATATTTGTGTATTATAACACGCCTCATACTGGTTCTTCATCCTAGATGGCTGAAACACGGTCACTTAATAATTTTTTTTACTGGTCACAGTGTTCTCTCAAAAACTCAAAATCGCAATCTGAATCTAAGGAAACTAAAAGCGTTCCTTGAGTGTTGAAGTGCTTATGGTTGAATTGCTTATGAGTTAATTGTTTAATTAAAACAGTTCAGTATCATTTCGGTTTGTGATAACTCCATGTGGTTATAACTACTGCTTCGAAGATATTTAGTTCTGAAAAGAACTTATCCTGCTTATTATCAGCTTTTGCTAAGAAGTTTTTGTTCTGATAAGAACAGTCCTGCTTTAAGTTCTAAAAAAAACAGTTCAATTATGAAATCATGTGAAGTTTCTTTTCTTATTTTATATTTTGGACAGAGATGAGTTATAAAACACATATGGACTGACATAATTCTTTCACTAGTTCGACCTCGGGAAATTGGACCCTCTTCTGGTTGTTCATAGTCCATCAGGGAGAATAGACATACAGTAGTGACCTCATGGCCAGTCTGTATGTGTATAATATATTCATATGATTTTTGAAATGATGTTTGTATCTTATTCCACTCAGGATGAAGAGTCAGACGGCGTCTTCAGCAAAGAGGAAGCGGTTGATTCCATGACCCTGATGTACCACGACCTTCAGATGTGCACTAACTCAGCTCAGTATGACATGATACTGGACATCATTAACAACTTGCTGCTCTACGTGGAGCCAAAAGTCAAGGTATGTGAAGAGGCTTAGTATTTCCATCCAGGATACAGGTCTCATTTCCATCCAGGATCCAGGAGCTGTTGATGGGTTTGTGTTACCATTCACTAAAGGGGACAGACCTGTGTTTACAGGAACGGAGTGCCCATGTCTCTTTGAAGGCAATTGGGCCAGACTCGAGTCCATGAAATGCTGCTGTGGGGGATCGCCACACCTCCTCCTGCGAGTCTGTTACCTTCCCAGCATTGAATAATGCCGGTACCCATTTAACACCTGGGTTGAGAGGAGTAATTGAGGTAAAGTGCCTTACCAAAGGGCACAACACAGGCATGGCCATGGCGGGGCTGAAACCCACAATCCCTAGATCATGAGGGCTGTGCTGCTGTACTCTTCCGCTAGACTACACGTACCACGATCACTAAAAGTTGAAATGTGTGGGACACCAACATGTGCACAAAGTTGAGCATTAGCATTTTATTTAAGAACAAAGCGCTGCAGTTCTTGTTCTTTCTTTTAATCTTACATTCTCCCATAGACTAAGCATACAAACATACATTTTGGACTGTAATAAACAGTGTAATCTTGCTGTCCTCAGACGGTATGTAATTTACACACTGGTCCACACACAGATTATTGCTAACATCTTTTCATCCGAGTGTTCACAAGCACTTAGGTGCATGGAGGTGCTTGAATGTGCTCAGCTTACAGCAGTAAGGGGGTAGTAGTGCACAGAATCCTTAGCAAATGAGACTTTTTTGTTGCTTTACTGTAGATGTTAAGCTTAGGCCAAAAAAAAAATATTTGGTCTCTGGTCAGACCAAAGTTCCGGAATTGACGCGGCAACGCGGCTATTTTTTTGTTGTTGATTTTTTTCTTTTTTTTCTTCAAGCTTGGATTGTACAGACAAGGTGGGTACTATTTTGCTTTTTTGGTGTCCTCATGTACATTGGTGTCCACCATAATTTGCCTTGGTGCTCCCGATCATTTGCCTTGGTGCAATTTCCCATTTCTTGGTGCTCTTTGGTAGAAAAAAATGAGGAGGTGTAGCAATAGAGGGCGCTGTTGGAGCTACCGCGGAACATTTTGGAAAAAAGAAGAAGATTGACGCGCATGATTAAAATCGACGCCCGCGCTGACCAGAGACCGACTTATTTTTTTTTTTTGGCCTTATGTAAGTTTTTTTTTCTATAACTTTCAGGAAGCCATGGCCAGGATGCAACACATGCGCTTTGCCTTGGAGCTTTCCAGCATTGATGATCAGAAGGAACCAATTATGCAGCTACAGAACTCTCTCAGGTAACTGTGGCCAATCTCATCACTTACTTGAAACTGTGTGCTGAAAAAAATTAACAAACTACAGCAGAACAATTGTGCTAACCTTTATCATAATCATGATGTGGATGTTCTGTTAAACATTTCTTGTAGACATGGAGATTTCTGTTACTACATCTCTAACAATTTGTTACTTTCAGGTTAGACTACCTCTTTATACCTTGCTCATAGTCTTTGGAAAATGGAGAGACTCTCATAATAACAGAAAATCTTGTGTTTAGCCAGGCCACTAAAAAGGGCCCAGATACTGCAATGGTCAAAAGGGTGATATTATTAGTTATCTTGCGAGCGCGAGTGGAACACGGATAATGTAGTGGGTCTGTGTCCCACATATTCAGCCTCGTGGTATGTGGGACACAAACGCACTACATTTTCCTTGTTCCACGAGCGCGAGCGCGATAACGAATTTATCTTCAAGGAAACTTGACGTACAGTAAAGTTGGAACACGCATGCTGTGTAACCTACGCGCAACTTTTGAATTCACAGTGAATTGTGCAGCACTAATCACGTCACGTAGGCTTAGAATAGCGCAATACGCGGAGTGCGGTATGGACTGTGGCCGTGTGGTATGGTTATATATAGAACGGCTTGTTGCCATGGATCGACCAATCAGGATCGAGGATTCAAGTTTGCTTGAAGATAATAATAAATACTCCAAACCGAGTGAATCTACAATCTTGTGACTAGCAACCATGGAGGATTAGTAGACACTCATTACTCAGTCACAGACCTCTTTCGGGATAAGAAAACAGTGACGGGTTAAATATGCTGAATTTAATATGCTGGTGAGTAATTACCCTCTGTGAAATTGCAGACAGACATTTTACAGAATACCGGTTGGAAACATTATCAGTTACAGCCAGAACTCATTTGGAGTTGTTTTCACTTGAAGATCAATGGGAGTTCTAGTACGGAACCAGATTTGCAGTAAGAAGTGTATGCTGTCAACTGTTCAAAACTTCTTTGCAGCCATTAAAAGACAGAAAGGTTTGATAAATGTGTCAGAGTTGAGCATGCAACATAGGTGTTCTTTTGCCATCATAACCTTTGCCAGAGGCGACGGAACCTCTTGCAGACATAAAACTGGCCCTAAATTTCAGATAGTTTTTTTTTCAGTAACCATTTCCCAAAATGGTATAGAGAGTGCTGAACGAGAAATATTGAAACCAAGCAACCAAACACACACAATGTTCTCTGCAAATGGGCACATAATGCGTAGTTTGCGTAATGGCCAGTTTTGAAGAGCTCCTCCCTATTTTGGAAGATGGTACCAGCCCCCCTCCCCTCCTCCCCCACCCCTCATTTGATTTTACAGAGGCCAAGTGTGTGGTGAAAAAAAAAAACATATTGATATTTCAGCATGGATGTGCCCCCCCCCCCAAATGCTGGATACACTGCTGCAACGATGGCAGATGCCTTTTACTGAACAAAGGCCCTTTTGGTGATTTTCCCCCAGTTTGAAAACCGTTCCATCGCCGCTGACCTGGGCTGTAAAGATCATATTATCGTTTGTCCCACAGAAACCTTGCGCTACAGTTGCGACAGCTAGAGAAGGACCTTTACATGGCCCACAGGGCACTACAGGAATTCCCTTTAGACCAGAGGTAGGTACAAAGAAACGCTGCCGTTTTCCAATACACAGCCAGTAGTCTATGCAATTAAAAAAAAAGGCTCGTTTAGGGCAAGAAGAGGCATTTTTCAGTAGAAGTTGGTAACATAGCTATTTTACCTAGGTGCAAGGGAACATTGCAGTTTTCCAATACATAGCTAGTACGGTATTACCAGACGTCCCTTCAGATCAGAGGTAAAGTGCAAGGAACTCCTGTAGGCTTGCCATGCAGTGGCCCATAGCGCACTTGAGGAGTTATCTTTTGATTAGAGGTAGCCACAAGAAAACATAATCATGAAAAGCTATATCAGGTTATGATACATTTCATACAGTTTGATGGTTTGATGGTTTTCTCTGTTCTTTTGCAACAGTTTGTCAGGTCAGATTGCAGATATTGAGCTACAGGTTAACGAATGTAAGGAATCGTTAGCAAATGCCAGCGAAGACCTCAGGATCATGATCAGGTAAATTTCTATTTGCAGGTATTTTTTTCCAAGTAAAAGGTCCATGAAAATTACCTCAGATTTTCTCATCACTAAATATAATGCTGTATTCCAGATGAACGTTAATGTGAATTTTTGCCACAGACATTAAAAAAATTCAAAGAAGGGATTTTTTGTTCAGTTTTAATTATTACTTGTATTGCTTCTGAGCTTTTGCAGAATATTTGGACATCTGTATATTAAAGGTCACTGAAAAGCCTACATTGTCCTTCATTTTCTGTTTCTTTTCTTTTTGGTCAGCTGCTTTAAAGAGATCCAGTTACAGAGAGCTGTGAAGAGAAAGTTACAAACATGTAAGTCATGTGAACACCACTTCATTTAGTCAAAATGCATGTATATCAAATTCTAAATTTGGTGATTTTAGTTTTAACCCCTCGCGTACGGGAAGCGGTAATGGCCGCGGCCGCTAATCCTCATTGGAATGCAGTTGCCAGCTGTGGTATGCCGTGGCACACAGCTAGTGGGTAGTTCCACAGCTGCTGCTTTTGTGCAGTCCCGCTACCACACAAAGGCTGTGCAGTCATGCGGGCCACTTGCTCTATGTATGGAGGAATGTCCCTATTACACCCCGTCCTTAAAGGGTTAAAAATAAAAGAGAGGCGTAATGAAAAGCTTTGAAAGGGTGGTCATGCATGCAAAGTGAATGAAGTCACCTACCTAAGGCCCGTCCCAGATGCTGTGCTACTTCAGTGCTGAACGTCCATGCCAAACTGAAATGAATGTGGCAGTAGCTTGTCTACAGCATTGCAGCTACTCTAAACACGGAACGTAATAGTCGAACCTTAATGCGTCTGGAGAAATGGGCCAGGTTAAAGCCGTTGAAGCAAGTAAACTTCCAGTGCGAGTAAACTATTCTTGCCATTTTCACTCCCCGTGATGCAGTTGCGAGAGTGGATACTGCTAGAACAGTGCCATGCTACTGCCATTCGGAATTATTATTATTATTATTTATTATTAATCATTTTTGGTAATGAAACCAAGGATTCCTCAAAAGTGCCCTAGGCACTGTAGCTCGCAAGCCTGACGAAACCTGTGGAGAGAATATAATGAGAAGAAATAACAGTTTTAGAGGTGGGAGGAAAAGCCCAGAAGAATATTCTGGGGAAAACCCATGGAATCAGGCAGGGACTGAAAACCCAATCCACATATTGGCCCAGGCAGGAATTGAACCCGGGTCACAGCGGTGGAAGGCGAGGAAAGTACCGCTACGCCAACCTGACTCCCCGTACCGCTACGCCAACCTGACTCCCCGTACCGCTACGCCAACCTGACTCCCCAATGATGGGATGGCAACATAAAATAACGCCCCTTTTCCAAAGGTTACAAAGTGCAACCAAGGACACCTCTGATAGTAGGAAAAAACCAAAAAAAGAACATTAACATGAATCAAGTGAACAGGTAGGTCTTAAGTGAGGATTTAAACATATGTATTGAGGTGGAGCATCGAATTGATTGTGGGATGGAGTTCCAGATTCTTGGGCCAACCACAGTGAACTTCCCTTTCTATCTAAAGGATGGTGCCATGTCAAACTCAATTTGCCTAGCCGAGTGGTTCTAAACACCATGCTATCACCATGCAATCGCCATGCAGAATTCAAAAAGTCAAATTAAGTGAGTTCGGCGTGGTAGTAGTTCAGCCTCTAGAACAGGCAGAAGTTGCTTCTGTCCAAGTGAACAGATTCACAAAATAAAACCACTGTATCTCTACTAGGGCCGATCAAACTCACTTCATTGGATCTTACACTGAAGGAATTCACAGATGGAAGAAATGCTGATGGATTTTTAAAAAACATGACATGTCATGGTAACTATTTTTTTTAGCCCAAGGACCTCAAGTATCTCGGCGTGTGGAGGTGTGCTTCGGCTCAGCCAAGTGGAGACTGACGGAGGAAGATGGGCAGCTGGGAATGGCAGACGTGGAGCTCAGACAGTTCAAGTAACTATCCAAAATGACCAGATAGGAATTATTTTTTCAGATCAGTTATGAATAATACATTACTTGAATACCTGATTATAAATTGGACCATGAGACATAGTTTTGAAAAAAAGAAATGCATTTTATGTTTATTTCTCTGGTGTGTTAATTTCATATTAGGGGTATACTCTCAATACAGAAACACACATAGAAATAGTAGTCCTTTATGATAGAAACACTTTCCTGTATTTGTGAACTCCATTTGAGAACTCAATCTGGACTTGGGCCCTTTTCATATTCAGGAATTCAATTGATTCCATATTAAATCAAGTACTTGAAGATTCTACATAATTATTACTTACGTGCGATTGTCAGAAATTAACCTAGATAGAGCCACTTTTAGAAATAACAGTACAAAATCCCTGTTCACATTATATCTTGAAGAGATTAACTTTTGAGTCTTTTTGACTAAACGTGTTAAAATGCTTTGCCTGTTTTCTATTGTGATAGGGAAATGGAAATTGCCATATTGAGAGTTCTGAAGATAGTATTTTTGGTCTTGTTAACATACATTATGAAGGAAAATGCAGTAAAACATTGTAATGTATAACATTGCTCTTGTAACCCAGGAATTGTCAGCCTAACCAGTATTGCTAAGCTGTACCATAAGTTGGTGCTTTTGTTGTGGGCGGGGCTTATTTTCTTGAACTCAAAAGACTTTCAAATGGAAAGATACAAGATAGACACATCTCTTAAGCTTTCGCTACTTGCCAACTCCGTTCCTCAATTTTAATAACATTTCAGATACACTCGTACCACCAAAAATGATGACTCCAGCGAGAATCTTGCTGAGTTGGGCTGGGTGACCATCAACAATCTCCTGGCAAATGATGTCTACAAAGACGTGCTGAGACCGCAGGACACGAGGGGCAAGACCAAACAGGTGGCCCTCAGGGTCATAGCACGGGGCAAGCCTCCAGGTAATGAAAGGCCCTAATCAGGGGCAAGGTTAAAACGGGTCAAAGGCAGAGGAAAACCAATGTGCAGATTTGCATACAGTCAAACTCATGAACCAGCGTCAGGATCGGTACAGGTCATAGATATATGCAGGTAATAGCAAGGGGCTTGCCGATTCCTAATAGTACTGGTACAGGTTACAGCCTTTTACTTAGCCTACACTAAGATTAACCCTAACCCACCTCACTCCTCCAAAATCCTCCTGGCGGTTTTGGAGGATTCTAGAGGATTGAGGATGAATGGTGATTGAATCAAATGAGGATTCTGGAGGATTGAGGATGAATGGTGATTGAAGCACATGAGGATTTTGGAGGATTGAGGATGAATGGTGAATGAAGCACAAGAGGATTTTGGGATGAGGAGGATTTTGGAGGATTGAGGATGAATGCATTTTGAGGCAGGACTGTCTGACAATTTTGAAAAAATTAGGCGGAGTTGAAATATTTTGGAGGATTGAGGATGGTTGTAAGCAACAAGGGCCTAGGGGGTTAGGGTTAATACAAAGGACAGCAACGAGGTCAATACAGGACAAATCCAAGGAAAACCAACAGGTTAATAGTGTGGGACAAGCTACCAGTTCAGTAGCCATGTAAGGAAAGCTGGTCAATACAAGACAAAGCCAGGGCAATCCGCAAGGGTAATACAGGTATTACAAGGCTGGCGTAGTTGGGGACAGGCCAGCATAAACGTTGTCTGCAATTGGGCCGCTGATGACCGAGCAAATAAAGTGTGGATATTCATAGTACAACCTAAGCAGAACCCTAGCACATCTGGGTATATCTGTAGGATATCTGTAGCGAATTCGTAGAGATTTCTAGCACGAGTGATCTATGAATCTCGAAGAATATATGTACAAATAGCCACGAATAACACTACGAATCAATACAGTTGTCCTACGGATGTCCCATGGTTGCACTATGGATTGAATTTCATGACGTTTCACCACCAGTGGCGGCGCTATGGGGGGCATTTGCCCCCCAAGTTTTGTCTTTGACCCCCCCCCCCCAGTTTTCCCCGAACACTTGATCTACAAGTAGATCAATAATGTTTATTTTCTTCGCTGTTAAGATTCATAAAATTTAGGGCCAATTAAAGCATTGAAACATTGGTACTTAAGACAAAACATGCCACGTATGCATTTATACAGCCGTAGATAGTGTGCAGCCAGTGTCTTTGTACATTTGTTTTACACCATTCTGCAGTTTGATACATTTCTCATTCAAAAAAAAGAACAAAACTCCAAAGTTGCTCTAGTGGCTTATTTCCGGACCATTGACAATGGTACGCGCGAGCGTACACAGGCTTGAATTTTTTTGACTGCCCGCCCAAATTATTTTCTTGCCCCCCAATTGCCCCCCCCCAAAAAAAAATATTTTGGAATCTGGCGCCGCCACTGTTCACCACGGAAGTTTTGAAGAGTTTTAATCTTCCGTAGCCCCTCCACGAATACCCAAGAAAGATGACGGATAACCACGGAGGTACAAAGGATAAATACGGTACTCCCACAGTTCACACATTTCAAACCGTGGTTATCTGCAGCTCCAAACCGTAAATGTGTGACTGGGGCTTTTGCCACCAGGTATAAAGCCAGGTTCAAACTTCCAGGTCATAGGCAGGGGCAAGCTTCCATGTCAGAAAAGGTTATACAATGCCACCAGGTCTAAAGGTCATTGCCAGGGGCAACCAACCTGGTCAGTACAGGAGATGTAATATAATACGAATGGGCTAACAAGTTCAGGAAACGGGAGGAAAAAGTTCATCCCCTCCCTTTTTACCACTTCCCTTGTTTTTCCCTTTTGTTTTCTCTGTCCAGTCGGGGGAATCTCAGTTCAAGAGAATTTTGAGTTGAGTGTGGTTCCTCTGACCATCCAGCTGACTAACAAGTTTTTCAAGAAGATGATGGGCTTCTTCTTCCCTGGAAGAAATGTGGACCAGGAGCCGATACCAGAGGAGCAAGGCAAAGGTCAAGGTACAAAGTTCAAAGGATGTTTATGCTGTATTTTTAACAAAACTTTACTTCGGCTTCCAGAAGTTTCATATTGCACCAATAATTATTGTTATGAGGCCAAAAAAAAAATGGTGTGTTTACGGTAACGGTCTGAAAAAAATCCAGGAAGGTAGGTAGGGAAATAATTTTATTTTGTAATTTTTTTTTTTTTATTTCTGTTCTGCAGGCTAATGCGTGTTCTTTCACAAAATATTTGTATAAAAACATTATTCAAGCATTCAAGATATTCATTCGATACATTTCATTCCAAATTAATTCGTACTGTCCCAGGGTTCTCCCCAGGATTTTTTGAAACCTTTGGGGGAAGTTTTGCTGTGACTCAGCAACCTGCGAAGCCTTGGCCTTCAAAATGGCAATAGAAAAAGTTTGAGGTTGGCAATTTGGCCGAAAAAATCCAGGTCGGTCGGGTTAGCGTAAACACACAATTTTTTTGTTTGGCCTGATTAAAAATAACCACAACATCTCCAATTACATCATTTCTTTTAAAATTAAACACAACTTTAAGTTGTCATTTTACCATTTTCGAACATTCCAAAGACCCAATGACATTGGCAAGCTAGAATTGCAAACGAGTGTGTCACACAGTAAACCCATTCATGTTCCATAACTGTGGGGACCACACACAAGTTTTCCTTTGGTACTATGGGGACCGAAGATGCTGTGGGGACCTCAGAAAGTCCCCATAACTCGGTTCTACTTTCCTTAACAATAAAAAACTTCCCCATAATGCGGTGATGGCCCGTCCACACCACTGATCTCTATATAAAGACTGGATAGCGGATATGCATACAACATTCACACAGTAGACTTTGCATGTTGACCGATTCGCCCCCGGTCTCACGAAGATGGCCGCGTATAATACGAACGTTCTACGTGTATTTACGCGCGCGTTGTATCAACAGTTGATGCGCATTTTGGTCACGTACACATATTATGATGTTCTAAAAGGGACACATTTCCGTAGTGATTATCATTGCAAAACGCCGAAAAAAGTGATATTTGCGGTATTTTAGTAACCACGACGTTAAAAAAAAATCGTAGTTAACCTTGGTCAGTGGTGGTGGTCAAAATAAGTCAAGTGAATCAAGACGTTACAAAAGAAATCATGCTGTCTATAAAAACGGCAACTTGTCTTTTGTAGATCACCAGTCGGTCTCACCAATATGGAGTCAAATTCGTACATTGTGCGGCTCTTTATTAGCTATCCAGTCTTTATATAGAGATCAGTGGTCCACACCCTACTAGCAATGAATTTGCCTGATGCTGATGCAAACTCTTTATTCTTAAATATTTTTTTCACATTACAGGTGGTGGTGGTGATGATGATTTGGATAGCCTGGGATCATTCTCAAGGGTATGAGATTGCTTTGTTTTTCTATAATGCACATATGCCATTAGCTATATCAGTGAATCTGCAAGTGGAGTTATTTAAGACATCAGAGTGTTACTCGGGCGAAGTGTATGACTCTGTAATCATGTGGGGGAAAAAAAACTAATTTGCATCGTAATAATGAAAATAGCAGATAAAAATTTATGCAGTAAATAAATTGTAGTGCTGATATTGCACTTTCCATCGTATCAACAATCTCAAAGCGGTTTACAGTTATTTCCCCATTCATCAGGCCACGACACCACCCGGCAGCTGATATCAGCGCACATTCGGCCCTCTACCCTCACAGGTACCTATTTATACTCCTGGGTGGAGAGAGGCAATTGTAGTAAAGAGTCTTGCCCAAGGGCACAAACACATATTGAAACCAAAAGTCGGCAGCGGTTTATTTATTTGTTGGTTTGTCTTTAAATCCTGATGTTACCGAATTGTCTTTACCACCTGAATTCAAGATCAGAATTTGTTCTGCTCAATTTTAGACTGGCAGCATCAGATCAACCAGCAGCGATGAATCTATCACATCACCAAGAGATTCCTTCAAGGTATTGTCTGTTTATCTGTTTGTGTCAATGCACATAAACTAGAAGTGTACATGTACATTTACAGGTAGTACAGGAACTGGGTACCCGATTGAGAAAAACAGGGGTACCCTGGAATCCGTTAACCCCATGCGCACGGTAAGCGGTCATGGCCGCTAATCCTCATTGGAATGCAGTTGCCAGCTGTGGTATGCTGTGGCACACGGCTACTGGGTAGTTCCACAGCTGCTGCTTTTAATTGTGCAGTCCCGCTACCACACAAAGGCTGTGCAGTCATGCGGGCTACTTGCTCTATGTGTGGAGGAATGTCCCCATTACACCCCGTCCTTAAGGGGTTAAAGAAACCCAACCCCAAAATTCAAATCTTACAAGTTGCTGTCAAGATTGTTCATGAAGGTCTGCACTGTCATACTGTATACCACATCGATGCGTCCATACAACTAGATACAAGTGTGTACAGTGAGTTTTCGAGCTTTATGGTGGAAACTGCAACTTTCACGAAAGTCATAAACGTGACATTGTTTAAATGTTTTCCCATGTAGCCTGGTTTTCATTTTGAAAATTCTCCACAAATGACATTGAAAATCTTTCTTTTTAATTGTCTGAGAAGTTACTAAGTAATTTGTAAAGGTGGTTATGGGTAATCGATCCCATAATCTGACATTAACGGCCGGGTACTCGGGTACCCGGTTCCGATGCACAGCCCTACACATAACGCTGTTACCTGTATTTTCAACTGTGTGCATCTTGTTTGTTATTGTGAAGAATGTTAAAGGAATATACAACATTTGCTTTTGCTGTAATTTTTAGAAATTGAGGGCTTTGGGGGTATATATAGTATATTATAGCAAATATTGTTATACTGACTTGTTTGAAGTTTTGTGTTCAAGATGCTGGAAAAAAATAACAGGAAAAACAATCATGTGCTTGTAGTCTGGTTCCCTGACCCCACTTAAGATGAAATGGAGCAATTGATAGATGTTGGGAAATTGTAAGGTCAGGGAACCAGTCTAGCTGGTTTGCACCTGTTCACGGATGTGTAACCAATTGCAAACAAAATGTGGACTGAATAAATTTGGCAAATTGGGGCAGTTGAGAAAAAGTCAGGTTTTTCCAACGCTGGTCGGCCGACCATTGTTGGAAATTGATACAACAATACCACTTTTCTTGAAAATGACAGCACACCCTGTGCCATGATTTTACAGGATACTTTAAACTGTCATTTACTAATAGTCCAGTAAGGGTACTTTAAACTGTCATTTACTAATAGTCCAGTAAGGGTTTTCATAATAATTTGATAGGTTTTTTTTTCAATGTTTGCAAATGTTGTATATTCCCTTTATTTTCCAAAATTGCAAAAGATATCAAACTGAACTGGCCACTGTGCACTTGATATTTCGTTGTGTTTTTTTTTTTAAATTAGGGCAAAAAGAAAGGAGGAACTTTCCAAAAGTTGAGGGAGGCTACCATCATTGATAAGATGAAGGTAAGGAACTCGTTAAACTTCAAAACAAGACACAATTTCAATTATAACTTGATTTAAGATGACGGGGGAACTTTTCAAAAAGTATTAATGTGCATAAAACAAGTCTTAGCTTCAGATGAATGTAAGGATTTCTTGATATTGCTTCTTGTGTCATTTCAGGAACGAGCAAGAAACAACGTGTTCTACATCATCAAGATCCCCTCCGTGCCGCTTTGCGTCAGCTATAAGGTCAGACAGATTAAAGGGACTTACACCTTTGTGGATCACAGAGTTGCTGACTCGAGTCATGTGACTTGGACTCGAGTCGGACTCGAGTTGCTATTTTTGTGACTTGTGACTTGACTTGTATTTACCAGCTTTGACTTGTGACTTGACTTGGACTTGCAAACAATGACTTGTGACTTGACTTGGGATTGCAAAAAATGACTTGTTACCAACGCAAGTCAGACGCTACTCGAGCTACCCAATACACTTTAATTAAGCTATTATAGCGAGAAAGTTTCATTCCAGAAATAGACCTCAGTGACTGAATCCAGTAAAATGAATAGTTCCCACTAGTTTCAAAAGTTTTCAATAAGACTGTCACAACAAACTACAGTTTTCAATGACCAAGTCTCTTGCTGAATGTAATGGTTGAACAAACTTTGAAAGGAACCTTTCATGAAAAGAAAGCAGGCCTTTGTCAATTGCATGTAAAATACCGGATAAACCCATTGGTAGGCGTTTAGTATACATGAAAATTGAACAATAAAGTGTTAGTATACTACATGTAATCGAGTGAGTGAAGTCTTTTTTTCACGTCATCTCAACATTTATTTCTACAATGTAAAGTAAATTTATTAAAGTATACAAAGGGCTAATATCCGATGGATATGTGATAAACTACAAGAATAGTAATTGCAACACATTGAAAAAGGGGAATTAAGGAGGCATGTTAAAAATAACTTGTAAGTTCAAACGCCAGGTTCTTTTAGCTTATTACAGCTGGACATATAATGTGCAACTTGACGTGTTCTTGGACAAAGATACTTATGACTTGACTCGTGTTTAGACCAAATGACTTGTGACTTGACTTGTGACTGGACCTAATGACTTGTGACTTGACTTGTGACTGGACCTAATGACTTGTGACTTGACTTGGACTTGCAACCAGTGACTTGCTGCCACCTCTGGTGGATCATTAGTTTTGCCCCAAAACAGGTTATATGATAGACCTGCTGTTCACATCGGATCCAACCTAGCCCCAGGGCTTACTTTATTTCCAACCTCATTTCCAATAGAAGCCTTGGATAGGAAACTTGCTTCCTGTATCCTGATTCGATACCGCAATTACCAAGAAATGGGATTATATCATGTACTTGGTGGTGTTATTTCAAACGTGTACTATATATGTTTTCACGATCATTGTAATTATTATGTCTGCACCTTCTCAAAAGTATTCCTTTCCTTTCCAATTTGCTCATTTTTATGTGAAATGTGATATTTACTTATTGGCTGGATAATATTGTAACAGTTGAACTTCGAAAAACAAAGTCCTGTTGTTGTAACTCAAGATTTGATTCTGCTTGACCCCGCATACAAAAACCAACACTGATGTAAAGCACAAGCAGGCACCAGACTATACCTCATTTGCATACGTTTCCAAAAACTTCAGATATATGCAAATGATCCAATGTCAGTGTTGTGTTGGGAGTGTACTACTCGACACCATGGGAACAAGGTTGCATGGGATCATCTTCATTTTTGTTCCAACACCATCCTCAATTGTTGATCACCATGATTTTCATCACCATCACAATTATAATCATCACACTAATAGAAACAAGCTTAAATTTTTCTTCAGATTTTTTCATTTGCATGCAATGTTTCACCAATTGACAGTCTCATGAACAGTTCAGGAGGTACAAGAAATAGAACTGGAAACCAGACAATGCCATAAAAGAAATTCGCTAGCTACCACATATAAATGGCTTATAATTTTGCTATTTCTATTCAAAACTTCCAAAACTGGCTTTGAGAAAACAAACTGTCTTTTGTCTTGGTAGGGAGAGAAGGAGAAGAACATTGAGGATGTTCACAATTTCCACCTGGTTCTGCCATCACTGGAGTATCACAACTGCACATGGACTTGGCTGGATTTACTCATGGCACTCAAAAAGGAATACAAGCAAGCCCTGGTCTCACAGGTACTGAGCACACACACTTCTTTGGTAACATTTCCTGAGCTAATTTACTTGAACTGCAATAAGCACAGATACTTGTGAAGCACAGAAACTAGTTGCTGAGAAGAGACTGGTTACCACCCCAGTCGTGACACAGACTTGCCCGATTCCTAAGGTCAATATCGTTTAAGTGTTACAGGACGACAAATTTTTGAGGCACAGAAACTATTTTTTAGCTGCTAATTCCCTAGGGGGTGTGCGCAATTATATTGAAATTGCAGGATTCAGGTCTGTTAGGATTAAAAGCTGTCACATAGTTTTGCTGATCAATAGTTTTCTGGGAAATTTGGAGTTGTATCATTGAATGGGCAACCGAAGGCACCATGGATGTAATGGATAGATAGAATACTATAGTACTACTGTAGATAGTATACTACAGTCTTCATTCAACTGATCAGTGGAGTGCATGGGTGTCCCACAGACTTGGTTTGCATATTTGGCTCATGTCATTGGTCAAGTGCATAGGAGAGTTGGTATTAAATATGTGTTTATTGGGTTCCATAACAACACAGGCGATCAAAGAGAAGCTGAGGTTCAAGATCGGGCACAAGGAGGAGGGACCATCAAACTCTGATACAAGGTGAGAAATTGAGTTGATCGTCTGTTTTAAATTGTCAGTAACATAGCTGGTTGGCTGAGTGGCTAAAGGGGTCTTGCTGGTTTGCTGGCTGGTTTGCTGGCTGGTTGGCTGGCTGGCTGGCTGGCTGGTTGGCTGGCGGGCTGTTCGGCTGGCTGGTT
The DNA here is from genome assembly GCA_029964075.1 of Patiria pectinifera. Lineage (NCBI taxonomy): Eukaryota > Metazoa > Echinodermata > Asteroidea > Valvatida > Asterinidae > Patiria > Patiria pectinifera. The sequence goes on along the minus strand of CM057147.1, from coordinate 3,261,542 downwards.
GGCTGGCTGGTTGGCTGGCTGGCTGCTTGGCTGGCTCCCCGACTGGCTGGCTCCCCGGTTGGCTCGTTGGCTGGCTGGCTGACTGGCCGGTTGGCTGCTTGGCTTGCTTGCTAGCTGTCTAGCTGGCTTGTTTACAAGCATTCTGGCTGTTTAATTTTTGGCTGACTTGCCAACGGGTTTACATTACGGGTTTTGATTGGTAAGCCGGCAGGATTGCAGTCTGTTTTGCAGGTTGGCAACCTCACTGACTACTTGGCTTGTGTATTTTATAGCCGGATGTTTTGCAAATTGTTATTATTTGCTTTTTCTCTAGGGAGGATGCAGATAAGGCGAAGTTGCTCATGGGTGCCAAGGTTACCAACATTGTAAGTTTGGAAAGCTGTAAGGACTTTAATAAGCGTCAACAAAAACCTTGACAAAGTTATGTTAAACTGTAGTACTGTTTTTGTAAATTCCCATCCTTTATACCTTTCGACACATGCTGATTTTTCTGATGTCACATGATTTAAGGAACATTCATCAGTCTCAAATACAGTGAAATCTCGATCAGTCAAACCTCAAGGGAACAGGTTTAAAATTTGACTTAAACCAAGTTTTGAGTTAAGCAGGGTTGTATATCAGTGTTTTACTACTGAAGGGAATGGATTCTTTGTTTGACTGAACTGTTGTTTTGAGTTATCAGAGTTTGAATTATCGAGATTTCGCTCTACTTTTCTCACTTAAATTTGCCACCTGTCTTTTGTTTTCTAGGCAACTGAAGAGAAGTCTTCTTCAAAGAGGGCCCTTTTTGGTAAAGGACAAAGTAACCACTGATAGACACTGCAAGTACAGATGACAAAGGACAACCAGTCTGTATAGATGCTTCAAGTTTGTGGAGTAATCTTTTTCCATATTATGTTGGCCAACAACCTTTTGTGCTTATTTTTTTTTTATTAGGTTTTTTTATTGAGTAAAAACAAATATGAATTGCTGCCAAAGAATCATGTCTTATTCCTGATCTTCATTATATTCAGGATGCTAACTTGAGTTGTAAAAGAATCAGACTGCAACAAACTTTCTCGTCACCAATGTGATTATTCATGTAAACAGCTATAAGCTTCAAGTGTTGCAGCATATTGGGACAGTGATGTGTTGAAACAAGTAAATTTGAACTAAAAGTGGAATTGGCTCTTCACTTTATCCTCTGCAGAACTGTAACCCCAACCCTTTAGGCCAAAAAAAAAAAGTCTTCTGTTTCTGGTATGGAGCTTGTCCAAAAAGTGGTGCGGCGACGCGGCTTTTTTTTTTTTTTTACCCGACTTTTTTGCTTCAAATTTGCTCCAAATGTCGGCTGATGACTGCAAATGGTGCCCGACTAAACTTAGTGCAAATATATGGGAGTCCAGAGAGGCCACATAAAGCTTATTCTCGATCATAACCCCATCTAAAAACACGTTGAAATTACGCAGCAGCAGAATTCCAGTCAAACCAGTGAGTTTGGCGGTTTTGAGACATCATCTTTCATTGAAAAAAAAAACTTTTTCATTTGGCCGACGCGCATGGCTACGGCGACGCGCGCGCATACCAGAAACCAAAGACTTTTTTTTTTTGGCCTTAGGCCTTTTTGCTAGGATGTAGCCTCAATCTGCAAAATCCTCCAATTGGCCTCATGGAAAAATAGCATATAGCCTCAATCATGCAAATTCCTCCATTATTTCTTGAATATGGTCCGTGGAGGGGTGACCACTGCCTGAATCCTGCAAAATCCTGTGGCAGTGACTGTCAATATGTTGAGGCTTGGCCAGTGACATCCTGGAGCAGTACAGAAGATTTCAAGCATAATCCAGGCCTATATATATATATATATGCATAGCTGAGTAAAACAACACAAGGTTCGGCCCAGGACCTTGACAAACTGCATCCTATGAAATCAGTAACACACTTTTGCCATGTAACCTCAGTCATCCAAATTCCTCCACTTTGGCAAAGAGGATTTTGAAGGATTCAGGGCGGTAAGGGTTAAATGAGAATCCGTTTATGTGATAAAAAGAAAAACATGTGAAATATGTATCAAGTGAAAATGTATATTAAATATTGATAAGATTTTATATCAAATGATGGAGTTTTTGTAATCAACCATGTAAGGTTTTGTCACCTTTTCACTGAATTCCTTTAATCAGACATCTTTGGTTTTTACATTTGTCGTGTATTAAACACTGAACAATGTGATATTAATATTTCTTTGATAAGAAATACTCATAAAATATATAGTTTACCCACCCAAAATCATTGCACATTTGAAGATAAATGAACAAAGATTACATTAAAAGAATTATGTAACAAAATTTGACCCAATGGTATTGCTTCGTAATAGGTCTGTTTGTTGAAAGTAACAAATAAGTCATTTATCAATCTCAAAATCATTATTTCGTCAATTACTGCATTTTCAATGAACAATGTAATGTGTTTCACGTACAGTCAGGAATTTGCCAAGATTAGTAAGTCTTTGTATTCAAAACAACGGGAGATATAAAATTGCTTTTCTTCAAGCAATTGGTAAAAAGTTCAGTTGTCTTGTGTGTAATATCCCCATCACATGAACAGACTATATCAGCGATTTTCTATAGTTTTAATATTTAAATTTGAAAATTTAAATTTGGCTATGAAAACACAAGTTGTTATTTAAACTTGTGTACCCAGGTACCCAAATGTGCAAGAAATGTCATCATATGCAAATCGTCTGTTATGGGATTCCGTTCCCTGTCTAGTAATGTTGAATTTTTGAGTGCAATTTTAATATTGTTAAATTATTGTAGACACAATTTTCTAGCAGCGAAACCTACAGTGTAATTTTAACTTAATTCTGTAAAATTATGTCTGTTTAAGATTACATTTGGTATAAGTCTGGACACATGAATAAATCAATCCAAACAGAATTTTTATAAATTAAAATTTCGTTGATATTTTGCATCTTTTGAAATGATCGACAAGCAAGCCTGGGGCGTATTCAAAACACTGTTCTCGTGTGACCCACAAAGAGTGTTCTCTGGTTGCTGATTATGAATGCCCTGGGGTGGATTGCAATAACGCAGTCTTACTCTTAGTCGGCTGGCTAAACCAGTCCAATTTTAGCTGGCTATTGTTCTTAGACGGTCTTGGTTAAGACACCAAACTTAGCCCATTGCAATAAGCTGGTCTTTACTAAGTCCGCTTAGAGTAATGATTCACAAACAAACATTCCATGGTTACGGGCGAATACTGGAGAGACTGCACAATTTTTTTTTTAGGTTTGTGTGATTCATATCATGCGAAATCAAATGTCAATTCCCGAAATTTTGTGTTGGGAAAATTGTATTTGCAGTACAACTCAGTGTCATTACATTTTTCCAGAAGATCCCTTCTATCCCAGAGAATTTTCCCTCCAAGCAGTGTTCTGCTTTTTTAAGATTTAATTATCAAACACTCATCGGAAAGATTTCCATATACGAAGTTCACTCAACACCCTGTGTACAAACCCTATGAGATTGGACTGAAAAATTGTAAGTGTTTTCTAAGAAAATGCTTGTATTTTCTCACTGCTCAAATTGAATTTGTTGTCATGAAATTGCTATCTTGGGGCTTGTTAGTCAATATAGAGGAAAATTAGTGAACTTCGTATATGGAAATCTTTCCCAATCATCAACTGGGAAAAAATATTTTGGGAAAGAATAATTCAACACACCAGTGAATTCCAACAATCCCAACTATAGACCGTTTTAAGCCAGCCCAACCCAGGCTAACTATTTTAAGACTGTCTTACTACTTAAACTGTGTTATAGCAAT